>OZ012659.1:59883438-60243870 GCA_963942545.1 Oxycera nigricornis | reverse complement strand
ATCGATTTGGTTGGTTTGTTAGGTTATGTAATAAAGCTTATAAAAGCTTGTGAGGGAAATTGTTGTGTATGGGATATTTTTGGGTTCGGGACTAGGAATACCCTACATCAACATACTTTACATGGCGATCCTGCGACCCACGATCCTGCGACCCACGATCCTGCGACCCACGATTCTACGACCAACGACCTCGATCTAGAAGAAGGCGAAATCACAGAGATACAGTCAGACGAGGAGTTCCATGTTAAGTTCGAGAGATGCCTGATCCTCAGTGGAAAAATTAGAAGAGAACATCAACAAGAGGAGTACGTGCCGATGCCAATAAAGCAAGCGCCTAAAGATGATCCAACACCGTTACCTGAACCACGAAGACGAAACATTCGTGAATTTATAAAGAGGCCAGCCGAAGACCAGCCTAAGATAGAAAAATTAAAGCGACGACGAAGAGGAGGAAAAGCATTTAACCAACGAAGAGAAAAAGCAATACTACATCGTCTACTTCACATATCGACAGGAGAAAATAGAATTAACTTCTCAAATAAGTTAAATAGTTTTAAAAAAAATAAATAACGTTATAATCAAGTATAAATAGTAAATAAAATATATAAATTAAATACAAAATGGGCAATAATTGTAGGACAAACTCTAATGTACTTATAGAATACAAACAAACCATAAGTACCACAGTCATATTTTCTATCATCTTTATATTTTTATATCTTTACAATAGCAAGCAAAAGAAATATGCTAGGAAGATAGTTGATAGAAACATTTTAGCAAACAGGATTAATGTTTAATCAAATACATAGACAATTCACAGATGCCTGCAAGCAAAATAAAATTGCTTTTAGCCGAATTACAGACTATTTTCTCGAATTTGATAAAAACTAAAACCTACACGGTCAAAACGCTAAAAGAAAAATTAGAATCAGTAATAGAAATTGAAAATGAATGTATTAATCTTTTCAGCCAAATAGAAGAAGGCACCGAACTTGATCTCAAGTCATTGATATCCAAGACTTGCAAGGCACTAACTTCAGCATTAATTGAACGATTAAACGCGGTAAATATCACAGTAAAAATAAAAGAAGAAATAACTTATACTGCAATGGCAGAGTTTAATATTGACACTGCCATCAAAACAATACCGAACTTCGACGGTAAATTTTCTGAGCTAGAGACTTTTCTAATAGTAGTTAAACTCATCGGTAAAAGACTTTCACCAGAAGGAAAAACAGAATTACTAAATTTTGTCGTACATGTGAAACTTAGTCCAAATGTTAGAACGTCACTGAATACCTCAGACATTACAGAATTAGAAAATTTTGAAATAGAACTGAGACAAAAATACAAAAACCCGAAAACTATTCCGCAGGTGCATACACAATTGTCTACAATCACACAAAAACGACTACCTATTTCTGTCTACAAAGACAAAATATTGAATTTAGTCAATGAGCTAAATCAGCTTCAAATATCTGAACTAGGTCCAAACCCAATCCAGGCTGCAAAACAAGCCATACAAAGCGTAAATGATACATACGCATTAACAGTGTTCAAAAATGGTCTGAACGACCAAATAAGGGAAACAATATTCGCTGCAAGACCTAAGAATCTAGGTGAAGCAATTTCACTTGCCACAGAAGTTGAGAGTACCGCAACGCAGCAGAATAGTGTTTTACATATAAACAGATATTATAAGTATCCAAACAATAGACATAGAAATAATACAAACAGAAATGGTAATAACACGAAAAATTTCGGCCATAGACCTCGTGAATACTTTCAAAACAGTCAATACATGAACAATCGAAATTATAATAGTAACAGACAAGGCCATAACCAAAGTAACAATTATAGAAATTTTACCCGCGCTAGTAATGTCCGAACAAATAGAAATCTCAACGACCCTAGACATGGTGATAACCACACCAACAGAAATCATTCAAATAACAGTAATACTAAGAGAATACGTGTAATAGCGGACCAGGGAAACTTAACAGCTTCCCGAGAGGAATTAAGCAGCCTCCCGGAAGAATAAAAGCAAATAAGGCTAGAAATCATGTAGATAACAAAATAAACAAAATATATAGGATTACGGGTATCAGCACTAATTATGTAAACATTTATAATAACAATGAGAATAGAAACCTGAAACTGCTAATAGATACAGGTGCAGACATATCAATACTAAAAAGTAAAAGTTTAATTCGCAAAAATAACAATATTCAACACGAAAATAAATGCAAACTTACGGGCATAACAGAAGAGACTATAATGTCTCTGGGAACAACCCAACAACAATTTATCATCGACAATGAAATGATAACGAATACTTTTCACATAGTAGATGAGGACTTTCCAATTGAAACTGACGGTATATTAGGAAGAGATATACTCAGTAAATATATGTGCAAAATAGATTTCGAGTCCTATACAATTACCTTTTGCATCCTTGACAAAGATTTTACAATACCGATGTACACAAGAAAAATAAATATGGCACATGTTGTCATCCCGGCTAGAACTGAAGCCATGATACCGATTGAAATTAATAGATCCGAAGACAGCATTATTCTTAACAATGAGATACAAAATGGAGTATTCTTAGGAAACTGCATTATCCCATCAAAAGGTATATGCTACGTTAAAGTACTCAACACTAACGATTACTGCATAACACTTACAAATTTCAATTTAGAAATAGAACCTCTGAAAAATTATAATATTCTAACAACAAATCAAACTTTCGATAATAAGCGTTTAAAACGGCTATTAAACATCATAAACACAAAAAGCTTAGATGAACAAGCAAACACGAGCTTGCTAGATATTATTGAACAATATCAAGATGTTTTTCACCTTGAAGGGGAACAATTAACTAAAAATAACTTTTACAAGCAAATGCTCAATACTACTGACAATACTCCGGTATACATAAAGAATTATCGATTATCACAAACACAAAACGAGGAAATACAAAAACAAGTTCAAGAGTTGGAGGATAACGACATAATAGAGCCTTCCATAAGCCCATACGACTCACCATTGCTAGTTGTACCAAAGAAAAGTTCTGATGGCACTAAGAAATGGAGACTTGTTGTTGACTTCAGAAGGTTAAACGACAAGATAGTCAATGACAAATTCCCATTGACGAGGTTGGAAGATGTGCTCGACAAACTAGGCAGAGCAAAATATTTTTCCACTTTAGATATGACGAGTTCTTTCCACCAAATTGAACTAGAAAAAGACTCCAGACCTTTGACAGCTTTTTCGACTAGCAACGGACACTATCAATTCAAAAGGCTACCTTTTGGACTTAAAATATCCTCCAACAGTTTTGAAAGAATGCTTACCATTGCACTAACTGGTTTAAGCCATTCAGCTTTTCTATATGTCGATGACATTATGGTCTTTGGTTGTAGCATCAAACACCATAATGATAATCTATCAAAAGTTCTACAAAGACTACGCAAGTACAACCTCAAACTGAATGCGAATAAATGCAAATTTTTAAAATCGGAAGTAGTCTATTTAGGACACCTAATTACGGCAGACGGTATACGAACAGACCCTGCTAAGCACGAAGTGATTAAGAATTATCCCATTCCTAAAAATGCAGATGATGTAAGGAGATTCGTTGCATTTTGTAATTACTACCGTCGCTTCATCCCAAACTTTGCAGAAACGGCAAAGAGTTTGAACTCTTTATTGAGGAAACAAACACCGTTCGTTTGGGAAGAAGAACAACAAAAAGCATACGATCTTCTAAAACAAAAATTAATCTCACCGCCAATACTCCAATATCCCGATTTTGAAAAACCATTTATATTGACCACTGTCGCATCAAATTTAGCACTAGGTGCGATTCTGTCACAAGGAGAGATTGGTTCTGATTTACCAATCTCGTACGCGAGTAGATCATTGAACAAACACGAACTGAACAAACCAGTCATAGAAAAAGAACTTTTGGCGATACACTGGGGAATAAACTTTTTCAGACCTTATTTATATGGACGAAGGTTTACAGTGGTATCAGACCATAGGCCTTTAGTGTCATTATTCACACACAAAAACCCATCCTCGAAATTGACAAGAATCAGATTAGATTTATCGGACTATGATTTTGAAATTGTGTATAAAAAAGGTAACATCAATACAAATGCCGACGCATTATCAAGAATACAAATAGACTCAGAAATATTAAAATCAATGATTCCCCCAACCAATAACGAAAGTATCAGCAAGAAACTTATGGCGATAACAAGAAGCAAGGCGATAAAACAACAATGTAATAAAACAAGCACAAAAATCGATAACGAAAGCGACAAAAGAAAACGGGAGATTGATCACCTCTATGCGTTCGATTGTACTTCGCTATCCGATATAACAGGGGCATTAAAACTAAAATTTAATATGTTGCGCAACGATGAAGAAGGTATAATAATCTCAAGGGAGGAAGATTATTTAATGGTCCACTTTAGCGATAAAGCTCACGAGAAATACGTTTCCGCCAGCGACAAGCAAAGTGTGAAATCTCGCAATAACTGTAACGATAGTTCAAACACGAAACTAGTTTCTGTAGTGAAGAAGTTACTGAATTATGCGCAGAATTATAATATAAACGAGCTAGCTCTATCTATGGAAGATATAATATTTGGGTACGTACCCAAAGAAGAATTCAAGAAATTATTTAATACGTTGCAACGAAAAATGGATATCCAGTTAAAAATCATGATATATAAACCCCCGAAGAGAATTAATGACATCGCTAAACAAAATGAACTTATAAAAGAATTCCACGAATCGCCACACGGAGGACATACAGGAATACGCAAAACGCTTCTTAAATTAAAACAAAGATACTGTTGGAAGAACATGAATAGCATGATCAAACATTATATCAACAATTTCAATAAATGCAAATTCAATAAAATAACTAAGCACAAAAGAAAGAATGATTAAAACCAATACACCCTCTACTAGTTTTGAAATAGTAAGTGCGGACATCGTAGGCCCATTGAGACTTTCAAACAATTATCGATATATATTAACGTTACAATGCGAATTAACAAAATATATTACGGCTATACCCATAGAAAGTAAGGAAGCTAAGACAGTAGCAAAGGCCTTAGTAAACAATTTTATACTACAATACGGTCATTTCAAAATTTTAAAAACCGATTTAGGGACAGAATTTACAAATAATCTACTAAAAAACATTTGCGAACTGTTACAAATTAAACAAATCTTTTCAACTCCTTATCACCATGAGACGTTAGGTGTAGTAGAAAGAAACCATCGTGTCCTCAATGAATACCTGTTAGCATTCGTTGATGACAATAACTGGGATGAATGGATACCATACTATACATTCTCATATAATACAACCCCACACGTAGACACTAACTACACACCATACGAACTAGTTTTCGGAAAACTTTCATATCTACCAAATGACACTCTAGACAACACAGATAAAATCTATGATATTGAGAATTACGCGAATGAGTTGAAGCTAAGATTAAAAGTATCTGCAGCAAAAGCCAGAGAACTAATAGAAAAAACAAAATTAGCTAGGAGCAATAAAACATCATATACAAAACCTCTTCAATTAAACATTGGTGATCTAGTACTTATAACAGTAGAAAACAGGAAAAAAACCAGAAACCGTATAAAGGCCCATATAAAGTAATAAACACGAATAACGTCAATACACTATTAGAGATAGAGAACAAAAATAAATGGATACACAATAACAGACTTAAATTATACAAAAATCTTGCACAATCAAAGTAAATGTATTTAAACTATTGTATTTAATTAAGCTCTAATATAAAAACTATTGTTATTACAAATATATATATATATATATGTATATCTATACGCTACATTAAGTATAGTTTAAGCCAAGCTACCTCAACCAATCAGTCGTATTTGCTAACAAATACATTCTTTAAGAAATGGGGTGTAGGTTATTCCTAGTCCCGAACCCAAAAATATCCCATACACAACAATTTCCCTCACAAGCTTTTATAAGCTTTATTACATAACCTAACAAACCAACCAAATCGATCCCAATACATACACCAAATGAGTCTTTGATAATTTCCCTTTTACTCAAACTACCCATGTTAACCGGTTCATACAGAGCATTGATCCAAATAATCAAATTGGGTCAAAGCAACGTAAACAATACTGGATGCGACGAATTCCGTGGGAACGGAATTGAACCATGATCGATTGGTTTAGATAACTTAACATAGAACTAGAGTAGGGATTTTTATTCAATAAGCAATTTTTATTGTATTAGCATAAGCAAAATTCGTAAATAAAAGAACGAGTTGGGTTTATGCTCAGCCTCAGTTTTATTCTACAACGTAGAACTATAAGTTGTTTTTAATTAAGCGACATTGCCTACCAGCGGCAAAGTTCACAGTTTTGAGTAAAGGAGCAGAAACTGCCTTTCACTAATTGGCAGATAACGAATTGCCTCTCATCTTGGCAAATTCAATACTTTAGAAATACCGGCTGCCTGTCTACTCGGACTGCGCCAAATATGCGGCATTCTAAGAGATGCCTGTAGGTGTTACAGAAATCAGTCCCGACCTTCTATTGTACTAATTTCCGTCTTTAAATAAAGGAAGATCATCACTCTGGAAGAGTACATCCGAAGACGAGATCACGAGGGCAATTCATCCAATGACCAAACAACTCATCATCAACATATATTAAATGGCGTTGTACTCTAGCGATCGGGCTGGCCCACCTTGATCATTATGGATTATACATATTTGTGTTTGGAGATATCCATACATACATATGTATACATATAGAAGTAATATTTGTCGAAAAAATTTTGTTTTCATGGCCTTCAATTTGTATGGGGATATTGAAGGTAATCAATTAGATTAAGAATTCGAAATTGAGAATAGGGAGAATATTGAAATAATCATGTTGAATTTACAAGGTGGGCGCAGCCCACCCTGCCCACCCTGACGAGCCGCCACTGTCTATTACACCATCACGAAGGAGTAAACAGTACGCTGTAGTAACGGGAAGTACATTTTCCAATGTTTTTATGTCTAGCCTTACGTCAACTGAGCCCGATTTTATAGAATCATATTGACGTGAGCAATCAATTACAATAATTGTTGCTGATCTCTTATATTCATCTTGTGACAGTAGTGGTTGAGAATGAGCACCGTAATAAAATAGTTGGAAGTTGCTGTACATATCATATAGCATGATAAATCGATCGCGCGCAAATTTTATATTCTTATCATCGTACGGATACGATTCTGAATTTAAATGTACTTTGATATTGGTTAAGTCACATTATCGAAATTGCTAGCATCCTTATCTTTGAGATTTTTTCGATTTGTCTGTAAAGCAAAAATGATATATGGAGGTTTTTCAAGCTGACTTGTAGTTTTCACACTTCAGACATAATCTGTGGTTGTTGGTTAGACCGGATATTCGTACAGCTCCCAGTTTCGAAAACTCACTTGAATTGAATGGGCTGATTCAATATATTTTTACATGGATAGTTTTTCAGAACCATCTACGGTAGTATGTGGCACCTTCTACTGAGATTGAAAATTTTGAAATGCACATCGTCAGTGGGTGAATGGAATGCCGTTTCATCACTTCTAGTACGAACAAGAATAAGCTCGCGTTTGGCATGCACGATAATCTTTTTGTAATCTTCAGCAAATCCTAATAGGATTCTCAGTGGTACGGAAAAGTATAAATAGCCACTTGAAGACGTGATGTATTTGTTTGGTGACCAGCTGGCATTTGAGAGCACTTTACTTTCATTTTCATTAAGGGATATGTAGTTTTTCACTGTCGATGTTATTCCCACATTTTTGGTACGATTAATTTCAACTCCATTGAGTTCATATCTGATCTCATCAAATAGAAATGCAATAGCGGCATTCGTTACTTTAGCGTATGTAGATGCTTTTCCATCTGCTTTTTTAGTTAGCGCACCTTCAATGTAAATGAATCTTTGACTTGGTAAAATACATAAATCCTGTTGTTGTCATAACTGGCTTTACGTGTGATGTTCGGAATATCATTAATATTTTTAATTTAAACTTCAATAGTTTCAAGTACTGCTTATTTCGTAATGTTAAACGCGATCTGACTCGTTCAGTTTTCTTCTTTACACTGATTGAGCTTAGATTGATGGACGGGTATTTATCATTGTTATAAAGCAGCATTCTGGAGCATCAAGGCAAGGCTGATAGTTATTGTCTCCCCCCTAAAGTTTATTATGTCTCCGTCTTGATCAATGAGTTTAAGAGTAAACGTGGTTATTCGTACAGTACAAGGAACCTGTACTATTTTATAGCCTGGTCGTACCTCTGGTGAGAGTTCGAGTATTGTGTGCGAACGAATATTATTAATATAAGAATTTCCAACAATGTTGCAGTCAATCCTTATGACGTTTACTTTGCTTATATTTACGGGTAGATCCGAGCTATGTTTCAAATTCACTTTGTGTGTTTAGAAAATCTCAATGGATCTTTCTTTATTGAAGTAAATAGGAACAAAACGAAATCTTGCATAGAATCCAGTACGGATTCCAGGCGGGCAAAGGTACAACATATGCCATTCCAGATGTAATTAGATTTGTAAATGAATACTTGGATAAGGCCCACTACGTTGCAGCAGTTTTCGTGGACCTAAAGAAAGCCTTCGACACAGTTACACATGAAACTTTGATCTACAGGCTCGGTAAATATGGAATTGTTGGGAAAGCATTTGCTTTTTTTTAATACGCAGTTACTTGACGGATTGATTTCAAAATACACTCATTGGAGGTGTCAAAAGCAAAACTGCTGAATTTAGCATATGTGTTCCGCAGAGCTCGATCCTAGGACCAACGCTATTTCTATTTCATATCAACTCCATAAAAAAGCAGACCTTGTTGCAAAAGTGGTTATGTACGCACATGACACTGTGCTCGTATACTCAGGTAAAACTAATCTCGAAATTGAACAAAAAGTAAATACTGACCTGGAAAAGTATTGGTGTTGGCTTCTACAAAGAAGATTGGCAATAAACACGGGGAAACAAAACATATTATTTTCAAACAACAGAACAAGACTGGCTGACTGACTACACGTAAAAATCAATGACACAAGCCTCCAGAGAGTAGAACAAATAAAACATCTAGCATTTCTAATAGACAAGAAAATAACATGGACTCCACACATAAATGATCTAATGAAAAAACTGGCTGTCTTCGTTGGTTTTCTACGTCGCTTCTTACTTTCCAACGAAAGAAAATCCAAATAATGTATGCGCATCTCCTTTCCAAAATTTTCTACGGAATCTTGAATTGGAGCCAAACCTCTAAAGGTAACCTAATAACCATCTCCAGATTAATAACCAAGGCGTATAAGACCATTTCAGCTCTTCCTATGTCAACTCCAACGAGCGAAGTTTACAAAACAGCCCGAGAATTTAATTTGTAAGGCATGATTTCCAAGGAAAGTGCTAAATTCAAACATAAGAATTTACACCGTAATGACTATACCGCTGTGAAATTAGATAGAATTGAAGGGGAAAACACTTACAGAATGAGAAACATGAATAATATAGCTATAGCATTTGCCAGAACTGTACGGCTAAAAGAAGACCCCTTCAACAAAGCAGCTAACTTTTACAATACATTATCGGAAAAAATTAAAATCATAGCGAAGCCAACTTTCTTTAAAACGACACTAAAAAAATATCTCCTTCAAGACCAACTTTCAAAATAATTTACAAGTACAATCAGCTCCACTAAACTCAAAACCAAACATGTAATTCAAAAGGAAATAATTCATAAACATATAGTCTGAACTATTAATCTAACTTAAAGGACACTAAAATTTGGTACTGTCCCTTATAACGATTCATATCGTCTGGGCAGTACTATGTCCTAAAATTTTAAATACGGAGAATTACTAAATTTTGATGGAGAGAGTGATTGAAGGAAACGGAGGTGGTTTTAGTCGGTAGAAATCCGGCATGCCGAGAGGAAAGAGCTCATCGGATTCTTTTGGAGATTTCCACCTCTCAACGTTGAAAAAAAAACATTTGACTTGATTTTACTTTTGAGGTTATAATTATTGGCAAGTACTAAAAACTTTCTTTAATCATTTATCTTTGATAGCACTTTATACAGATAGTTGGCAATATCATCAACTTCGTACGATCCAACGGGAATTTCTATAACATGCTTCCCAATATGCAGTAAATAATTTTTTTCTTCAACTTTAGGTATAGAATTGTATGTTTGAAAATCAACAAGTCCACATACATACACAACTGGTAAATCGATAGGTGGAAAATATTTTATTGTAAGAGTGGACGTATTTCCACTTACAGTTAATGTCAGTGACATGACAGTATAGAGGACAATGATTGGTTTTTAGTTTTTCAAAAGTATTTATTTGTTTAGATAAATTGGAAAAAATTACAAAAGCTTATACAAAATTTTTAAACATAAATGTCCACAGTTGTATGAATTGTAACTTTGATATTCTTCGTGTTCTCGGTGTTTTTGCGCCATTTCAGTAGTTTATCTATTTAAGTAAAACTTTTCCAAACGCAAATATTTTATATTACAAAAAAACATACATATATTACAAGGGTAAGAGTTCCCTCTTCTTCAGTGTTATCTTACTATGGTTATAAATTTTTTGCCTTAATTATAAATCCTCAACGTTTAGCTACTCATTCACATATCTATCACACGGTTTTATTATTTAATTAGCTCTTACATTTTTGAATACCCGTTGCTTTCGTCTTCATTGAGTCTCAGGTTTTTGGGTTGTCTAATAATCCAGAGACTCTCATACACATCCAATTTTAGGTAATCCTTTACCTGCTGCACCACTTTAAAGTCATCCCATCCGATCGTATGGTTGTTTATAATCAGGTGTTTGGCCACGGCTGATTTCGCGGCTTCACTGGACGTTTTTGTTGACCTCAATCTCTCCGCTTCTTTGACATGCTCGTTGTACCTGGTTTGTGTACGTCGTTGCGTTTGGCCAACTTAGTTTTTAGGCATACTGGGCACGTTATTTTGTAAATGCCACATTTCTCCTCCTTTTGTTTTTCGTCCTTTTGGGTAGGGTAGGGTGGGGCTAGTTGAGCATTGGGGCAAGTTGGGCAATCGAAATATCTCGCAAACTATTCATCGTACGCATAGGCATCGTATGGTGGAAAGAAGAGGTCGCGGGAGGGGTAACCACCGCGCGATCGCTAGTGGCGGTTCGACGAACGAGTGAAGCGCCCGCGCGTTTTGTTTATTTTGTGACCAAAAAGTAAAAACGTCCTTTATCACAAGTTTTCGTCTGTATTGGTCAAATGCTATCTGTTTTCAATCAGGTAAGTGTCAATCTTCCAGAAAATTATTGTACTTTTGATATGTAGAGAGGCTCTGGGCATAATTCTTACGATTTTTTTATAACCTCATTTTTGTTTTAAAATTCCAAGTTGGGGTTGGTTGAGCAAACAACAAAGAAAACGATATGATCGTACTAATACAAGTATTTTGTCTGGAAATTGTGTAACCATACCCAAAGGCTGGCTGTAGACTAACAGAAGCAGATAAAACTAACAAAAGAAAGAGGGAAGCTGCAATACTAACAGACACTTCCGAAAAGAACTCTTTAGAAGAGCAGCAAAATAAAACCACAAAAAAAGTTAGGAGCCAAAGAAGAACATGGATAAGAAAAGAAAGAATAGCGTCTGTAAAAAAATACTCCAGTCAAATGAGAAAAGTGATGATGCTGATTATTCCTGTCTGGTTGCGAAGGCTATGCTGAAAATTTACCAGAAGAAAGTTGGATCCAGTGTCAAGCTTGCAGGGAATGGGCACATACAAAATGTGCACCAGGTGCTGGTCTTGCATTCGTTTGTATCAATTGCAACAGTGACAACGACGATTAAGTTGCTAAGATCTTATTAATATTTTCTTTTAAGATATTGAAGTCTGATTTTAAACAGAAAGAATGAATCTAATTCTGAAGTTAATCTTAAGATGCGTTAATGATTAGTTGCTTCTAGTTTCGGTTAATTATTCAAAGAAAAATACTTTAAGCTTTGTGGTTTTGTCATTAAAAGACTATAGATTAATATCTGATTGTCGAACACATATTTTACTCCATCTCTAGTCAACATTGAACCCATGGTTTGGCTAGACATTCTTATTGCTCAACTTGCACCATACCCTTGCTCTACTTACCTCGCCTATGGGGTACATTGAGCGTACTTGACTTTCTGCATTTGAGCAACTGTAGCTCTCAAATTCGACTTGTAACAAAAAAATACTATGGACACTTTTGCTAAGGGATAAATCACTCATCCATCAGGCCGCATAACAACTCATTGAAACTTTTCATTGAGAAGCTATATCCGCTTAAGTGAAAAATTGCTCAACTAGCCCCGCCCTACCCTACCAAGTTTGGACCCCAGCTTAAACATACGACTCGTGGGTATCGCTTTTATATCCGCTTTTCCAAAGATTTTTGTAATCTTTGTATGTGATGCCTACTCTACTAATTTTTTCCACTTTCTTGTTCTCTTCGTATAAATTCGTGAAAGAGAATGTCGTCAGTTTTTTCTTCCTTTTTCTTATTATCTCTTTTATTGTTTTATCTTCGTACCCGCTGACTCTCGCTATTCCAAGTATGAAGACCTCCTCCCGCTCATATCGTTGTTTCGATTGAGGTGTAGTCAGCATTCTGTGTATCCAGCTATTGAACGTTGCCATCGTTGGCTTCTTTGTTCGTTACATACGCTCCACCTCTTTCAACAGCTGTTTGTAGACTATATAACTTCCAACAACAAAAAGGAAACTTAGTTGTTTTAATCTTTAATGTTTTAGTCAAACGAAGGATGCGCTTTAATCAACAACAGCAAAAAATGACGATGGAAAATGTAGATATTGCGAATGAAACCGAAACTAATAAACATAGTGATTTAGTACCTAAATGCATTCGAGGTCTTAGTGTGGGTCCTTCAAACTGTGGCAAAACCAGCGTTATGATTTCCCTGCTAAAACATCCAAATGGTGTTAAATTTGAAAATATTTATATCCACTCGAAATTATTACATCAACCCAAATAAAGATACTTGAAGGAGGCTGTTAAACCTTTTTCCGGACAAGGCTCTCATACATTTTCAAACAACAGTGAAGTGATTTCAACGGAAAAAGCCAAGTCAAATTCTGTATTTATTTTCGATGATATTGCCACTGAGAAACAAGATAACGTTCGAACATATTTCTGTATGTAACGACATCATAACATTGACAGTTTTTATTTGTGTCAAACCTATTCAAGAATACCGAAACATCTCATTCGAGATGATGCTAATTTTATGGTGATATTCAAACAAGATGAGATAATTTAAGGCACATTAACAATGATCATGTGAACACTGACATGACTTTCGAACAGTTTAAAATCATGTGCAAAAAATGTTGGAATGATAAATACGGATTTTGTGTAATTGATAAAGATAGCTCCTTAGTCAAGGGTTGGTATAGAAAGGGATTCGATATATTCATAATACTATAAAAGCAAGGCATAATATCAAAGCAATTGAAAATATCAAAAGGCATTCGAAGATTTCCACATCACCACAGGGTGATGCATTACCGTTTTTTTAAAGATGGTGGGTTCCCCAGTAGGCGTATTATTATCCATCAATACTATAAAACCAAATCATAACATCGAACCAATTTTTAAACGGATTAGATCTTTAACCGAAAAGAACAGTATAGCAGTTCATACCAGCTTAATGCAGTGAGATAGCTGTTCAATACAGTTTGATGCAGTTTAATAGCTGTTCAATAGAGTTTGATAGCAGATCAGTTTGGTTTGAGGTGGGCAACAGTGAAAATAATTCCAAACAATTAGAAAAGCATCCGAACCGAATTAAGTGCAAAAATAATTTTAAAATCAAATTAACATCTATTGAAAAAATATTTCAAACTATTTATTTATCTATCGTTGTGAATGTTGTTATTGTTATCGTTCCCATTAGTAATGAAACGTAAAACGCATGATAAACAATTGCTTAGTGATATTGAAAAGACGACGGATTCGATGAGGAAAAAATACCAAGAGCTTAAAGCCAATCAAGTGGGAACACAGGTACAGTTGGAGGAAACATTTTGGCCAAGCACAAAGCCGCTCAATGAATTTGTTAAAAAAGTCAAGTTTTTTCAAGACTCAGATATAAAAAATGCAATAAAAGAAGAATTAACGCCTCGGTCGTCATCGACACCTTCAGTTCACCTCAGCCAATTCTACCGCAAAAGCTCTTCGTGAATACGCTGTTACTGTGGACATCACCTCATCCAACTCTTCCGCAAAGGCTGCTAGTAAATATGTCTCCACTCCAGAGGACCGCCAACATCTCAGGGAGTACATGATAAAGAAACAATTTTTAGATACTCATTTGCAATATTTGGGTATATATATAAATGAACCGTCTTCAATTGACAACGTATATGGGGAATATGAAGATGACCTTGGTAATGGAAAACAGTGGAAAATAGGAAATTCAAATTGCGTGATTCATGGCAATGCAATATTTGTAGATGGTAAATCATATACGAGAGCTCCAGGTTTGTACGAACTGCTTTTTATGAAGAACCCAGATGGAACTATATATAACAACAACGATTTGGAAAATTATATAAGTATTCCTTTACACTCGAATGCTCACAAACGTTCTTACGATCCAGCTAGTCAAATAAACGGAAGTTTCATATATACAAAAATAATTGCGAAACACTTAAACAGCAACAAGGTCGGGAGTAGACTAAGGCAAACATCCAACCTTAAACGCAAGGACTATATTTCAAGAAAAACATTCAATAAACAGAAAGACTACATATATTGCGATGACCCGAATGAATTAGTGGATCGGTTGCGGTTACTTATTGCATCTCAGCAAGCAGGTCAGAATAATCATAACAACGAAATTATATCAACCATTGAAGAATTGAAGGAATCGCATATAATAAAATATTTATTCTAATGTATTTACATTAGCAGTAGTCGTAAGCTTAATAGGTATTGTTAAGTTTAATCGATTTTCAAATGAAAGAGAAGGACTGCGTGGTTTGCATGGGGTCCAGGGTCCTCTAGGTCCTCAAGAACCTCCAGGTCCACAAGGGTCGATAGGTGAACAAGGAGCACCAGGCTCGCAAGGAACACCAGGAGTGGAAGGAAAACCTGGCAAAGATGGCGTACCAGGAGTAGGTTTCCATAACATGAAAACTGGCGATAAGATCCTAAATTTTAAACGGTTGGAAAATCTTGGAGAGCCCATAAAAAATTATGATGCTTCTACAAAAAACAACGTTGATATTTATATTGAGAAACTTAAGAAATATATAGATAAATATATCCAGAAACAACAATAATCACGCTAACAATATATGTACATAGGTGAATAGTGACACCTTTAAGCATACAATTACTAAAAAATACAACGCAAAATTTCAGTTCATTCTAAAATGAGTAAATGACAAGTTGTGGACGAATTAAATACACCCACTCGTACAAATTTTAAGCGACGACGAGTTATAACAATAGGTTTAGATGACCTGTGGCAGGCAGATTTGGTTGAAATGGGAGTAAATGCGATTGAAAATACGGGGTTTCGCTTTCTTCTCACGATCATTGACACGTTTTCAAAGTTTGTCTGGGCGATTCAAATCCAAGACTGAAAAAAAGGTTACTATGGCGATGGATTACATACTTCAACAAGGACGCATTCCTAAAAACTTGCAAACTGACAATGGAAAAGAATTCTACAATAGTCTTTTCAAAAACATCATGGAAAAATATCAAATAAACCATTATTCTACTTATAGTTCTCTCAAGGCTTTAATTGTTGAACGATTCAATCGTACGTTGAAGTCCATGATGAGAAAGGAGTTAAGTATGAATGGAAATTACATGTGGATTAGTATAGTTGATGATCTCGTTGAGGTGTATAATAATAAAAAGCACCGAACAATAAAAATGACTCCGTCTGCTGTCAATAGTTCCAACGAAAAATTGCTTTTGTCTACCGTATATAACAATATTGAAGTGATGGCTCCATTTAAATATAACGTGGGTGATTAAGTTCGAATCAGTAAATAAAAGCATGTATTTTAAAAGGGGTATACACCAGACTGGACCGCGGAGATTTTCAGGATTCGTCAAATTCTTATAACCAACCCCGTCACACCTGTTAGAAGATTATCAAGGAAATAAGATTGAAGGTGGTTTTTATGAACTTGAACTACTAAAAGCTAAGAATCCATCGTTTTAGCTTGTGGAAAAGTTTTAAAAAGTGGGGGAAATAAAGCATTTGCAAAGGGGTAGGGATTTTCAGAAGAACACAATTCTTGGATAAATGTTAAAAGCATGATGTTAAACTAATAATGATTATGAAAGATGAAATTTATTTATTTATTGATCACATATACAGTTGAACAAGTTTTTTCATTTGACACACTCTACTATGTACGCTATATCATTCACAAGTATCTGGTCCTGATTTCGCATGATTATGAGCCCATAATGCTTTCCAAACTTGCTGACATTCTGTTTTTATTTATTTAGCCAAACAAGGCATACACATTATTATTAAACTTAACATTAAATTACAACTATGTATGGCTAGCTAGTGCGTTAAACAGATTCCGTTTAAAAGTGGATTTGGAAATGGATGGGGAATAGTGGTTGCTAACACTATTAAATATCTTACAGCATCTGTTAATCGGTTCGTTTTGTCCGTATATTGTATGATGTTGATACTCAACTAACATACGAGTGTGTCTGGTACGTCTTACAGCATCATTGCATGAGATTTTCCCAGATAATGATTCGATACGGATAACGTTTCTGATAATGTCAAACACAAAGCACGAAGTCAGGACTGTCCTTCCAGATGATGACGAAGGTAAATTGAGTAGTTTAAGACGGTGCTCATAAGAAGGTAAATTATCAACGTCAGCTGGGTTATATAAATTTCTTAATGCAAAAAGTAAAAACTGCTTTTGAATTGATTCAATTCGATCACTATCAGTTCCAAACGCTGGGTTCCAAATTAAGCAAGCGTACTCGAGAAGAGGGCGTACAAATGCTGTATATAGAGATTTAGTAACCCACAAGTTCGTAAATTCTTTTGCCCGTCTTTTAATGAATCCCAGATGCTTCCAAGCACTAGCGAGAATCTTGTCGTACTGTAAGTGAAACCGTAGTTTTGTATCTAATACAATGCCAAGATCAACCACTTGGTCCACTTTGGTCAATGGTGTACGGCTTAGGGAATATGTGTAACTGTCAATAGTATTTTTGCGAGCAAAGCTCATCACTTGACATTTACCAATATTGAGGTGAAGATTATTCCGCGAGCACCAATGTTCTAATGCATCAAGCTTGGATTGGACGAAAGTTGCGTCAGAGTGCGATGCTACTACGTGATACATTTTTAGATCATCGGCATATAAAAGATGGGGTTCGTTAGATAGAACTGAGGACAGATCATATATGAATATATTAAATAAGAGTGGGCCGAGATGGCTGCCTTGTGGCACTCCAGAAGAAGTTGGAATTTTTCTTGACAGATTTCCTTGAAATCTAACGATTTGCGTCCGATTTTTGAGGTAAGAAGAAACCCATTTAAGCAAAGAACCCGAAATACCAAAGTTATGCAATTTCTTTATTAAGATGTCGTGGTCTACACGATCGAAAGCTTTGCTAAAGTCTGTGTAGACTGCGTCAATTTGGTGGCCCTTTTCCATAGCACAGAGAATTTCAGAGGTGAAAATCATAAGGTTGGTTGTAGTCGAACGGCCTTTGCGAAATTCGTGCTGCTGCTCGTTAATTCGTGGCTCTATCAGAGGTGTCAGTTTGCCACAGATGATTTTCTCGAATAGTTTGGGAATGACTGATAGGATAGCTATACCTCTATAATTTTCCACCAGGTGTTTATCTCCACTTTTAAAAATTGGAGTCAAGAGAGAAGATTTCCAAGCAGATGGAAAGCAACCGAATGAGAGTGACTTATTGAATATCATGTGAAGGAGAGTTAATAGCTGTTTTCTGCATTGGATCAAAAAGTGAGGCGAAATTTGATCAGGACCAGGTCCCTTGTTAGGATCAAGCTCAGTGATAGCGCTTTCAATATTGTCTATGGTCAAATGTAGTTCTTCAACAATTGTTGTTGACGAAATATCCTGCGAGGGAAGTAAGGGTGTATTTGTAGGTGGCATAAACACCTTTTGGAAGTGATCAGCAAAAAAATTACATATTTTTTTAGGGCATGAAGAGCTGGAATTGTTTTTGGACATTGTGCATGGATAGCCTGTTGTTTTTCGTTTGGTGTTTATAAAATCAAAGAATTTTTTCGGGTCACGAATTATGCTCTCTCCAACAGTGCAAACATAAAAGTTATATGCTTCACGTGACATTATTGAAACTTCAGCAGCTAGCTGATGACATTTATTATTTACGTTTACGTCTACATTTTTGCCATTGTGGATTATCTTATATAATTTGTTTCTTTGATTACGTAGGCTTCGAAGGTTAGCGTCTAACCATGGCTCTGAGAGTTTGTTTCTTTTCTTAATTTTAGGGACAAAGATTTCAATGGCGTCAAAAATGATTCGATAGAAGGTAGATACCGAGTCTTCTACATCTAACATTGAAAGAATGTTCCAGTCGATTTTCTCAAGACGGTTTATGATGCAATCATAATCGGCATTTAAGAAATCAAATACGATGGAATTATTGTACGATTGAGAGAATTTCGAATCCGTAGTGGAAATCTCAACAGTAGAAGCAGAGTGGTGGAGACTATTACAAAAAAGATGCTCTGCTTCTTTCGTTGGACTAACCACAACATCGTCATAGGAGTTTGTAAAAATTAGATCCAGCCAATTACCGTTTTGGTTTGCAGTTGGGGATATTTGCTGCAAATCATTCCCTTAAAATGTACTAAGCAGATTGAGGTCAATCGAATCTCTAAGGTTCGTTGGTAAGAGGTAGCCATCAGATTCATCAGGAAAAAAGGACAAGGTGGGGCGGTTAAAGTCCCCTAGTATTATTATTTTGTCTTCTTCGGCTAGACGATCTATTACAGAAGATATCACGTCTCGTATGCAATCATAGATATCTTCGTTGGAGTTGGGGGGAACATACACTACAACAATGAATAAAAATACAGTCCCTAAACCAACACGAATGGCTTTATGCTCAAAAGTTTTATAGGACACAGTTTCAACGATCTCATTTGTAAAAGTGTTGTTGATTGCGATCATCACACCACCGCCTCTAGATTGGCCGGTGAATAGAAAATCCCTGTCATTCCTATATATATTCCAGTTTCCGTCAAGGATTTCCTCGTTCTTGTATGAGTCGTTGAGCTATGTTTCAGTGAAGGTCAGTACATTAAAATGGCAGGATTTGGCGTCCAGGTAAAGTTTGTCTATCTTGCCTCTCATACCACCACAATTGTGGTAAAAGAGCCAAAGGGAATTGACCGTCAAACGTTTGTTAGGAATAATATTTCTTGCTCTCTTCTCTTGCCCTCTGAAGCGACGAAATATGCTTGGATCTTATGTGCGACCCAAAAGTTTCAAGATCTTTTTTTATTTGATCTTGGGTCATATCAAGTTGCTCATGATAATTGAAAAATATCTGGCGTAAAGATTCAAAGTCCGTGGGAAGACCTTCTTGGTGTATCATAACCTTAAGATTGACTTTCGTTTTACCATCCACGCATGAAGAATGTGGAGCATTATGCATGTATGCCAGGTAAAGACGGATACAATCGTAGATTTTGTGGTCTCTAAGTCGAGACAACATATATTTACTTTCAAGGTCGGCACCACAGCTTTTAGTGATTTTAACCGCAGGCGGAGAGAGCGGATCCAGAAACTCAGGCTCGCTATTGGGAACTATGACAGATTGAGAAGGAATTTGAATGAAGCCATTGGAAGAAGGAACTATTGTTTCACCGCGAACGAAGTTGAGGTACGGAGATGGCGACTCATCAGTGTGAACTGCAGTTTGGTTAAATATAATTTTGCTTTTGTTCGGCTGGTCAATGGAAGCTTTCTGAGTACGGGGCACGGGTGAAGCAGAGTGTACAGAGGGTACTGGATTGTCCGTCTTATGGTGTGTATAAGTGGTCATGACGGGTTGATTATCCGAGTAGTTTTTAGGTGGATCTATTGGATAGAATGTTGTTTCTGAAGAGGAATCTTTCAAAGGTATATTAACGGAAGAGGTTGAGAGAGTACTTCCATGTGCAGGAGAAAAAATGGGACTGTGCTGAGAGATCTTAGAGGTATGTTGGGAGGTCTTAGGTTGTGGGATACAATTTGAATGCTGAGGGGACTTATTATAATTACTGTTTAATCTATTATTATGCACACTATTCGTATTTAAGTTTTCCTTCTTGTTTTTGCTTTTATCCTTCCGTGAGACGTACCATGGATAAAAAACGATTATGGTATTATATAGATTATGGTATTATATGGCTTTACAAACGTATGGTCTCTTGAAAATTCGCTAAAGTGCTCCTCAAATATTACTTCATTGTTGTTGTGAAAAAAATGTTTGTAATACTCAATACAAAGTTGAGGGTCGTTAATATCATTGATATTGGTTTCATTTTTCGACATTTTCAGATCGTCAACGTGCGCAGCAGTTGGTGGTTCAGTTAATACTCATAGTATATGTTTGTTTCATATTCTTTAAATCCAAAAATTCTATATCTGACTTATAATTCGGATCCTGTTGTCTTTTATATTCAACTTCACCATTGCTAAGAACTCTCTCCGCTTCACACTCATGATACTCTTAGCACGTGATTTTAAGTGAACGTTTCGAATAGTTGCTATCGTATGTGCATCGAACTGTTAAAATTTTATCATCATCGAACTCTAATTTAAGATATTTGTAAAAAATATGTTTCCTCTCGATTATTCCAGCTATTTCCAATTCTTTCTTTATTAAATCTTGCCTAAATCCTTCGATTGCTTCATCAACTGTGATAAATTTCTTTACTGATGGTTGTACTGTAGCTGTTGTTGTTGTGGAGGGTGTTATCGTTAAACTCTCTGATGATATAACGCCTGATGATTAAATTTTATCATCGTTTTGAAACGATGTTTCCATTCTTGTTGTTGTTGTTGTAGTTGAAGCGGTACTTATAGTCATCAATCGAAAAGATAATGCTATTTGCACTTTCTTGTTATAAGGCAATGCAAGATTAAATTTTAAATTGTTGGTGCTGTTGTTTTCACTAAGAGACACCACTGGCGCTGGATTACATTGAAAAAAATATACCCAAACACCCAATAGTAGAAATATATTTAGAAACTTCCTTTTCAATCCCTTTCCAAAAACAAATTGATTTCATACATTCAATCCTGAAGCTATTTATACTATTTCACTTGAAAGAGAGAAGAAAAAACACCTATTTTTAAATTTCTTACGTTTTTATATTTATTTCACAATTTGCTATAATGTCTTATGGTCTATGATTTGTACACTTATTTTCAACTCCTTTCCTCTCTCCCTTATACTAATCTAATCTACATCCATTACGATATTTATATGTCCCCAAGCGTATTTGCTAACCCCATCTTCCCTTATATACCGCTTATCATCTGAAAAACTTAATGCTACCTTATTTATACATTCAGTATATAAATTGTGCAGCTTACATCTAAATACATACATACTACCTCTAAATATTTTTTCCCGATGCAAGCAATCTCTATAATTATGTAAAGTTAAGCCGTCCATTAAAACTTTCTTAACTCCTTTAGATTTTTTAATCACATCACCACTATCTACACTTAATGAGTACATTTTAGATCTTAACCCTACAAATCCTGTCATAAACTTGCCATTGCTCTCGTCCTTCATATGCCCAATACTATACCATTTTTCTGCGGGATATTGAATGGGTTATTGATGGCGTACCCTGAAGTATCAAAGCGATCATCAATATCATATAAAATATCTTCGTAGAAATCATCGGTTTGAATAGTGTAGATATATATATAGTTCAGAGTAATGTTTTTATCATACTTGCGTTTCATGAAGCTTTAATGCAAATCATACATCTTCAGCTTTAACAAGTCGAGAACGGTGAACCCAAGGTAGATTGGTTTATTGTATGTAGTATGCACTCGATTCGTTTGTATAGCGGCCATTTTTTTTGTAAATACAGCAGCGCTATGAAAATTGGGCTTCGATATTACATTTTGAGCTCCCGAATGTCTACCCCGACTCTCCCATTACCATTTTAACGTCCTTCCCTTTGTCTACGTTTTCCATGGTTTTCCCATATACCGCATTATTTAACAATTTAAAATAGTTTCTCTCCGACGAATTTGTGCACCTTTTACGGTGGAATGTATTTAGATCAATGTACTGCTCTATCCTAGCAGATTTTCTAAACTGCAAAGCTTTATGGACACGGGTCAATTTCAAGACATTTGCAATGCATGCTTGTAGATTTCTGTAATGGATGACATACTTTTGCTTATCCGTTAAATCGACAATCAGTTTTGACGTTTTAGAATTTTGCACTGCTTTGTTCTTCGCACAGAAAGGTAAATCGGTATGTTTATCATGTATTGCAGACAGATATTCCAAATCGACTTCGAATATGTAGTCAATATCCAAGTCTGCCGCAATACCATGAACATCAATGTCATCTGGATTTTCAACCCCCTTTAAATTCACATTGGGATACAAATTATTCGCATACAAGTAGAGTAGATATTAGATGGATTTTCCTCCTTATAATTTGCCATATACTTATTATTGGCGATTGAATGGCGGTGCGAGCACTGAGTCATTCCACCTCTAATTCCTCGTTTGACGAAATGATACATGGCTATATCAGTCAATAATTCAAGTTGGATGGATGTTGTTTTCAGCATTGCGTCCCACGATATGGCTCATTTTTTTCACGCACATAAAAAAAAATTCAACACTTTCCACTTTCAACTATTTGGATAAACAGATATACTTATAGACCAACGATTAATATGAAAAAAAGATACTTTCTGTCGGCACGTGTGGATATGAACAGCAAATATTATCACTTTACATATATTTCGATAATATGCAATTTTCACTTTCCAAAAATCAAAAATACAAAATATATATATATGCAAAATAATAACATTATTATCATTTTACATATATTTCGTTAATAAACAAACTTCACCTATAACAATAACAACAAAGATAAATATCTATATGAAGTACTCACCAAATGAAACGTATTATGCTCTTACAACTGAGTGCAGTTGTCTCTATATTTCACATTTGTTTTTGTTTTTAAAGTTTTCACTTGCACTTTCACTTGTACTTTTTCGTCACTTTTCTTCACTGCAACTTTTCACTTTATTTGAGATTGTTATTGCTAATACAAAATCCCCTAATGTGACCTTCGATGTCAACCGAATAAACTATCCGTCTGTCCGTGCATACCCGGTTTTATACTTTTACCTAAAATCGGAATATAGAAAAACCACAATCATTCGCCTGTAATTCTTGCAACAATATTTATTAAATAAGTATATTCAAGCATGTTGAAGCAACCACAACAGTGTTTCAAATCATATTTCCCTCAAAATAACTTCAATCATATGAAGGAACATTGTCCCCAAGAAGATTAGAAAATCGCATAAGAACGTTCACATAACCGAATACAACTCCCGTTATCAAAATAAATTTGCTTGCGGTGAGCACTACAAAACTAGTCAACTCACATGCTGATAAGAACTCCACGCACGCGACTCCTAATCTCCCGCCGGCAAAACTATATACTCTTGCGGACTGCAGTACGCGTCTTATCGGGCTAACAAAATTCGTTTTCATGCAATTTTCGGATGTCAATTCGAAGAATGAGCTACATCTACTATCAACAGCATACAAAAAGTTGAAAGTAACACCCAAACCCAGGTATAGAATGAGCGATTATGCACTAGCATGTGTTTGAAAAAGGCTACACCCCGAACTGGTCTACACAGATATTTACGATAAAGGGAGTGAAGCCAACACAGCCTTGCACTTACATCCTCGAAGGTTATCAAGGAAACATCATAAAGAGGGGGAGTTATGAACAGGAACTGTTGCGCGTCAAATACCCCGATATCTATCTAATTGAAAAAAACTTGAAGAGAAGGGGAAAACAAGCACTTGTCAAATGGCTTGGTTTTCACCCTCTGACGTGGAAGCCGAGAACTTGCGCAATTCACCAGACTGTACATATGCAAATGGAAAAAATGTATGCGGTATATACGACGAGTCACTCACAAAATCAGCTGCTGAAAAACATCTACACTATTATCATATCACTGTAGAATCTTCGCAGCTATTTTCACACTTCTGATGACTCTATGTCTTATAGAGCGGTTTTCTAATCTTGAATTTACCTCAAGCTACAATCGAACTTCTACACTCTAACAAATTTCGACACCCTTAAAAACAACAGCAATATTGATAAAAAAATTTGGATTAAAATTCAAATTAATTTCACTCTTGATCTGTTTCATTCATTCATTAGGTTCAGCAAACAAAAACCGACGTGCCGCACTATCAACCTTACATCATGTCGAACAGTTACCAGTGATCAATTATTTTCTCTTTCATTTATTCTACTTAGTCACACAGATATCAAGCGAATCAATACATTTATTCACACATCTATTTCCGTCTACTGTATGAAAAATAATAAAAACACAGAAAATCGCGTGTAACGATCAAATACTAGCCAAACTAACAATTTCCATTAGTTAGCTACATCAAATTACTGTCATTAGCATCCAGTGACTTAATCTTGATGACCTCATTTTCTTTTCCCTTTTGAACTAATTTGCACGCTTGATCAAAGCTCCATTATAGCCATCGGCATCCGACGACGCAAGATAATCCATCATCCCACTTGCATAATCAACAGTCTGAAATATTCAAAGCAATGGCATTGCGTCTATCTGATTATTATCTTACTAATCTCAACTTTTCTTACCTTGACGCTTGATCAAGGCTCCATCATGTTACATGTGCACAGGCATACGGAAAGTATACGCTGTAAGCGTAACCGTGCAATCAATCAATGAAAACAAGCAAGATTACCACGTGCTAGTCAGGTGAACAAAATTCGCTTACCCACTCTAACACCACAAGTCAGATCATGTTCCTGCCTCGTCACACCATTGCAGATAGCTCACGATGGTCCGAAGATACCTTGGAAGTGCACGAGCCAAATCATAATCAACATTTACATGACTAAGCGAGATGCACACAGGTTTGGTTTCGGAGCTTGGAGACGATCGTGCAAATGTCCATTGTTTTGCCATGCATCGATACCCATCCACACAGGAGCGACTAGTAAGACGTATTTTGCGAGTGAAATTCATCCGAAATTCCACCAAGTGCGACAGTATCAGAATATGCTCTGATACCAGGAGAATCGCATGAATGTTGGACCCTCAGGTGAAATAAGCGTGTAAGCATAGAAATTCGCATGCAAGATCGAACCCATTCACACCCATTGGTGACATAAAAAGAATAAAATTCGTTCTTTGGACGGTCCGTACTTTGTATTATGTTTATACAGGGGGCGTGTCTGATTTCTGTCTATACTTCCGTATTTCTATTCTTTCCGCACACTCGTATAAAAAGATGAGAAAGCATGGTCCCTACTACTCACATACCATCTTTTTCTACTATATTGAAAATTGTTATGCTAACAATGCTGATATCGCTTTTGGCGATCGAATTCGTCAACCTCTACGATGTCGTCTGCATATTATAAACGTGGTCGTTCTACATCTGCGAATATGCTTATAGGAGTCGAATCCCGGTATTTCAATCTTCATTATTAGCATAAGTAAACAATGTTGATGTTCAAGTAGGTATTGCATTTCACATACAACATCATTGTGTCTTTGCCTTTCATTCATCTTCCGCAAACCGTAAATTACATACAAAACATTCGCCGTCTCTGCATTCGATACGTGTCAGCGCCTTAATATGCACATCTGCACCCACGTGCGCTCAAAAACCCAGCTCACAATCCATCGCACAGCACACATACTCGCACACTCGCAAACAGCCAGCCGGTCAGATTCAAAACCAGATCTCCATATAAAAAGCGATCGATCCATTAATATACTTTCGTGTCGGTCAGCTCGCCGAGGTAACACACTTTAAGCATGTTGTCCCTCACTAACGCCGAACGATTTTCTATGAAAGTGTGTGTTTTACTACTTGCGAAACACTCTTCACTCCTACAGCACTCGATTTAGTAATACACTTTGGCTTGGTTTAAAGGTGTTTCTGCTAGATAAAAAGGCTGTAAACTAGGTTTTCTTTCGTATGTCGCTGTGTTGCAAAAATCACAGTTGTTTATAAAAGATGTTATATCTACTTTAGACGAAGTTTTTAATTACTGAATATACTTGATGTATGCCTCCATAGGTTAATTGAATTGTATGTGACTGCTTTATTATAAATTGAGTTTTGAAGAGATTAAGAGGTTGTTCAGATACTTGGATATAATGAAGGTTATTCTCCTTAGCACTTTGTATTGTTGCATCAGTTGAACTCGCTATCGTTCGCCTGATTTTCTGTCAATGGCAATGCTCTTTGATTTCCCATCTGTTCACCAGTGTAACTTTTATCGTTCACACCGATTTTGATGCGTGATTGTGTATCTGCTACGCTTTTTTCCTTTAAGATATTCAATTGGAAAATTAAACTACTCCAACTTTATCGTCCATCTTTGAAGTTCAGAATTTGGCTCCCTTAGATTTGAAAGCATTTGCAATGGTCTATCTTCGGTATAAGTCGTGATTTTTCTTCCATTTAAATAGGACCAAAAGTAATCTGTGGCGTAGACAGCAAGTAACTATTTTCCTGTAACGGAATATATGACTTTATGTTCATTCAATAGACTTGAGGTGAAGCATACGGGTTCCTGCAATTAGGAAAGTACTGCTCCAATAGTGAAGTTCGATGCATATGTTGTTAAAGTAAATTCCTTTGAATAATCAGGATAGGCTAGAAACGGCTATTGAGTTACACGATATTCTAATTTATTAAAAAATTGTATAAAGTCTACCTGCAGGTGGTTAATTTTCCCATTCTTTTTAACACGTAAGGTCATAGGTTTTGCTACTATAGCGAGATCTTTGATGGATTTTCGATAAAAACCGACAAGATTTGATTTACTTTTTGGTACTACCCTGGTAGGGGAGGAATATGGAAACAAACTATTTCGAATGGTCCCTTGTTTTAACATGTTTTTAATCTGCTTGCCTACTTCTTCTTAAAACATATACATGTGGATACCTGAAGTTTTTAGTATGAATAGGTTCATCCGTTCTAGTGTTTATCATTGGTTTTATAAAGACGATCAGTGAGCATTTTCGGAATGAGGCTAGGTTGATCCTTGATCAAACCTACTGGAAGTTCAATAATGCAAGTGTTGTAATTATTTATTGCTTCTTCCTCTAAATTTAACGGGATTGCACGTTTATTTAAGATAATGGTTTTTTTTTCCGAAGTTGATAATTGCTTTCAGTGGAATTTAAATTTGATTGTCCATGAGTCCCTCAAATGTATCTAGAAATGAGATTTGTAAAAATTCTAAAAAAAAAACATTGAACCCAATTCTTAAAAACAAGGTATTCGAACTTTTGTTTTACATATTACATCGTCCTGTAATGTGGTAATACATATGGGAGAATAGAAGAACAAAATTTGGGTGCACAAATATTTCCATTAAAGATACTACCATTTGCTCCTGAGTCTAAGATAAATTTTAACGAAGTGTTCATCCGCCTGACACCGTCAAAATAAGCATGCATGTGTTGAGCGAGTGTGACGTAAAAACAATCAAGGCGAAACTGAGAATGGGATAAGTAGTGAGAAATGAGTGGAAGGACTGATCGAGGCTATGGATTACGTGGAATTGGTGTAAATGTAAATTGTATAAATATTTTAAATTTCTTTGCAAGATGAATCGATTGGTAGGATCTGAAATTGGGCGTCATTAAGAGAAAAACCCAAAAACCTTGTAGGATCTTATGGCATACAGCTGCAGACTCCGATGCACATCAAAATATATTGTGTAAAATAATGTGAAAAGTTGAATATTTGTTAGTTTAAAAAATATAATACTATAATATAAAATTTTAATAGCTATTTTTTGTGTCTAGGCCGATACGAAAAAAATGTTCGTAGTAATCCTTTCGTACGTCCTTTTTGTATGGGAGGAATGGGCATAGATACTTCCCGCACACTTTTTGTACTTTCAACAGTAAAACTGGACAGTTCATCCGCTTCTGCTACTTGTGATCGCGTGTGGATATGATCATCGCTGATAGAAATATTAGGAGTTTTTCTTTTGCGAAAATCTCCGTTAATTCTTTAATTTTGTGATTCGCTTATGGAACTCGTCGCCAGTGCATGCATTTACAATATTGAACAGTTCGTGCATGGTACTTTCCAGTAGTTTACTTTCATGATTTATCGATAGCATATCTGTCGTAATAATTTCTTGTAATACAGGAGCAGAGCTTGCTGGAACAATCGTAGTGAGCATTTTAGTTTTGTCCAACCTACTTACAAATAGAACATCACAAAATAGTGGCAGCCGAAAGTACTTTCGAACTGCAAAAATATGTCTGCACAGAAAGTGCGCTTTCATAAAATACATTCGCAACATGCAGGATAAACAGTGATAACGGCCGTATTATCATAAGCTATGCATTTTTGCAATTCATCACCTAAAATGGATATGCCGAGTGTTCTACAAGATACCTTCCCAAACGCTCGGCAATACATATGCTTGATCCATACACTATGCAAGTTAACACAATGCTAACACATACCCCTTTTTACATATTTACTTCCCTCTAATCCCAGCTACTCCCCTACAAATTCATTCAAATACAAATTCCCACGATGTGCCTTCACTCGCCCTTGATCATAATTCTCACATTAACAGACAACCCGATTCAGGTTACTTTCGCGCGATGAACATCTTTCCAGGAATGGACATTGGCATTTTACGCTGTGCATCTAAAATTGTTTATTTTGCATCTGGTCACGTTTTGCTGACCAGTTTAGTTTTAATTAATAAAAGAGGTAAACTCATTAGAATTAAGTCATATGTAATTGAGTTGCTAAATAAATACGTATCACAACGAAAAACGAAGTTTTATTTAATTGCGGTACCCTCGCCTCCATAACTGGTGCCCGAGCAGCAGAACTAAGAAGAAAGTGAACGTGAAATAAGTAATAATAAATATAAATAACATAAAAAAGGCGATCGCGAATATTATTACAAACAGATTCAGTGGGACATACTGGGGCATAAAAGTTTCTTAAATCCTTCGCTGAGGCTGGCAAGGAGCTAAATTTTAAACAGAAAGTTAAGAAAAGTTCGAGCATATTTTTCATCAGCGAAGGCAGTTGGGCGAAATTTTCCTGAAAGGAAGAAGGTGAACAAATTCGGACGGTGACTCAACCCATACCCCAGCAAACATCAAACAAACAATAACGTTTGATGTCAAAAAGGACCTCTACGGACAGTTCAACAATAGTGGAATGAGATTTTTGGTACTATTGTAAGTGTGCCTCTTTTTTTTCTTTTTCGAATTTTTGTAGAAATATAGTGAAAATTCAATTCTTTGAAATTATTGTATTAAATATTAAGAAATCTCATTATTGAATCAAAGTGCGGTTAATTGTGAGCCAATATTCATTTGCTTTGCGAAAATTTCGTCAAAAAACCCTTTTTTCCTGAATCGTGCTGAATATCCTTAACCATATTGAACCCCAATCTTGCTGCACTTGACTTCTGTTGCTATTAAAATTGCGACTAGTGTTTAACTCTTTAATATCTGAATATTTTTCCGTCCAAAAGTATACCTTATTAAGATGGAGGCTATGCAGGAAACATTCAAACAACTCACTGGTTAATGCTCAGATCGAGCAGATTAAGAAGGTTGACCAGAGATTGGTTTAACTTGAACGGAGGCCGGAAATTTCACAATCAGAGCAAAATCTTTCTCGTCCTAGAACTGAGAATGATTTAGACGCTATCAAGAAACTTCCTGATTGCTTGTGCGACTTACAAGTTGTTGAACGAAACTTACCGCATTACATATCTTGAGTTCACAATGTGGAAGCGATCCTCACTGATTATCAAATTGTAAAGAATAAACCAATATATAGAGCCATTTTGCGCCATATTAAACAGAAGATTGGGGGTCCTGCTGATACAGCCCTCATATCCTACAACATTTTTGACGACGATTGGTGCAGCATAAAAAAATGTTTATCCCTTCACTATGCTGATAAGCGTGATGTAAGAACCTTGGAGCATCAACTACACGATATTCTAAAGAAACATGAAAGTTGATGAATTCTACGCAACGGTAACACATCAACTCTCATTGATTATCAATAATATTTAAAACCGAAACCTACTCAAACGAAACGATAGCCGCTCTGACTGAGAACTATCGAAATATAGCTCTAGATGTTGTTATCAAAGGCTTAAATGAAGACCTTTCCAGAATGCTGATAATTCAAAAGCCTTCAAACTTGCCTGAAGCTTCTGCTTCCTGTCTTGAGATCCAAAATCTCAACTTCAGAAATATCCCAATACATCAAAAGAGTCTAAACAATACCATTTCTGTACCAGTAAATCAAATTTTTATTCCACGTTCTAATCCCAATAAAACTCACGCCTATAATCGCCAACTGAACTTTTCGGATAGGAACAAAATTTATAATGCTCCACGCAGTACACCTGCAGAAAATCGTTCCCTGCCAAGGCCTACTCATCCTAAACCACCAACTCCGATGGACGACGAAAGGTCAAGCCAAACTCGACGCGTAGATTATATGAACAGGCCCTCCAATTCTTTGCCAATCAAAAGGTATGGCGATTCTATACAATATCCTAGGAAATCACACAGGCTTAATAATATCCAAATACAGGATGCTGATTGCGAAGCTTATAAACAACGAAATACTGAATTTTCACTTGATTAAGAGCACCTCGAAAACCAGCAGGAGGAATTTGATCTAAATTTTATGATGGATGCCTCTCCAGCGTTCCATACGTAGAATATGCTATGGGAGGCGGGCGAACGTTGAATTTTTTGATGGACACAGGGGCTAACAAAAATTTTATTTCAACAAAAATATCATAAGGTACTAAGCCCGTCAACAAACCGTTCTGCATACAATCCACAGCAGGTGATATTCCGATAACATTAAAGACAAGTGGCCGTTTTTTCAAGTAATGGGGTAAAAACTCGATTTTGACTTTTTATGTTTTACCAGGACTGAAAACCTTTGATGTTTTCATTGGAGATGATATGTTAAGGGCGCTAGATGCTATTATAGATAGGAAAAGAATGTTCTTACGATAAACCGTAACACAACTATACCTCTGAAGTCTAAAGCGTCGAAGCAAGTTAACGCCATCGAGATAAAATGCGATCATTTGAACGAAGAACTGCGAGAAAAATTGCGAAGGATATTAAATGAACGACCGGAAGTATTTGGCCCAATTAATAATAGCGAAGTAATCGACATCAGCGGTAGAGTCCATATTCGAACCTCAACTTCTGAGTCCATATACACAAAGTCATATGCTTATCCAGTCAATTTAAGGTCACAGGTCGAAAGCCATATAGCAAAAATGCTTCAAGATGGTATTATACGTCCATCAAAAAGTCCGTACAATTCACCGATCTGGATTGTACCTCAAAAGCCCAACTCAGCCGGCGAACGACAGTTTAAAGTGGTAATGGATTTCAAAAGATTGTTACCACATTCAATCTTTTAAAAGCGTATACTTACTCTATTCCTGACATTACCAATACCCTTGCTAGTTTTGGTAAGTCAAAATACTTCACAACTCTCGACCTTACTTCTGGGTTCCATCAGATACGGATGAAAGAGAGCGACATAGCAAAGACAGCATTTTCAACGCAGAACGGAAAGTACGAATTCTCAAGGCTCCCGTTTGGCCTTAAAAACGCACCGGCAATCTTTCAACGAATGATTGACGATGTATTGAAACCGTTAATTAGTAAGATTTGCTACGTGTATATCAATGACATAATCATCCTAGGCGATACTGAAAAGAGCACTTACAAAATACTATACTAAACCAATTAGGGAAAGCGAATCTTAAGGTGAATTTTGAAAAGTCTATATTCTTTAAAGACAAGGTTAAATTTCTGGGATAGACTATCTCACCAAAGGGGATATTGCCAGATCCGAAGAAGATCGCCGCAATCGAAAGGATCAAACCCCCGACCAACCTTAAAGACCTGAAAGCATTTCTGGTTCTAGCTTCGTATTATCGCAGAATTGTAAAGGACTTTGCGAAAGTTGCGAAACCTCTCACACAAATGACAAGAGGTGAAAATGCACAAATAAAAGCGAATCAATCTAAGAAAATAGAAATAAAATTAGGTGAGCGAGAATTCGAGGCCTTCAATAACTTGAAGGAGCTTCTCACGTCATCGGAAATTTTTATATTTTCGGACTTTAAAAACCCTTTGTGATAACGACGGATGCTTTCAATCATGCTGTTGGACCCGTACTTTCACAAGGTGAAATTGGCAAAGACAGACCAATTATCGATATATCAAGATCACCGAACCGAAGAGGAAAATTACGCTACGGGGGAAAAGAAATGCTCGCCATTGTTTGGGCCTTAGACAAATTGCAAACTTATCTTTACGGTGCCAAGAAAATAAAAATTTTCACGGACCACCAACCTTTAACGTTCGCGCTTAGAAAAAGGAACCACAATGCTTAGTTAAAAATATGGAAAGTACGAAAAATTCAATTACGAGCTTGTCTACAAACCAAGCAAAACTATCGTAGTAGCCGATGCCCTATCTACACTCCAGATTGAAGCCAACATCTTAACCAGCAGTTCTGAAACAGCATGCAGTGATAATGAAGATAATACTGATCTCATACCTTATTGTGAAGCTCTATTAAATGTTTTTAAGAGACAATTAATTTTCTCAAAGGATAAGCAGATAACTGCCCATTAGTAGCCACATCCAACCCATCACAGATATTTCATTTCTTTAAAGGTGATAGACATAGAAAACTCAGTACAAGCCCTAAGCAATTACCTAAATTCTAACGTGACAAACGGAATTAAGATTCCAGAGCAATATATTCAAATGCTGCATGAGGTATACAAGGAAAATTTTCGAGATTTAAGATACGACTCACACAACGCATTGCTGAAGATATCAGCAACGAGGAAAATGAATTTAATAAAAAAAATGAGCATGGAAGAGCACATAGGGACGATAGGGAGAATAGACTGGAAATATTGGAAAAATTCTATTTCCCAAGCATGAGTAAACGAATTCGCAAATATACCGCAACCTGCGATATTTGCAATGCCTGCAAATACGACTGGCACCTTCATAAACCCAAATTGTAAGAAACACCCACGCCAAAACTCCCTACTAAAATTTTACATATGGACCTTCTCACGCTCAAAGGCGAAAAGTACCTAACGTGCGTAGACAAATTCAGTAAATTCGCAAAATATTTCCATATTGACAACAAATCCGCACTGCACCTTCGTGACAAAATCATCAAGCTTTTGCACTATTTCGCGTTCCTAAAGCTCCTAGTCTCGGACAACGAAAGAAGTTTCATCAGTCCTATCATGTTAAATTATGTCGAATCATTAGGTGTGAAAGTATATTTGGCACCACCTCAAAAAGTGAGGTTAATGGACCAATTGAAAGAGTTCATTCGACCGTACTGGAAAAAATCAGATGTAATCAAAAAGAACATCCTGATTTGACATTTAAGGAAGTGATAAAAATAGCCGTGGACAGATTCAACAATTCCTATCACTCAGTAATCAAAGCCAAACCTGCAGATATTTTTTTCGGAAGATCAGAAAGAATCAACTACCAGCAACTAGTAGATTTCAAATCTAAATTAAACGAGAATCTTAAACACGAAATCCTACGGAAATAGAAAAATCAAGTAGAACGTTATAATTTGAAACGTAGAAATCCAAAGCAGTACCAAGAAGGAGGAGTCGTGTACAAAAGAAACAAACAAATCAAAACAATGGATAAACCTCTGTTCGGCTGAGAGAGAGAATCGCAAAAAACAATCGTGTGACAGTGACCTCAACCACCAGCAAAAGAATCCACAAGTCCCACTTAAAAAATATCCCTTCCACCTCAAAATAGCTCATGTTCTTATATAATTTCCTTTGATCTCACTTGCCCCCTACTTGCAAAAAATTGCAACTAAAGTGTCCCTACCATTCCAGGACGATCCTGTGGAGCGCGGAAGCCTTTCTGGATATTTACAAATACACGAGTCCAATTGTAACAATACATCAAGGATTCGGCAAGATTATCAAGGGAAACTTCAAAATTATTCACGCAATAGACCTCGACATGTATGATCAAGTACTAATGAATATCGACTCAGTAATTCAACACCAGCTAAACAAATCCAGTATACTTGTCCCACAGCTACACCATCAAGTATTTCAGATAAGGGGATTATTGAACTAGCTACAACCAGTCAAGCGGTTCATAAATTGGATCAAGTCCGCTTGGAAGTGGATTGCAGGCAATCCCGACGCAACGGATTGGAACGAAATACTAAAGAGCCAGAGCGACATAGTGCAGAATAATACCAACAGTACAAGGTTAACCAATATCCATCCAACGTAACATCGCAGTTTATCGATAATTACAATCGAATCGTGTCCAACAACGATAAGTTCGAACAAATGCTCTACCACGATGTGCCTTCACTCGCCCTTGATCATAATTTTCACATTAACAGACAACCCGATTCAGGTTACTTTCGCGCGATGAACATCTTTCCAGGAATGAACATTGGCATTTTACGCTGTGCATCTAAAATTGTTTATTTTGCATCTGTTCACGTTTTGCTGACCAGGTTAATTTTAATTAATAAGAGGTAAACTCATTAGAATTAAGTCAGTTGTAAATTAATACGTATCGCGACGAAAAACGAAGTTTTATTTAATTGCGGTACCCTCACCTCCATTCCATGCATATTCAAAAAAGTTGTGGAATCTTCTAGCATGGTTCTTACGCCAGCGCAAAAATCAACAGCAAAGCTGTTTTTATAAAAGCTGGCTTACAGCATTTCACAAAATAATTACAATCAGCTATATGAAGAGTTTTGCGAAAAAAAACTTCCTAAAAATTTAATTCAATATTACAATGAAAATTGGCACACGATTCGCGACCAGTGGAATGTGTTCAATGTGAACACATATAATTTATCAAATTTTACCAATAATCGGTTGGAATCCCTTAATGGGAAATGAAACAGGTTATACCAAAAATTCTTCTTTGAAAGCAATGGTGACTTTTGAGTGGTGTGCCTCCCACCAGCAAGAACGACAAATAAACATTTCAAGGCAAGCTATCAAGCAATGAAGAAGGAGAAGAGGAACGGAACCCAGCGTGTAAAACCCTTTACGTGTGATGATAGAAGAACTTGGTCAGGGAACTGTCAAAAAAAATTATACATAGCTTCAAAGTGACAACCGCATGTGTAAACATTGCGAGTAAATTGTGTTTTGAAGGAAAATTAAGCGTATCGTCTGTTTAATATACAGTGAAATAAAGTGTTTATTATTCAGTGAAATTCATGGCACTGCTGCAAAGTTTAAAAACAAAGAAAAACTAAGTGAAGTACTTTTAAACTGCAAAATTTTATAATGAATTGTGTCGTTCCGAATTGCAGAAGTAAGTCGCGTGCTCGAGATGTGAGAGTCTCATTTCATACGCAAGTTAAATTTCAATTACTTTCTTAGCATGTGAGTAGCGTATAAGGCGTAACTAATGAAAAATTCAGGATTTTTAAAAAAAGCAGATATTTGACATTTCGTCCAATTTTAGTTGGTGATGAAGGACAGTGACGTGTTTGCAAAAAATAGTTTGGGGCAATTATAGGATATTCAATATTATAATTGCACATTATAATAATACTTATGCAGCAACTAATAATAAATTGAATTTATATTTACTTGTAGTCTTTCATTAGAAGAACACATGCAAATGTTGTGGTTGCGAGCGATTGGCCGATCAGATGTAGCCATTACAAGGAATTGTTGTGTGTGCTGTCGTCATTTTGATGACAAATATAAAATCAGATTGAGGAGAAAGACGTTTCTTCGTCCTTTAGCAGTTCCCACAGTGAAATTGGTATATTAGAATAGAACTCAGAATGTATTATAAGTAACACTTTATTTACTCAGAACCCCGAAAAGACACCAGCGAAGCAACATCTCATGTTTTTGTTAACGAAGCTGAGGAATTGCTGAAATCATCGTTGAAGAGAGTAAAATGACTAACTGTGAGAATTATCAATCTATGTGTTCTTTTTATGTAGACAACAAACATGAGTTTCTTGTTACAGCTGAAAATTTAATTCACATAAATCAGGAGCGGTAAGCTTTCAGTCAATAATATAAAAATCTATAAAATCAATTTTATTTTCAATGGAAGTTTCTTTTATTGAAAGTACTTTCCGATTTGAAAGCTCGATTATGTTTTAGTCATTTAACATAACTGATTCAGAAAAGTGTAGTCAATATTGTTTGGCGATTCTCGATTTAAGTAATTTATAGAAAAAATTTATGAAGGTTTTGGTGATTGGTGCTTTTGTGGTAGTACATTGTTTAATTAACCCTTGTGAGTCTCCCTTCTATCCTATGTTAGATATTGAGTACGTGTAATTCTGCCGCATGGAAAATTTGAGGTTTTATATCTTAAGCTTATTGCCGTTGTGCTTACTGTAGGTCACCACAAAAGAGCATAATCTAAAATTCATCCAAATCCTGCAAATTAAAATAAAGTCGCTGGAAGCAAAGCTAAAGAGAAAAAATAGCATCATCCACAATTTAAAGCAGCCAAATGAGCGCCAGAAACGAAAATTCGGCAATATGAAGAATTTGTTTTTGTCTCTGAAAGACGATAATTTAATCGGGGAAAATTTAAAAAAAAGTTTTGGAAAAGGTTAGCGGGCCCAACAGACAGATTGTCGAACTCCAACTGATTAAATCGAATTCCAAAAAAGTCCCAAACAGATACAGCAACGAAATTAAGGCGTTCGCCTTAAATTTAAATTTTGTATCACCGAGAGCCTACGAATATGTTCGCACAACGTTTGACAGTGGCATGCCACGTACCAGAACTATTCGAAAGTGGTACGAAAAGGTGAAGTGCGCTCCAGGGTTTACTAAAGAATTCTTTGCTGTTTTTGCCAGGAACAAAAAACACGAGTGATTATAAAAGAATAGCCTTTATTGTAATCGAAAAAAGTAAAAATATAACACGGAGATAAGTACGCGATGGTCACGTCGCTGATTGACTGGGGGCGAATGCTGGCATCCGTCTAGCTTTATGTGCCACACTTGCTGACGCAGCATCCTGCCGGCGGGCACTTCTGCCGCCATGAATGCGGTGCGTTATCAGCGATTGGCGACGGCGCGTATGCAACGTTGCACGTCGTCAAGTGGAGGCGACGGATGTCATCAGCAGATTGCGTCGCGAACGATGGTCGGCAGTTTTGGGCACTCTAGTTCGTCGGATGTGCTATGGATACCGCCGCCACGGGATACCGCGAATGATGGGACCATGGACGGGCCCAGGCACAATCGGTTGTCGGCGACAATGTTGTTGCCGCCGCCATGAACTGCTGCTGGCGGCTGATCGAGGCGTCGGCGATGGATCGATATGTTGGTGGTGGATCAATATGTTGGTGTCGGGTCGGTCCGCAAACGGTGGTGGATAGGTCCGCCACACTGCTATCAAGAAAGTTGTAGACACCACCTCAAATGGGGAAAAGATTGTCGTACAAATTGTTTTCGATGAAATTTACATCATGCAGTAAACAGAATGGGACGGAAAGAATTCACATGAGTTTGTGGATGTGGGTGATGGTGATAATAGTGACACCGTAGCCACTCAAATATTGGTTTTTCTGGACGTATGTATTAACAGACCGTGTAAGATACCCTTAACGTATTTTCCAATACACAATATAACGGCTGAGCAAAAGCAAATATTTTGTCCCTTGCACGTAACTGGGGTAGAAATAGCATGGACTACGTTCGATGGAGCTTCCGCGAATTCGTGTATGTCTAAACTTCTAGACTCCGATGTTTCTGGAAAGCATATCCTCCGTTTAGATCCATGTAACATGCTCAAACTTGTGGCGACGGAAATTTCATTGAATGGGAATATTTTGTAGCTCTTTTAAAGCTGCAGGAAGATGAAGGCCCCCATTTAGGCAATAAGTTGCAAAAACCTCACATTTTCTTCGATAGTCAGAAAATGTAAGTCAAACTAGCAGTCCAGACATTGAGTCGGTCCGTAGCAGACGCCCTAGAGTTTTGCCGCAATGTTTTACGGCGTCAACAATTTGGAGGCAGCGAAGGTACGTCGAAGTTTGTACGAATATTTAATGACACTTTCGACACACTAAACAACAGGAAAATTTCGGAATATCAAGATATTAAACGCGCTCTTTGCGAAGGAAATGTGGAATGCATTCTTGATTTCTCCGAAAGTGCAAACGAGTACATAAAACAACTACATTTGCCTTGCAGAGTAGAGTTAACAGCTAGAAGGAGAAGTGTCGGGTTTTTAGCTTTGATTGCTGGCCTACGCAATTTAAGGTTTTTGAACGGTTTTGAACAATGCTGAATTCTTGCCGAACCTGTCCATTGAATGACATTGCTATTTGTATTGATAGGCACGTCATGGTTGACCCACAGATTGCAGTTGAGACAAGCTCTCACGACCCAATTCTCGCAGAAGAGCATTGTTACGCTTCCAATCCTGCAAATCTTAGTGAATATAGTGAAGCAGTTATAAAATATATTGCAGGTTTTGTTGTCTTCAAGATAACTAAGACTCTGCAATGCGATCTTGCTGCAATCCAAGGTTTTTTAACTTCTCCTTTACTTGTTTAGTACAAAAGCAGAGAAGTACTTAAAAACTTAAATCAGAAAGTGCCGTGAAAATCCGCAACAAAACCGAACAACAAATTCGTAGATACCAGCTTTACACTGAATACGCCCCTCCATACAAGCAAACATTTTCAAAATTTCTAATAGCATTCACACACAACACTGCAAGCTTGTTGAAATCTATTGTTTAAACATACCTACAGCCCCGATATCGTTTTATAACTAAACAAAAATTGCAAAAAAATTCAATAAGGCATCGCCACAATAAAATTGTGCATTTTAGAGGCATGTAATAGGCTACTTTCGTTATGATACATCGTAAAAACATTTAACCATGGAAATTAAGCCACTGAAAACGGCGCCGTAATTGCGCCGAAGCCGTTCCCAAGCCCGGCTGAAAAAGGAAGAGGAAGCCAATTTGGTAAATTTTGGAATTTTTGCATCGACATTTTCAAACTAAAATTATTTCGCGCCATAGATTTTGCTCCTTCCTAAACTTTCGCAGCGTGTGACCTTGGTTTTCTCGGGAATGTGTTAGTTTCACGAACACATACAAGTGATTTGCCCCATTAATTTTGTTGATGTTCCACTCCTTATCTTCTTCCTCATTGCGAAAAGTATCATTAGGACGAAAAGTCTAATGACGGGGTGACACATATATTTTCGTAGTGGAAGTCATCATCTGTCGTAGTTGCGTTTGACGTTTTATAAATAAAGTGAGATGTGTCTGTGTTGATTATCAAATAAAGTGACGTTTATGAAAACAGGAAGTGTAATGGATCCGATTCTTGCCATATTGATTGCAACCTATATAAATTTGCTGAAAATGAAGAGGAGGTTGTTACAAAAGAGAAGGGAACATATGGACAGGGCACAATGGTATTTAAGGAGAAGGAACATCATCATCGCGATGTGGCAGTCAAGATTTGTAAATAGAAGGATTTGGAAATTGGTAATTGTGGATGAAGTGTGGTACCAAATGAAAATGTAATGCAGGTCTCTATTTTAGAATCGAAGCAGCACATTCTTGGAAGAGCGAATTTTGAACTGTGCAGAGAAGTTCAAGGAGAACTTCAGAATGTGGCCAAGTACGTTTGATTTGTTGTGCCAAAGAATGAAAAGGCTGCAAAGGCGAGATACCGCCTACAGAGAAGCAATTCCTTTAGAAAAAAGAGTTGGAATCGCTGTGTATGCTCTCGCTTCGTCCGCGGAATACAGAAGCATCGCCAATATATTTGGTATTGGGTGGACAACTGTTAGCGAAATAGTGTTGGATTTTTGCGACGAAGCATGGAGAGTGATGCGAGAAGAATTTATGTCCTTCTACAACAACCTCGATGAGAGCAAGCTTCAAGAATGTGTGGATGGATTCGACGCATTAGGATTTCCTCAGTGTTGTGGAGCAATTGGTAAAGTTTAATCCATGTCGGACTTATAGCACTTGTGTCATGATCTCATTTTTCTAGATGGATGTCACATTGCGGTGCCGCCCCCGCAAGAAGAGGCTTTCGATTATTACAATTTCATTTTACAAGGTTGGCATTCTGTTCTTCTCTTGGCCACTGTGGATTACAGGTAACATTTCATTGCACATGAAAATGTACAGTGTTTTATCAATCTGTTTTCAGATACCGGTTCACGTATATTAACATAGGAAAACTGGGCCGCAACAGAGATTCATATGTTTTTAAAACATCGAAGCCGTACGAGTTGCATACCCAACACACAATTTTCAAAGCAAAATCAAAGATGTTTGGTTCCTGTAGTGTGCCTGTCATATTGATAGGTGATTCGAGTTTCGCTCTCAGATCAGTTTTGATGAGACCCTTTCCGCAGTGCGATGGAAAAACAGAAAGAGAAGCGTTTCAATTATAAGCTCTCTGCTGCTCGACGAGTTGTCGAAAATGCTTTCGGCCATGTGAAGGCCAGATTTCGAAAACTTGGCAGAGGTCTAGAACTGGATATCAATAACGTAAATAAGGTTGTTAAAGCTTGCAGCATCTTGCACAGCTTCCTGAATACCCAAAAAGATGCGATCAACCAAATGTGGGTGGTTGAAATGCGAGCATTTGAGCGAAATGAAGGGCGACCACAACCACATGCAACGAACAACACGTCAACTGCACAGAGAGTCCAAATTAGGGAAGCAATTGCATAACACTTTCAAACAATTACACAAAGTGGAAGTGAGTACACTACTTTTTATTGGTTTTTAAAAAAATCCTTTGGTCCTTTTTGGAAATCCATTGTGGATTGAATGAAAACTTTTTCCAAATTCTTTTGCTCACGAGCTTCTTTCCTAACCTCCACCATTTCGCTGCAAAACATCTCGTTACTGCGTCGCAATTCAGCCAACAGCTTTAATTGCATATTATTGGCATTATTTGTTCTTCTTCTAGGCTACTTTCCACTCGATGGCCCAGCTACAGGAGACGATGACCCAGCTGCAGGAGACGATGGTGCAACAACTGCCGATGCAGACCCCGATGTTTCCGCATCTCGTGATGACTGCATGTCCCATAACTCAATGCTAAGCATATCATGCTCGTCCGTCCCCATTTTCTTCTTTTCGTCCTTGTGAAATGTATTGAAAACGTAGCAATTAGAACGTCTCAAAAGAGTCTCATGCAAATATTTCACCTGTACTCCTGCGTGAGGTTGTTGATTTCGCTCTAACCTCCTCAGCTGTTAGCAGTATACTTCTTCTTTCTATAAATACAATGAAATTTACCTATTTGTTGAATACAACAGTTACTGTATGCAACTCTTACCTAAGTCTCGAATCATCTCCCTGTATAATGGATTATTTTTTCAGTTGCCTCGCAGTTAGTTGGCATATTGCCCTCAAATATCTAACACATTTTCTATCATCCGCTCCGTCCACACTACTCTCGTTGTATTGCGATTAATTATTACTTTCAATGGGAACTCAAACACAATTTTCAATTAAAAATCGCGCACGAATATTACAATGCCACAAACAACAGGCGAATGGCAATATCAGACAGCTGTTATAACTTATGTCAAATAATAATTCTTAAATTTCACGTAAGATGGCTTCTTAGCCAAACAAAAATGGCAGTATTTCGTACTTAGCAAGCTAAGTATGGTGTTTTTTCGTGCTTAGCTCACTGTCCTAATGATGGGGTTTTTTGTGCTGATGATACTTTTCGTGCTAAGCACGGGTATATTTGTCTAAGGTATATATCACCTCGCTCACAAAGTACGCTAGCGATATTGTTTTGGAAGAGTGGCACGCTTGTGATACAATGGTTGCAGTTACACTGCAAAAATGCATAGCGAAGGATAATACGGCCGCACCAACTGTTTATCCAGCATTTTGCAAATGCATTTTATGGAAATCTTCGCACTTGCCGTGCAGGCATATTTTTACAGTCCGTAAACATTTCCGGCTACCACTAGAGTTTCACCTATTTGCAAGTAGGTGGAGCAAATCTTAAATGATTTTGGCCGCACTGCCACCATCATCGCAGCCAACCGAAACAACAAAACTCCCTGCCGATTCAAAGGGCTCAGTCAGGACAGCCAATCTTAAGATATAAAAGTACAGTGTCATGAAATGCGGGGTGATAGTAGGTTATGTCAATTAAGCAACCAGTCAAATAAATAAGTAGAGTATTCAAGTTGCTGTTTTAAACTCTGCAGTGGTTAGTATTAGCAAAGGACAACGAAACCACTACATTTGGTGACCCCGATATACGAATTCCCAAAAACTCGTGCATAACCATGCCGCATGAGCTCTCAAATGACAAATGTTACATGGACGAAAACTTAGGACATATGGCGGGCGACATGTCTCAGCCCGAATATCACAAAACTTTGGCGTGTTTAAAAATCAAGAACAAATCCTAACAATAAATAAACCACAGGTACCAATCTTTTATAAAAATGACCCCAAAACTTGGTTTTTTGTAGTTGAAGCGTAATTCAAAACATTTCCCACGTGCAGTGACAACACAAAGTTCAGAACGGTCATAAAATCTCTAGACCCAGTAACGTTAAAGCAAATCGCTGATATTCTCAGCCATCCGCCTGAAAGAAACAAATATGAAGCAGTAAAACAGGCAATCCTCGATCGCTTTACAAACTCAAGGCAGAATGACATAAGGAGACTTTTAAAAGGCATGACTTTAGCTGATCACAAACCCTCTCAACTCATAAGGGAAATGAAAGACATAGCTGCCGACTCTGTTAGCAATGACATACTGTACCAACTCTGGTTAGACTGCCTACCTGTCGACGTGCGTCCGTTTCTCGTGGTCAACAACAATGAGGACCTAGATACACTAGCCAAAGTAGCTGACCGCATAATCGAATCATGTGGCTCATTGATTATGTCAACAGCAACATTCGTAGAACGTATAGACCCCGTATACAAAAACATATGAGATTTAGAAAAAAGTCGACGAGATACAACAACTGCTCGCTATTTGCCTCCGCGAACTCAAACTCGTAAAGGACCAACAAAGTCAGACAATGCATTACCCAGCATTTTGGTAACAAATGCCAATAATACCTACACACACATCATCCCAATATTCTCAACGTCAACAACGATATTTCGAACCAAATCAAAACCAGCACCCACAAGGCAGATCAGGATCAACGGGCAGGCGACACAACGAACAAAGCATCTGTTCCTACCACCAATGGGATGTAGGGTAGATCGCCTCCTCGTGGTGCATCCTGGGTAACGCTAAATGATCTACCACGGCACGACTTTCGATTGTTTTCTTGGACAACTCTCTCGTCTTAACGACTAGATCTGATGCTTTGGGCTGGTAGCAGTGGTATTCTGTCACCTGAGTACGCAAGAGTGAAATCTTGCGGAAATGACTTTCAAGCTAATGCCAATGCTGCCTCCGTCCCGGTAAAACCCTGGCCTCACGGTACGTTCAAAACTCGTCGCCACTAGTCTGGCCGTGTAGGTTCAGTTGAGTTTGGACTCCTGATTAATCCCCGGCCCGGCTCTGAGCGCATATCCTCATAAGGGAATGTGCCAACCCTCACATGGCCTCCCTGCTTCGGCATAGATAACCATGGGGTCTCAGGGGAACTGCACAACGAGTGGAGATAGCGGCTGTGAGGGGGGACCCAAATCGCAATGAATTCAGAAAAAATTCAAAAGGAAGATCCACTCTGCCCGGAAGGGAAGTGGACGAAGGTGATGCGTCCTTCTAGTGGGAAGAAGACCGCGATACTCAGCCGACCCCCTACTTCTTCGAGGGATGCATGCACCAAGGCAGCTATGCCAGGGGCAAGCACCTCCTCAGTCAAGCCTACTGGCGCTAGCGGTAACACCAAGGTAACGGCGAAAAAGCTGGCCCGCACTGTTTCCGGAGCGCCCTCCAACACCGCTTCCACTTCAGGTGTTAAGAAGCAACAAAACCCTCCGGTTACGGCTTACAGAGACAGAAGGTCCGCCTTCAAAGTCCTGAAAAGGCTGAAAGATTTACCTCCGGATGGTCTTCCAGAAGGATAAAATCTCCCTGAAATGGGCAACCACCACGGTAGAGGCCTACAAAGCCTCTATTCTGAAGAAAGAGGCAACTCATAAAAGATGTAGATCTAATGAGTCTGCCCCAATTCAACTGAGCGTCCAACTGCCGGTTAGTAAAAGACCAAAACTGGTCACACCCAATCCTGTTAAGGGCAGGAGTTTCAGTGAAGCTGCCAAGGAAAGCCTGGTATGGGCTGTTATCGACAGAAGCAGCAGCGATGGCACCATCTCACCGTCAAACTGGAAGATGGTGGAAATCGCGCTTCTTCGGGTATACAAGCCCATACTCGAGGCAAATCCTGGCCCTCCACCAAGCTGTCGTGATGCTGGCTGGTACCAGGGTCACGTTAAGTTGATAGCCTGTACAGATCAACGTTCAGCGGATCTTTACAAGCAGGCTATAGGTAGAGTGGGAGAAGTCTGGCCTGGAGCAAAGCTGGACGCTGTCTCCAGGGAAGATATCCCGAATAGGCCTCGGTCCAGGGCGTGGATACCAGCGGAGCCATCCACACCGAAGGAAATTGTTGAGCTAATCAAGCTCAGCAATGCTGACCTCCCGGTGGAAAACTAGAATGTAGCTAAGGTTAGCGAGCCCAGCAATGGACAGCGAGAGGCCCTAATAATCTTGAACGAGGAGTCGCTAGCTCCATTGGAGTCGAAGAGCGGGGTGATTAGCTACGGTTTCTCGGCTATCACCCTGCGAGTATATCGCAAGGACCGTACTGGGAAGGCAGTACGGGAACCGAGCAAGGAGAAAGGAAGCGAGGGAACTGTGGAAGCATCAGTAGACCCGACCGTGGACCTCTCTGAGTCAGATCTTCTCTCCGATGACGGAAGAAGCACCACCTCCACTGCGGGGTTGGCTGGTGACCTTCTCAGATCCCTCGACCTGGTCGAGGAGGAGGAGATGTCCTTATCTGACGAGGAGGCGGATAAAACATTGTGTCGCGATGCTGAGGTTTCTGCAGATTAACCTCCAGCACTCCAAGGTGGCATCCGCCGCACTGCTCCTCCACCTGGCCCAAAAAGGAGAGGAGCTAATACTAGCCCAGGAACCTTGGGTTGTTAGAAACCAGGTTTGTGGGCTCAACATGAAGGGATACAACACAGTATCCTTCAAAACAGCAGGTAAACCGAGAGCTTGCATAATTGTAAAGGAAGGCTTGAAGTTTTTAACCTTGTATAATTTCAGTGACCAGGACACCGTTGCGATAGCAGTGGAAAGGCAGTCCAAACCCCTTTGGGCTGTCTCCTGCTACATGGCGCATGATGTTCTGCCACCTCCAACTAGCCTGCAGAGGATTACAAGGGAAGCCACTGCAAGAGGCATCCGTTTAATAGTCGGAGCGGACGCCAATGCTCATCATCGCATCTGGGGTAGCACCGACACGAATAAACGGAGTGAGTCACTATTTGAATTCATTTTATTACATGACGTAGCCCTAGCTAACAAAGGTGAGGATCCTACCTTCATTACGGCAAGCCGTAGAGAGGTTCTGGATATCACTCTGACGAACGAGCACTTGAACCAAGCTATCAAGGGATGGCACGTATCACAAGAGTGCTCGTTCTCCGATCACCTATTCATAAGGTTCGATTTGGCATCTGACCCTCCGACAAATCCAACCTTCATGAACAAAAGGAGGATGGATTGGGTCAAATACCAATCGGTATTCGAGTCCGCGCTAGAAAGCGGACCTCCAGAGATTGTAGACATACCCGGTCTTGAGAAAGTCGTTGGGACCCTTACATTGGCCTTCAATGACGCAGCAAGGTCTGCATGTAGTCCAACGAAGCCTAGAGGGAAGTACAAGCCCCCATGGTGGAATAGTGACATCGCGGAGCTGCGGAAGGAATGTAGGAAGTCCTTCAACCGAGCTAAAGAAACTAATGACTGGTCTTCTTATAAAACAAAACTGAAGGAGTTCAAATCCTCTATCAGAAAGGCTAAACGCACCTCTTGGAGAAGCTTTTGTGCAGAAATAGAACACTCCAAGGATGTCAGTCGCCTGCGAAAAGTCATGACGAGCTCCCCCTCATTTCTAGGGTCCGTTAAGGACGCAAATGGAGTCTGGACGAAATCCAGCTCCGAGACTCTGTCTGTTCTCGTGGATACGCACTTCCCGAGCAGTGATGATGTGGCTGACAAAGCGGATCCACACACGCCCCCGGATTGTATGCCAACTACTGTGCCTGTAAATGACAGGCTCCTACGCTGGGCAATCAGCTCATTTCAACCATTTAAATCCCCTGGCATGGATAACATCTCACCTATTGAGATCCAGCAGGGTATCAATATAGCACTGCCATGGCTGAACGCCATTTTCAAAGCATGTGTACGGATGGCTTACATTCCACAGCAGTGGAGAGAAGCAAAAATAGTTTTCATACCTAAAGCGGGTAAAACATCCCACTCCTCACCTAAGGATTACAGAGCTATCAGTCTCACCTCCTTTCTGCTGAAAACTCTAGAGCGACTGATATAGATCCATCTGAGAGCTATTCTGAAACCACTCTCTAATGCGCAGCACGCATACACAAAAGGGAGATCGGTTGAAACAGCTCTTCACTCGCTCACCAGCTACATCGAAAAATCGCTAAGCGTTAAAGAATACACGCAAGCAGTTTTTATAGACATCGAAGGGGCTTTCAACAATATCAGCCATAAAGCTATTGGTAAAGCACTCGGGGGAAGCAATGCCGATGACAACCTGATAGGGTTCATCGGTCAACTGCTTAGCAGCAGGAACATCAACTCCACGCTAGGAAACAGTACCTTACGAAGGAGGGTTTGCAGAGGCACACCACAAGGTGGGGTGCTATCACCCCTTCTATGGAACCTAGTGGTGGATGAACTCCTGTCAAAAATAGAAGCGACTGGCTGCAAAGTCGTAGCTTATGCCGACGATGTTGCAATAGCAATATCGGGAAAATTTGTTAACACCCTATCGGAAAGACTAAACTTTGCCCTAGGTATTCTTACCAAATGGAGCAAAGAGTGTGGTCTAAAGATCAACCCGCAAAAGACGGAATTTATGCTCTTCACAAGAAGGTATAAAATTCCACGATTTGCCTCACCTAAGCTTGAGGAGATAAGTCTCAACCCATCTCATCAGGTCAAATATTTAGGTCTAATTCTGGACTCTAAACTCGCATGGAAAGCGAACACAGCAGAAAGAGCACGCAAGGCTGCATGCGCAATCTACTGCTGCAAACGAGCTATTGGGAAAAGGTGGGGATTAAAACCCAAAATTGTATCATGGCTCTATACGGCGATAGTGGAACCAATCCTTCTGTATGGCGCAGTTATTTGGTGGCCTGCTATGGCGAAAGCATCAAATGTAAACCTGCTAAACAAGGTCAGAAAGAGTGCGGCTATTGCAATCACCGGGGCTCTACGGACTACCCCGACAAAGGCATTATTTATGCTATTAAATTGGCTTCCGACAGAGCTACTTACGAGACAGCAGGCCAAGTGCTCTGCTGTTCGATTAAAAGCTCTGCGACTATGGCATGAGGATAACTTTGGTCACTCCACAATACTACGGAGGGATGGGCCAACGTCAGGGAAAGTGGACCTTGCATCTCCGATTCCCTGTTTTCACCATGGTTTCAGGTCAGTCATCCCGAATAGGGAGGACTGGACCACAGAAAGAAATGGGATACAGGAATCGGTCGACATCTACACTGATGGATCAAAAATGGAGGGAAGAGTTGGCTGTGGCATGTTCTCAGAACAGCTAGGCCTGAAACTATCCTTCCGATTACCAGACCACTGCAGCGTCTTTCAGGCAGAGGTCATTGCGATTTATAAGGCAGTTGACTGGCTGAGAAATCAGAAAATTTTTATAAGAAATCTTAGCATTTTCTCTGACAGTCAAGCTGCCATCCAATCATTATCCAGCGTGCATACTTCATCTAAAATTGCGATGGAATGCCACTCACAACTGAACGTGATGTCGCTTCACTGTGAAGTGATTCTTTGTTGGGTACCGGGGCATAGTGATATACCTGGAAACTGCGAAGCAGATGCCTTAGCGAGAGCTGGCACCGAGCTTCAGGAATATACACTTAACCCCGAAGTCGGCCAACCTCTAGCTTCCATAAAGCTAGGATTTAAGCAGCACTACGTGGAGGTTGCGAATAGGGCCTGGCTGCTCGAAGAAACCTGTAGCACAACCAGGCAAACTTGGCACGCACTGTGCTCCAAACGCACCAAGCGGCTCCTCAACATAAGCCGCGAAACCCTGAGTTCCGTCGTTTCCGTACTGACGGGACACTGTTTGATCGGCAGACACGCAGAAAGACTGGGTGTCCCTTTCAATGATTTCTGCCGAAGTTGCAGATCAGACGAAGAGGAAGAAACCATTAAACACTTTCTGTGCGAATGTCCGGCGCTGTCCAGGAAGCGCATGCAAACCTTGGGCACACCCTTCCTAGACAACCTCACGGAAGTAGCCGATTTGGACATTGGCTGCATAGCCGGCTTTATTCGAGAATTAGATGGTTCTCGTCATCCCGCAGGTTCTAGTGCCGCACTTATATTCTGTGGTATCACAATGGGCCTCTCGTGGCCTAAGTGAGCTACCTTTGGATAAAAGGGGGCTGCCACTACAACCAACCAACCAACCAACCACCAAAAACTCGGTAATCAAGCACGATATTGCACCAAGCCATGCACCTTTGTCAATCAACAATCGTAAAAAACTAAATTTACTGTCATCAGTTGGAGCTGTTGGTGACAGTCAGAACCTAACCCCAAAAGAGCTTCGTCTTCATATTTACGACAGAACAACGAATCAAACATTCCTAATAGACTCTGGCTCCATAGTTTCCATTCTTCTTACTAGCATCTTCGGAACAAACAACTCAAAAAGTGAAATCACTTTATATGCAGCGAATTCCACAGAGATCCGCACCTTTGGCACAAGGACCCTCACGTTGGACTTTAATCTACGTCGAGAATTCACATGGTCTTTCATTATTGCAGATATCAAAGCAGCAAAAATTGGGGCCGACTTTCTCACACATTTTGGCCTTCTGAAAAATTTAGAAAGTCAGCGACTGATCGACAAGATCACAACATTAACCACCAAAGGTGAACTCCTTAGAGCATTTTTTCACAGCATATCCACAATTAACCAGGCTATGCCCTATGCCAAATTGCTTCAAAATTTTGCCGAAATCACGACGACATGTGTTAAAACTAACACAATAAACATCAATTATTTTCATAGGATTATTACTACTGGGCCTCCAATAACAGGAAGAGCTCACAAACTATCTGGACTCAAATCTGTTGCTGCCAGAGCTGAAATTAATAACCTGCTTGAAGATGGCATTATCAGACCTTCCAGCAGCCCATGGGCCAGTCTTATCCTTCCCGTTGAAAAGAAGGAGTCCATCTTCTCGGATATACCTTAAGGGGGATAGCCACTGTGACGGCCGAAAAATTAGTGATTTTTAATTTTTTTTTTCACCGAGTAAGTAGAGGAATTTTTGGATCGGGTTTTTTTATTTTATTAAGTACACATCTTATAATTTTTCCACAAATTTGTATAATATAATAGTATATAATATAATAGTTTTAAAAATATAAACGATGCCGTAGCGCCTGAAAAAAAATTCACCCTCCATGGTCATATCGATTTTTTAAAAGCCGGTACTCTAAAAAACAAAACAATTTTTTTTTGTAATCTGTATGAATGTAGTTATCGTTGTACGTAGCCGTTATTTTTGATTTTTCACAAAATGGTGACCGATTGACAATATTTTAATTTTTTCGACTGTTTTGTTTTTTGGTTTTCAAATAGTTTAAAAAATAGTGAAACACAAAAATTTTCAAATCAGCTAGACTTAACCTTAACCACTACTAAGACGAACGAAACAAAAAATTAGACATCGGTTAATAATTGTTCGAGTTATTGATGCGACCAGTTCAAAAAAAGTCGTTACGAAAAAAATGCGTTTAAAGATTTTAGTCCATTTCTCTCGTAATGAAATCACGTATAAAGAAAATTAAAATTTCATACCTATATTAAACTATCGAGACCTGGACCATATTACGGTTCTTCCTCTTCATCTCCAGAGGTCTTGTTGACTTTCTTAATTTTTTTATTAACTTTTTCGATGCGATACTGAGCAGCTGATCGGCCTACCTGCTCTCACTACAATCATTGTAACTTAGGCAATTTTTGAAATTTTGACTTGCAATTTTGTACACATTTTTTTGAACATATAAACTTTGATTTGAAACAAAAAAAAAATTTTTTTTTGACCCATCAAAGATTTCTGGGTATGATAAACTACTATCGGCGATGCATTCCTGAAGCCGCTAAGCTACAACAGCCGTTATATAAGCATATAACATCGTCGAAAAAAACGACAATACCAAAATCTCTTGGACAAAAGAAACCAACGAAGCATTTCAAGCTTGTCAGACCTCTCTCACCACTGCTACTCGTCTTGCATTTCAGTCACCCACAGCAAGCTTGGCTCTTTCCACCGATGCCTCTGGAACCGACATCGGAGCAACGTTAGATCAACTTGAAGATGGCATCTTAAAACCTTTAGGTCATTTGTCAAGAAAACTAAGCAGTGCAGAACAGAAATACAGTACATATGACCGGGAACTCCTTGCAATTTTCGCAGGAATCAAGTATTTTCTAGAGTTGCTCGATGGTCATCACTTCATCATCAAAACAGATCATAGGCGTCTCACCTATGTGTTTCAACAGAAACAGGGCAAAGCATCGGAACGCCAACTAAGGCAACTGGATTATATTTCGCAATACACGACGGACATTGTATACGTGAACGGCGACGAAAACATCGTTGCCGACGCCTTATCACGAATCAACACCATCAGCATGCCCACAAAGCAATCTTTCGACACGATTCAAGAAGCGCAACAAACCGACGAACAGCTAAAAGATATCATCGAAAACCCGACATCTCTAAAACTCCAAAAACTGAAAAAGGCATCAAACTTTATTGTGATATTTCGACAAACATAATCCGCCCGTACATACCAAAATCATAGCGCAGAACAGCTTTCGACGTGATACACGGTGTCGCACATTCAACCACCAGAAACACTTCTCGCCGTCTAAGTGAGAAATACATCTGGCCTAATATTCGCAAAGATGCCCTTCAATGGTCTCGTGAATGTTTGCCATGTCAAAGAGCTAAAGTACATCGTCATAATAAACTCACACCAGACAGAATCCAAGTGCCAGACAGCCGTTTCAACCACATTCATCTTGACATAATATTCCTTCCAAATGTCGATGGATATCAATACTGCCTAACGATCATAGATCGATTCAACAGGTGGTCCGTAGCCATTCCACTCCGTGACATTACAGCCAGCACAGTAACAACAGCACTCATTATGGCACGCCACTCACCATAACCACGGATCCCAATTTGAATCGGCACTTTTTCAATCACTGTCACGATTCATAGGAGCAAAGAAAACTCGCACCACACCTTATCATCCTCAGTCAAACGGGATTGTAGAAAGGTGGCATAGAACCCTGAAGGCAGCACTCATGTGTTCACCGGAGCCCTGGACGAAAATAATTTCCACCATCCTATTAAGGCTTAGAACGAGCTTCAAAGAAGACATCAATGCCACACCAGCGGAAATGCTTTATGGCACAAACCTAAGGATTCCTGGTGAATTCTTCGTAACACAGGACTTGGCGGCCGACCCTGAAATTTTCATCCAAAAACACCATGAGTACATGCGTGCTCTACGGCCGGCACCAACTGCGCATCACTCTAAATCCAGAATACTCACGATCAAAGGACTCGACACCTGCACTCATGTTTTCATACGCACGGATCTTGTCGAAGCACCGCTAGAAGCTCCATACATCGGACCTTACGAAGTCATAGAGGATCGTGTCTACAAAGTCAATGTAAACGGGACCATCAAGGCAATCTCCATTGATTGTTTCGAATAACGACGATGACATCTACATACGACCACAATTAGCAGAAGTCGATGAACCTGTAAAAGATAGGCAGGATCGCCATGTAAAAGATAGGCCTGTAAACGATAGCTCGTCGCAGGAGATGCCTTCTCGGTGTTGGACGCCGAACGCCGGATCTTGTATTCTTCAAGGGAGATCCGGGTTTTTGCGCTGTATAAGAAAAGCGCACTTTTAGTGAGGGAACAGGGTTAAATTGGGGTACCTACCGGCAAGTTAATTGCCACATGTCTGGCGCAGGATTCAAGATCCAAGCTAGCCGATATTTTTATTAAGTTTTTATTTACCAAGTTGCCAAGTTACGGCTCGAGCGTTTTGCCAAACTACGGCAATAATGCGTTAATACAAACGAGTCAAAAGTACGCTTTAACTATGACTCTATTTTCTTTTCTACAATTTGCTTTTATACACTTTTTACAACTTAACATATAATCCCTACTCTAATATTTTATTCTACTTAATACATAATCCCTACTCTAAAACTGGAAGAATTGAATATGGTAAATTCATTCTACCAATCAAAATATCGATCAGCATTTTTTCCATATGACCCAAATTAAAATGCAACACTCATAAAGTCCATGAGTAATGACTACTCAAGTTTCTTCACAAAGGGTACATGCACTTTGTGTGTAAGCATGTCGTACATTGCACCTGCCAACGCTAAGCGCCGCTTAGTCTGGCACGATCGCGATGGGCTAGTATAAACATTCATTCATGTGTCTATTTTTAGTGACATCATGAATTGGACTTTCGTATGAGTAGATTATGTGTAATGCAAAACGAGCATTACAAAAATGATCGTAAATTATTCATTGATTTGTGGGTTTAGTTTATAGTAAAATGCTGATTGATTGTGTAGATTTCTGTAGATCCATTACACCCTTAACCTTTTGAGGTGAGAGTTTGGGTACAAAATCGAGACTTATTATAGGTATTTTTACATGTCTTATATTATATTTCTATACATTGTTATTTCCTCTTTTGTTTTGAAAATCTTAAGTCTATTATTGTGTATCCATTTTTTCTTATTATCTATGTCCAATAGTGTATTTACATTATTTTTACCTAGTACTTTAAATGGACCTTTATACGGTTTCTCATGTTTTCTTCTGTTCTCTACTTTTAATAATACAAGATCGTCTATTTCTATGTTTAATGGTTTTGAATAACATTCTTTATTTGTTCTAATCATTTTAGCTTTTTCAATTAAGTCCTTTGCTTTTGTTAGAGACATTTTTAATCTAATTTTTAATTCATTTCTGTAATTCTCTAAATTGTATATTTCTTCTGAATCGCCTAAAATGTCATTTGGTAAATAGGATAGTTTGCCGAATACTAGTTCGTAAGGTGTATAATTTGTGTCAATATGTGGAGTTGTATTATATGAAAATGTATAGAAAGGTATCCATTCGTCCCAGTTGTTGTTATCAACGAAGGACAGTAAGTATTCGTTTAATACGCGGTGGTTCCTTTCTATTACACCTAACGACTCATGATGGTAAGGGGTTGAAAATATTTGTTTTATATGTAGTAACTCGCATATTTCTTTCATTAGACTGTTTGTAAATTCTGTCCCTAAGTCCGTTTTTAGAATCTTGAAATGACCGTATAATAAGATAAATTTATTTACTATAGCTTTTGCTACTGTGGTAGCATCCTTAGTCTCGATGGGTATGGCAGTTATAAATTTCGTTAATTCGCACTGAATAGTGAGAATGTATCGGTAGTTGTTGGAAATTCTCAACGGGCCAACAATGTCTGCGCTTACAATCTCGAAGCTAGTAGATGGAGTCTCGGTTTTTATCATTTTCTCTTTGGTGTGCTTAGTTATTTTATTCATTTTGCACTTTTCACATTGGTTTATATGTTTTTTGACCATTTTCTTCATATCCTTCCAACAGTATCTCTGTTTCAATTTTAACAATGTTTTATGTACTCCTATATGTCCTCCATGTGGCGAATTGTGGTACTCAATAATTAATTCATTTTGCTTTTTGACGTCTTGAATTCTTATGGGCGGTCTGTATATTAATATTTTTAACTTATAAATTTCTTCTCGTTGCAACGCATTAAATAATTTCTTGAATTCATTTCTCGGTACGTACCTGAATATATCATCATTAGAGGATAAAGATAGTGCATTTATGCTATTGTTCTTTGAATATATTAACAACTTCTTCATGACAGAAACTAATTTCGTGTATGAATTATCATTGTTGTTATCATGAACTTTCAGCTTATCGTTGAAGGAAACTGGTTTCTCAACAACTTTATCACTGTAGCGCACTACTATAAAATCTTTCTCTTTAGTTATAGATATATCATCTTTCTTGTTTTTCTTGCTAGCTAGCATATAAAATTTCAGTTTCATCGCCCCTTTAATATCTGACAAAGAAGTGCAATCAAACGCATGGAGGTGATCAATCTCCTCGTTTTGGTTGCCACTTTGCTTGTCGATTTCTGTATTTTTATTTTCACTTTGTACCTTTTTCGTTTTACTTCTTGTTATCGCCAATAACTTTTTGCTAATATATTCATCGTTTGTCGGAGGTATCATGGATTTTAGCATTTCAGTGTTCATTTGTATTCTTGACAGCGCATCCGCATTGGTATTTATATTACCCGTAATTTGTGCTCATACCCGTTATTCTGTATACACTATTCTCTAAAGTGTTATTTCAGTGCTCGTCTCCAATTAACAATTACATAATAGTTAATTCTATAAATTTATCAATCATTATCAACATCATTAATCATATTTTTCCTTTTAAACATAAAGTGTATATAGCGACAATTTTCATAAGAATTCGCGTAGTTATTTTATGCTTCAATAAAATTTACCTAATTTGTTTAAAACAAATTCCAATTAAAATGCTATTCTTTTTCAGTTTATATCTATATAAAATTAAAGTTTGGCTTGAAGTAACCAGTGTACAATTATAAATGCTGGTCGTTGCCGTTAAATTCTTAAGTCTTCATTAAATTACTTGTTACTTTAATCGCAAATAATGCACAAAATTCTTCTTCATCTTCGCCTTTTTCCTATTTGCAACTGTCTTCCATGTTTTTGGTTGAAGTTCCAACTCCATTATCTCACGTCGAAATTCCATGTTCGGTCGCTGTATTAGTCGTCAACATTCAAATTTAAATTTTTGTTCCAATTTTTTTTTATTAAAAAAAAACTTTTAGCATCGTATAGGCAGAATCGCCTTGATACATGTTTCGACAGTGCAGGATCGTGGATTGCAGGTTCGTCGGTTGCAGGATCGCCATGTAAAAGATAGGCCTGTAAACGATAGCTCGTCGCAGGAGATGCCTTCTCGGTGTTGGACGCCGAACGCCGGATCTTGTATTCTTCAAGGGAGATCCGGGTTTTAGCGCTGTATAAGAAAAGCGCACTTTTAGTGAGGGAACAGGGTTAAATTGGGGTACCTACCGGCAAGTTAATTGCCACATGTCTGGCGCAGGATTCAAGATCCAAGCTAGCCGATATTTTTATTAAGTTTTTATTTAGCGACTGGTTACGCTACAATTGAGGCGCTTCTAAAGCCAAGTTACGGCTCGAGCGTTTTGCCAAACTACGGCAATAATGCGTTAATACAAACGAGTCAAAAGTACGCTTTAACTATGACTCTATTTTCTTTTCTACAATTTGCTTTTATACACTTTTTACAACTTAACATATAATCCCTACTCTAATATTTTATTCTACTTAATACATAATCCCTACTCTAAAACTGGAAGAATTGAATATGGTAAATTCATTCTACCAATCAAAATATCGATCAGCATTTTTCCATATGACCCAATTTAAAATGCAACACTCATAATAGTCCATGAGTGAAATGCAACACTCATAATAGTCCATGAGTAATATGCAACACTCATAATAGTCCATGAGTAATGACTACTCAGGTTTCGTACTTTGTGTGTACATTGCACCTGCCAACGCTAGGCGCCGCTTAGTCTGGTGCGATCGCGATGGGTTAGTATAAACATTCGTTCATGTGTCTATTTTTAGCGATAACATGAATTGGACTTTCGTGTGAGTAGATTATGTGTAATGCAAAACGAGTATGCAAAGTGAGCATTACAAGGTGATCGTAAATTATGCATTTGTATATTCTACGACTGCTCGTTGATTATTGATTTGTGGGTTTAGTTTATAGTAAAATGCTGATTGATTGTGTAGATATGTGTAGATCCACTACAAACCGTCTACTTTTATTGTTGAGAGTACAAAGAGTGTCCAGGAAGTTTCTATGCCCATTCCTCCCACCCTAAAAAGACGTCCAAAAGGATTGCTACGAATTACTGCTTCGTATGGGCCTAGACGGAAAAAAATAACTGTTATAATAAGTTTTTTATATTATATTATTATATGTATTTTGCACGACCTACTCAATAAATTATATTTTTTAAACTTACAAATATTTATCTTTCCACATTATTTTACATATCTTTTGACGTGCATCGGAGTCTGCCGCTATATGCCATACGATCCTACATGATTTTTGGTTTTTCTCTTAATAACGCTCCATTAAAGATCCTACCAATCGATTCATCTTGACAAAGAAATTTATACAATTTACATGTATACACTTTCCATTTACACCAATTTCCCGTATATTAAAAGTACAATTGTCTCCCGCTGTCACTTACCGACTTTTCACTACTTATCCCATTCTCAATTTCCCCTTGGTTGTTTTTACGTCACACTCGCTCAACACATGAACAAACACTCTTTTAATTTTAACGATGTCGGGCGGATAGCAACAGCTAAATTTTAAATGTCTGATAGGGATATTTACTACGATATAGGGTAATTCGTTCTTATATTCTGAGTATCCAAGGCAGTTTCGCGAAATTTTCCAATCGTGTTGGTGTAATTTTAACGTTGCCTCGTCGAAAAGCGATCCATTTCCATATGTTTGGTTCAAAACAGGTTGTCTTTTGATTGAGGGCTACAATTTTGACTATATCGTTGATTAAAATTTTGCTTCTGTTACAATGTCGTACCAAAATAATCCCAGACTCTTCCAATGAATAAAGTCAAACTCCAAATCAATTTCCTGTTCCTAAAATTAATTTGATTTGGATAATTGAGAGGACCATTCTATGAGAATTTCGAAGATTGAAAAAATGGTTTTATTTGTCTGCTTGTAATAAGAGTTATTTCGAGCCGTCGGATTCCGATGACGATTTTCAAATTGGGTACTTGTTTGTCAAGGTCTTCCGTGATGTTGTCCTATGTAACCAACTTTCTCTAAAATTTGGAGGGCAATCTCAATTGATTCCTACAATACAGAATATAATGCGTTGGCTCCCCTCTTCTTATTTTTTAAAACTTATACCCGTTAATTTGATGTGGCTGCAATTGATCTCCCTCTTCATCGACTACTTTTCCGTTCAGCATTTCTAGTTTCTCCTGTATTTCGCCGTAAAACTGTAAAACTGTAACGTTTCCTCACAATGACGTAGATTTTAACTCAGGGTAAATTGAAATGACGTTCTATGATCAGTGAAACTGTTAAGTATAAGGCGACGAATTGTGGTGATGTGACCATGTTCAAATATGGGAGATAATATGGGACTTAATTTTTTTATTTCATTAGAAGGCGGTGCTTTCGAATAACAAGCAGCATCGGTCAATAGAAAATTTCGAGTGTTTTCCGACAACTTCTGGGACGTTTTGAACGATATTACCAATGGTTCGCATTTCTTTTTACCGAATTAAAAAAAATCGGTTACCGATTGCGCCAATTATAGGACTTTCCTTTAATTATGTAATTAAAACAAACTAATTAAGGAAATATACTTTTAATTCGACACAAGACGTATTCTATTGACCGATTCGGACCCTACTGGATTGGAAGAGATACTGAACATCAATAATGCGTGTGTCTTTTATAAATTTAATTTACTTATTCAATATTATGCAGAACAAAGTCACAACGTCTTTATCTTGAAACCTCCTTTTGAGCTCTTTTATGGTAGCGCGACTATTGTTTATATTTTGGGTCATTTGCTATGTAACATTGTACTCTACTTTAAGATACGCTTTGAACAAATGCAACTTTCAGATACTTAATAGCAACATTGTATGCTACTACGCAACATTGTTGCGTTTGGGATGATTTTCAATAACATTTATGCTGACGTGACTGAAAAACAATGGAAATTGGGAATAATGCATCGCTACACGGCATGAGTAATATTACGTAGAGGAAACTTTTCAAATTTTTATGTGTTTGTATTAATAAATTTCACAATAAAAATCATATCATATTGATTTGGTGACTAGAAGGTAAAAAATGTGACGTTAGTAAATAGTAATGTCAATATAAACTAAATTTTATTGAGAACTTTATTATGAAATGGTCATGTAGCAAATACTGTCGTCGGATTCCATACATATCCACGCAAAACTTTACATTTTGGCCACGTTTTTGTATTACAAAGCACTGCAATAGTTCACGTAGAAATAAGGTGCTGTTGGGATGAGCGACTGTCACTTACAGTAAACAATGATTGTGGCATCCGACAGCTACTGGGGGGAAATGACAACTTCACTCTCATATAGTAAACACGCATTTAGTTTAAAAAAAATCTCTATATCAAACATATTTATTGGAAAATACGAAAATTTCAATAAACATTAGTTTCATAGCTTGCTATTCATAGGATAGGATAGGTTGAGAGAATAATGGAAAACTAATTTTTACTGAAAAAGAATTACATTTTTACTGATAAAGAATTCAAATTATGTCTTTTCATATATGTTAACTGAGTTTATATAATGTTTATTTTATATTAGCCTGAACTTTATTAGAAAAATCGAAGTGCAAATTTTTACTGTAATATTTACTACTATCAGTTCTACGCTGTCCACTAAATCTCTCACGAATCATGGAAATAACCCATTGGCATACAATTTGGGCATCTTTACGTTTTCCCGTAATGACTTTCGATGTGATGATATTCAGGCAGCACTGCGGAAAAATCGTTACTATTTTATATTTTGCAAGTAAATATATTTACCAAATATAAACCGTAAAGAGCTCGAATATTCCCAGGATTTAATTTTATTGCACATAAATAATTAGATTGCGCAATTTCTATATTTTCGTTGCCACCCTGAAAGTATAAGATGATTTTCGATGAATATATGTAGAAATTAACTAAAATAATTTCAATAAATTCACTGAAATAATTTTAATTCAGTCAGATATACAGCTCAATTGCTTGATCTTAGGGGGCTTCAACTCGTCGTCGTTAAAGATATTATTAGAAAGAATCACATCTTACCCTCAAAAGATTTAACTACTTAATCCTATGAAAAATTGATGAAAAAAAAGCTAAATAGTTTTTGAAAAAATATTATTTTAATGGCATTAAAGTAGTTTTACGAACACTTATTAAAACTTTAGTCAAAAACGTTAAAATAAATAACATACACAACGATATTCTTGGAAATCTTTATTGATTTTTAAAGCTTCAACTGCTATGGTCATGATCAAAAATTCAACTTGCCAAATGATCGACCCCATTTAAGGGGGAAAGTACCTTTAAACACTTTTTAAAATCGATTTTTTTAAAATTGTTTTAATCGATAGATATATCGTCTAAAAATATTATGTCAAAGTTTCAAAAGCTAATTCTCAAAATTGTGGAAGATATGCATCCCGGAAGTGCCTGGCGCCAAGTTCTTTTTCTCTTGACCACAAACTTTAAACGGCCTTTTCTCGAAACCATGTTTTTTAACATTGCGTAAGTGATAATAAAAAAAAACCTAGTGAATCGATTTTCATCATCTAGCATTCATTTTAAAGATCATAAAAAACTGTTATATATAGACTAAAGATTAAAAAAACAAATTATTTTGGGACTATTTTTGACTGGAAGTACAATGAAATTTTTCGTCAAAATCGTAATTTGTTTTTTTCGAGCCTGTTTTGAAGGGTTAATTTTCGAATTTTGCAAATAATTTAGTCTATCTACTAAAAAAAAACCTCTCGAGTAAGAAAATGTTTGGTTTGTTGATTTCAGATGAAAATTGCAGCTGGCATCGCTTACGCAATTTACGACGTCAGCGACGACATGGCTTTCAAGATCCTTGAAATATTTGTTAATTTTCAACTTTCACTTTTGTAGAATATGTTTTTTTTTTTCAACCTCAAACATCGCCTAAAATAAATATTATACTGATTTAATAAGAACTGTCTTCATTTCCCCACAAATCAGTAGCAAAAAAGACCTTTTTTCGGCCTCTAAAAGTACTTCCCCCCTTAAGGGGTTATACCTATGTGAAGCCTAAAAAAACAAGCCTTTTTTCAAGTTTTTTTTTCAAAGATTTTGGAAAAAAACTCTTATAAATAATATATCAATATAAAGGGCAACTTTTCGGGAGTACAAAAAAAAATTTTTATTTCAAATTTAATACAAAATGGCGGCTGTAGTGCACGTCAAAGTCACTAGTATTTACAAAAGACGTTCCGCGGCCGGACAAGTTTCTCAGCCTCATCTGCATCTGGAACAATAAATTTTTTTTTTCATAAACTACATGAGTTTTGCTAGTGAAGTACACACGATAATAGTTTAATATCGATTTTTCGCAAAATGGCGACCATTTAACAAAAAAATTGCATTTTCGACCCAAAAAAAATGATTTCAATTGTTTATAACTTTTTTTAAACAAAACTAATCGTTAAAATCGTGTGTACTTCACTAGATAATCATATCAAGAAGCTACAGTTATAACGGCAAGTCATTCGGATGAAAACTAAAAGAGTTTCGTTTCTGGCAAATTTCAAAAATACACTTTCGAGATAAACGCGTTTGAAGTTTCAAAACCTTATAAAGTTGTGAATTTTCAAAATTTTACTAAATACAAATTTTTTAACCTTCACTCTGCTATCACAGCACCATACAGTTGGCCTTCCGAGACCGTGGATTTCTCCTCCTCGTCCTTTCTTCATACTAAAAGGCCGCGTCTCGCCTCTTTTACAACGTCGGAAATTGAGCACTCAGCAGCCTTTATTCGCTCGGCGTCTGTTTCTAATGTAGTGTAATACAAGCCACAACAAGCAAAACAATATTCATACATTGCCATCTGATAGCCAGGCACGAGTCAAACCAATTGTGAGTCAGGCTTTGTTGGGTATATCCCGAGTCCAATTACAAACAATGAAATTAGAGCGACTCAGCAAAACAATTGAAGACCAACAATGTGCACTGAGCACGGGTTCAGCATGGCATAACAATGAAAACAAATGTGAGGTTGATGGCATTTTATTGCTTACATCTGCAGTAAGATTCTTGAAGCCAATAAACCACACTCTATTGCTTGCACTTGCATTTTTGACCATGGGAATATATTGGAAATAGATTTAGGTCAGTAATATGTAAATAATATCTGATTAGTTAGTAAGTTATACATAAGCAATATTTTAGTATAAAAGAAATGATAATGAACGAATAAATCAACATTCATACTAGAGAATTTGGACTGCCTACATCGGCACCCTTTTCTTTTGATTGTTCTTTGCGGCGCTTGCGCTGTGGTAGAAATATAGGCAGCTCACGCTTGCCATCAGCTTTGGCGCTAGACGCCGATAATTAGGTGAGTCCCCCTTTCCTCGTAGTCAAACAATGGCCCCTAACCAAACCTATTTCATGGCGATCCTGCCACTGGCAACCTATTTCATGGCGATCCTGCCAGGAGCATCCTATTTCATGGCGATCCTGCACACTCGAAACCTGTACCAAGGCGATTCGGCCAACACGAATCTGAAAGTTTCTTACTAAAAATAAGAACAAAAATTTTAATTTGAACGTTGACGACTAACGCTGCGACCGAAAATGGAATTTCGACGTGAGGTAATGGAGTTGGAACTTCGACCAAAAATATTGAAGACAATTGTAAATAGGAGGAAGGCGAAAATGAAGAAGAATTTTCTGCGCTGTTTGCGAGTAAACTAACAATCAACTTAATGATGACTAAAGGATTTACCGGCAACGACCAGCATTCATAATTGTACACTAGTTATTTCAAGCCAAACTTTAATTCTATATAGATATAAACTGAAAAAGAATAGTATTTACATTGAAATTTGCTTTAAACAAATTAGGTAAATTTGACTGTAGCATGAAATCACTACTCGAATTATTATGAAAACTATCGTAATATACACTTCATATTTAAACGGAAAAATATGGTTAATGAAAATGATAATTATTGATAAATTTATAGAATTCACAATTTATGTAATTGTTAATTGGAGACGAGCACTGAAATAACACTTTAGTAAAATAAGTCATCGATCGTATAAATATGCGAAATATTGAATTAAGAATTTGGTTTTTATACATTAAACAAATATGTTCGCTAACAAATTGACTCGTAATAACAGCGGAACAAGTTGACATTATATATTAGAAAATGAAAAACCACATTCTTTCTTTAAATTTAACTCGAATCGTTCGATAAATATGATAATTTTCAATAATGAGATTATATTTTTTTAAAACGGTATCGTCAATGCTTAAATCGATTCTGCACATTTTAATTATGGTAGATGCAAATTGTCAAATGGAACCACTGAGACATAAATATATCTACAAATTTGACACTTCAAATTGGAATAAATGTATACCGCAGAAAATCATTTGGAAGAAACATTCCCGAAACCTACAGACGAAATTATTGGCATAAATATTTTGAAAAAATTACGCGCTAGGCAAACACGACTTGAATAAGCCTACAGTTTGGAAAGAGTTACTTACGATAAACTTCTTCAGACCATATTTGTACGGCAGAAAATTCATTGTGGTGACTGACCACAGACCTTTGGTGTCATTATTCACGCACAAGAGTCCATCGTCTAAACTAAGATTAGATTAGATCTCTCCGATTATGATTTCGAGATTGTGTTTAAGCAAGGAAAAATAAATTGCAACGCGGACGCACTATCACGCATCAAGTTAGACTCAGATATTTTAAAAACAATGATTCCTCCAGAGAGAGACGAAAAAGTGAAAAAAGTGTTGGCAATAACAAGAGATATGTCTGCAAAACAAAAAAACAGACAATTTAATAAAAGATACTTCAATAGGTAAGTCCGATACACAAGTAAAGTCTGATCAACTTTACGTATGGGATTGCACATCAATATCCGAAGTAAGAAAAGTTATGAAGTTGAAATTTATATTGCGCAAAAATAATAAATTCGATATCGTCAGAACAAGCGACGAAGTCATTGTATACTGTAGTGATAAAGTTACCGAGAAATACGTTTCCGCTAACGAAAAGCTATCAGCGAGCTCAAATACAATTAGATCGAATGTTAGAATCTGCAACGATAAGTCCAGTGCGATATACGTATCCACCATGGAAAAGTTGTTAGATGGAATTCTCGAGATGAATATATGTGAATTAGCGTTATCAAATAACGATGATATCTTCAAAATAATAAGTAAAGAAGATTTCAAGAATATAATTAATATGTTGCAACAAAGTAAAAAAAATATGAAAGTCGCGCAAAATTATGCATAATGTTATATGGACCCCAAAAGAATATAAAGAATCAATTGATACAAGAATATCATAACACGCCACACGGAGGACATCTGAGAGTTGGAAAAACACAATTAAAATTGAAGCAGAGATATTGCTGGAAAACATGAACAGCATTATTAAAAACTATGTTAATCATTGCACACAATGCAAAGTGAATAAACAAGTGCGGCACACCAAAGAGAAAATGTTAAAAACTGATACCCCAACCACTAGCTTTGAAACAATAGCCATCAATGTAGTAAAACAAAAACGTGTCAGTAAACCAGTAAAGTCAAATCCAATCAAATTAAAAATAAATGATGTGGTTCTCTTGAAGAAATAAAATAAAAGAAGATTAGAGTCAACAATATTAAATTCATATTTTGAAATTATGTGTAAAGTAAATTAAATATTATATATAATATTAAACATAGTAACAAAACAAAAAATACATGTAATGAAGCTAGATATAAGCTCACTGAAAAATATTTCGAATTATATAAAAATTAAAAGTAGAATACTTATCTTTAGTTGTAAAATCCCAGGTGACCAATGCACATGCAGCAAGAATAACACCGTAAGATTTTTCTTCTACTATTAAGCATTCTGTACTAATAATACAATTAGTACACAATACTTCTGAGCGGTAAGGGTGTAGTGTAATACAAGCCACAACAAGCAAAACAATATTCATACATTGCCATCTGATAGCCAGGCACGAGTCAAACCAATTGTGAGTCAGGCTTTGTTGGGTATATCCCGAGTCCAATTACAAACAATGAAATTAGAGCGACTCAGCAAAACAATTGAAGACCAACAATGTGCACTGAGCACGGGTTCAGCATGGCATAACAATGAAAACAAATGTGAGGTTGATGGCATTTTATTGCTTACATCTGCAGTAAGATTCTTGAAGCCAATAAACCACACTCTATTGCTTGCACTTGCATTTTTGACCATGGGAATATATTGGAAATAGATTTAGGTCAGTAATATGTAAATAATATCTGATTAGTTAGTAAGTTATACATAAGCAATATTTTAGTATAAAAGAAATGATAATGAACGAATAAATCAACATTCATACTAGAGAATTTGGACTGCCTACATCGGCACCCTTTTCTTTTGATTGTTCTTTGCGGCGCTTGCGCTGTGGTAGAAATATAGGCAGCTCACGCTTGCCATCAGCTTTGGCGCTAGACGCCGATAATTAGGTCAGTCCCTCTTTCCTCGTAGTCAAACAATGGCCCCTAACCAAACCTATTTCATGGCGATCCTGCCACTGGCAACCTATTTCACTAAGCAGAAATTGTAAAAATTAGGTCCTGCAGTCAATCCTAATGAGTCTCAAACGAATGGCGATTAGGTGGACGCCTGTTGCTGATCTTGCTGCGCTTCTGCGATGAACTATTTGCTTTACTGCCTTTACGGCCACTGTACAGTTTACTACTCACTTCTAACACTTTTTTATACAAAACAACAGTAAAAATATCAATCAAAACATAGTACATAGTACCTCAAATGCAGCGTGTAGTCGATCGAGTAAACAGAGCGTCGTTTACGAAGGAACGTGCCCTATACAGTGTATATTAATTACTATATTGTATAAAGCGAGCAAATTTTACGTGTTTCGAGCATTGGAGTTGCTTCAGAAAATTGATTCTCAAAAATTTTCTGAAGTATATTAGTATTCGGACCTTTTTGATTTCAATTCTAGGGATGTGTTAGCATACTTTTAGCCAATAAAAATAAATTGGAAAAAAAATTAATTCACATAGGTATAACCCCTTAAAGCGAAAAAGTATTTTTCTCTTTGTCAAAGCATGTACCTAAAACTATATCGATCTTTTTCTCGTCGGTGACCCTTGCCGCTAAACCGATCCCGTAGAACGGCCTAGTTAGCAATTAGTTCATTTGGTGTCTCAAAAACGCCATTGTATGCGGGTTTTAGGAGAAAATCGGATTTTTTCCCATTAAAGACTTGTCCAAATTTCGAAAGAAGTGATAGTGGGGGCTAGTTCCAACTCCAATTCCTGTAGCTTTTTCAGTCATTTGTGCAGTCTGTGATCTAGAGTTATCATGCAGTAAGATAAAAATCCAATCTAGTAATTTTTTAAAAAAGTTTTTGCATCATTTCGTCCAATTGGTTGCAGTATATTTTTGCTGTGTTTGTTCAGCCAGGTTTCATGAAATCATAATAACATCTACCCAACACTCACCATCAACTTCTTTTGATGAATACTACGATTTGAAAAGTGTTTTGGCAATTCATTTTTGCCCAACCACTTTGATGAACGTTTGCGCTTGTTATATTACACCCATTTCATTACGAGTGACAATTCGATTTAAAAATGGATAAATTTTGTGACGAGAAGGCACATCAAGCAAGCTTCCAAACGCTTTAGTTTCTGTTTTTCATTCAGTTCATGTGGTACCCACTTATCCAGCTTTTTCACTTTAACGATTTGAGGTAAATGAGTTAATATTGTCTAACAACAACAATAATTCATAGGCACTCTGAGATGGATCAGACTCAATGATGACCTTTAGTTCGTCATCATTGACCTTTGATTCTGATTCATTTGTGAGGTCGAAGTTATCTGTACGAAATTCCACGAACCAATTTGATACTGTCTGCTGCGTAATCACACTGAAGACAACTACACTATCAATGTTTCGCGCAATGTGCGATGTAGTAATTCCGCGTAAGAACCCATACTTCATAAAAGAGCGAATGTCCGACAGTTCCATTTTCAAAAAAAATGGTTCTTTTAGAATTTTGATGTTTTTAAGATCATGCAATATTTTTTTAAACATAAAAAAACTTAGCGATAAAATATTAAGCCAATGTCAAATAACCCGCTAATATTATTGCCTAAAAATTTCATGCTTGCCAACCTAATAAATTAATTTCAGGATACTGCTACCTATTTGTATACCTCTCAATATAAGCTCTGGAGCGTTCCGTTTTGTTATAAATTAATTTTTAAGGATGTTTATAGCTTATTCGCGAATTTCTTTGTTAGATTTTTTTGCGCTTTCGGTATTGAGTATGTAATTAATGAAGTTTTCAGTCGCGTCATATATATCTATGTGTGTGGCTGCTCATTTCTTACGTAACAAGGTTTCTTCGAACTTTTAGGCCTTGTCTTTAGAAAATACAAAGTCCTTATGTAAAATTTTTTAAAAATCGGTCGCTATTAAAATAAAAATTAATGAAAACTTCATATTTTACATAGAGTGTCCTTTTAGAGGCATAGAACTTTTCAAACAAATAAATCCCAGATAAACAATTGAAATGGTCGACTTCTTGGCATTCTTAATTGGCAAATTTTATGACATTTAGTGTTCAAATATAATTTTTGACATATGACCACCGCGACTGCGTCTTAGGAATGCCAACTTGTCGGTCCAACTTTGCATCACTTTTCCAGCATAGCCGCCCTTATTTTGCCAACAACGCGTCAAAATTTAGATCATCTTTCCCCTACAAGTCGTCAATAGTTTTTGGTTTACCAGCATAGCCAAATGACTTGACGTACTTCTACCAAAAGTAGTACAATGGAATCAAATCACATAATCTAGGCGGTCAGTTCACAGGTATATTTCTTGGGATGATTCATTCGCCAAAGGTTCACCCCAAAAGGTAAAGCTTTTACGCGCTGTATGACGTGTTGCGCCATCTTCTTGAAACCATTTGTTCCTCAGACAATTGGCGATGATGTTAAGAACCAAAAAAATACGGATCATTTGTCGTTAGCAATCGTCTTCATATTTAAAATAGAGATGACAAATTATGTCACCGGCATTTAAACCACACCATACAGTGACATTTCGGAATGTTATGTAGCTTCCAAAGTCTCTTGAGAATTATCATCACACCAAAAAAAAATTTTTTTTTGTCGCTTTTTTAATTAATGTATCTTTCTTAAGTACAAGAAAATAACATTAAGTTTTCAAATCTTATAGCTAAGGTGAGTCTTGTTCGTTGCCAATGCTTCTGAACAAGTTATTTTGTTATGTTATGAATTCATAATTTTTTTTTACTGCTGCGCGTTGAAATTAACCTTTAGCATAAGATGTTAGATTTTTTGAGACGAGAAAATTTTTGTTCAAACAAAAGGCTCCTAGCCAAGTTATTAGGGTGGATGGATAACTTGTTGACGTATTTTTGTTTTTGTTTTATTATTTCTTCATGGATCGTTGGGATGTCCAGATCTCTGTGTATACAGGCGTTTTTAACGTACCAAGGTGCAGAAGTTATCGTCCTTAGAATTTTAGATTGCGCTCTCTGTAGGAGTTCTATGTTAGAGATGCTTGCTGAGCCCCAAAGTGGAATACCGTAAGTCCAGATAGGTTTGATAATTGCTTTGTAGAGCAGAACCTTATAGTCCAGGTTTAGATTGGAGTTATTCAGCAACCAGTATAGATTTCGGAATTTAAGATTGATTTGAGCCTTTTTGGATTCAATGTGCTTCTTCCAGGTTAACCTTCTATCTAGGTGAATCCCAAGGTATTTAACTGAAGACGCTTGCGGGACAGGCACTCCGTTGAGTGATAATTCAGGGCAAGTTTCCCTGTTAAGCGTGAAGGTTATATGGTTACTCTTGGTTTCGTTAATTTTTATTCTCCATTGTGCCAGCCAACGTTCCACATTTCTTAGGTGGTTGTCCAAGATTTGAGAAGCCATATTGGGGTTAGCGTGAGCACAAAGAATTGCGGTGTCGTCAGCAAAAGTGGAAGTAAATAGTTTATCGCATGTTGGTAAGTCTGCCGTATATATCAAATAAAGCAATGGGCCGAGAACACTTCCTTGGGGCACGCCAGCTCTGATATTGAAGGAGCGAGAAATAAAGCAGTTTTGCTTGACGAAGAACTTCCTGCCAGTCAGGTAAGACTCCATAACTTGATGCGTGATTGCTGGAAGTTTGCACTTGATTTTATAAATAAGCCCTTCATGCCACACCTTATCGAACGCTTGCGCAACATCCAAGAACACGGCTGCGCAGTATTGTCTCCTTTCGAAAGCATTGTTGATTACAGAAACTAGACGATGGACTTGCTCGATAGTTCCATGCTTTTCCCTAAATCCAAATTGGTGCGAAGGTATTACTTCTGAATCATTTATGTGGGGAGACAGCTTGGAGAGTAACATTTTTTCGAATAGTTTTGATAACAGGGGTAGTAGGCTTATGGGTCTGTATGACGTGGCGAGTGTTGGGTCTTTCCCATCCTTCGGGATCATCAGAACTTGGGATAGCTTCCATGCTGAGGGAAAATATCCAAGACGCAGGAGGCTGTTGAAAATGTGCGTTAGGAGTATAATCGCAGCTCTAGGCAGTTCCTTTATCATTTTCCCAGTAATGCGGTCGTGACCGGGGGCCTTCTTTGGGTCGATGTGATCGCGTATGGAACGGATCACCTGGGCGACCTTGAAGCGGATTGGAACATCGGAGGCTTGCATGGGATAGGAAGAGAGGCAAACATCTGCTTGTTTAGGTTTTGGTTTAAAAACTTCCTCGAGGTAGCGGGCAAAGATGGAGCCTTTTTCAGCATCAGTACGGGCCCAGGCCCCATTTGGAAGCCTGATTGGTGACTCCCGTTTGACTGGCCTGTCTAACTGTTTAGCAGCTTTCCACAACGAATAATTTGACCCTTGGGTTGGTGAAAGGCTTTCAAAATAGTGTACTATGTTTTTCGCTCGTTCGTGTTTCAGGACTGCATGAAGTTTTCTCCCAACTGCGGATAGCTCTTTTTTAAGGTTTGGAGACCTATGTTGCTGCCATTCACGTCTTAATTGCCGCTTCAAACTGATAAGCTCGTTTATATTTTTGGACGACTTGTATGCAGACGAGGTAGGGCGGGTGGGCTTAGGAGTGGCCTGTATAGCTGCTGAAGACACGATCTCGGAGAAGGAACGAACAGCCTTGTCAATATCCGAATGAGATTTAAGACGTATGCGAGGTGGTATGTGTGAGCTTATATATTTCCGGTACTTAAGCCAGTTGGTTTGTTTCGTTGTGAGTTTTCAGTGCTCTTGGATAACATGAGATTTGGAGATAGTCACTATAACTGGCGAGTGGTCAGAGCGTAAGTCAAAGCACTGCGCTGCTGATATTTGCTCTTGCCTTATGTTTTTGATTACAGCGAAATCAATGAGATCCGGGATTTTTCGACGATCTGACGGCCAATATGTCGGATGCCTGCTTGATATGAATGAGAGGTTACTAGAATTTGTCACAGTTGACCACAAAGTTCTTCCCCTTGGAGAGATTAGCCTGGAGCCCCAGTGAGTATGCTTGGCGTTGTAGTCTCCGGCTGCAATGAATCCGCTACCAAGGCTTTTGAAGAAATCATTAAATTGTTCTCCAGTGATTTTGAATCTGGGGAGACAATAAACCGCCGAGACTGTAATCGGCTCTCCCCATTCAACTATGCACACAGACGTGGCTTGCATATAATCCTTGGCGTATTCGTCAATGACGTGGTGCTTGATTCGATGTTTGACCAAAACTCCTGTGCCACCATGACCTTTTCCGTCAGGATGCTTAGTGTCATAAAAAGAGTATCCCGGAATTTTAAAATTATATTTGTTGGTTAAGTGAGTCTCGGAGATGAGCATGATGTCTATCTCATTGCTAACCAGGAAATGGTGAATTTCCAAGTTGTGCTGGCTTACACCGTTGGCATTCCAGTGGCATATTTTCGCGATGCTCATTTTTTGTTAATGAGAGCTTGAAGAATCAGTGTCTGGTTACGCATCATTTCCTGCATCATACTCTGCATAGAGGTGGTAAATTGATTCATGCTCTGAATCAGCTGCATCATTACGTGCTCTATATTGCCCGTTGGGCTGGAAGTATTCATATTCTCGCTTATAGAGTTTTTGAGGGTGAGTCAGTGAGTGATGTTGACGTTTACCGACGCGTCTTTCAGTTCGCTCGTGAAATAATCCAATTCATTGTGGATACATTCTTAGTGTATGCGTCGAAAAGTACCTCGGAGTGCATCTCCCAACTCGCGCTCTACTACTCGTCAAAATTTATCGGTCGGCAACATTAATAGTTACCTAACTATTAAATCTCTCAGATGTAAACAAACTATTTTCGCGCAAAATCCATTGTTCTTTGACCCAAAGTGTCGGGATTGGTGTGTGTAGTGACTTTACATAGGTTTGGATCCGTTGGATAGGTTGGACCGTTAGCTGCCTCGGTACGCACTGCACTCGTTTTGGGGGAACATTGTCCAATGAAGTATACGTGGACATAAATATTTCCTTCGTAATGCGTACGAGCTGCTCAGATGGATGATTATAATCACCATAAATTGTACGAAGTGCTTTATAAGTTTGGTGCAAAGAGCGGGAATTCCGGAAATAAATTTCCACTATTTCGAGACGCTGTTCGGGTGTAAGTTTTCGTATGATAATATTCCAAAGTAAATTAAACATTTTGTCAAAGCGACAGCGAAATTTGACATATGCAATGACAGATATTCCTATCGGAAGATCAATACCTCGAAAAATATACCCTATATTTAGGAAAAGAATTTTCATTTAAATTTTAACAATGGTGCATATTATGAAACTCGACTAAAAACAAATTTATTAACTTCCAAGTGGGGAAGCTATTGTATTGGTTCAAAAATTGAAATCGAAAATTTCTGTACGTTCTTCGGAGTAATTTAAAAATATTTTTAGAAAGAAGTAGGTAAGTTTGTGTGAACGTAAGTACGTTTGGGTCTTTCTTTCTAGAACGACATCTCGCATAGTCTCATAGACTTGGTTGACATGTCAATTAAAATTTCGTAGAAATGAGATGAGCTTATTAGATTTTGGTAAGATTCGTTTTTACTCTGATACATTCCAGCTCATTTCTGTCAGGCATGATATTTCACGAACAAAACGCCAATCGAGGCGTGTTGACATATATTTAAATATTTTTTTCCCATCTGATTCGCACTTGCAACAATAAATGCTTCAGTAGATCGAATGTTTCACAAAAGGTACTTATCAGACAAAAAAATAACAGTATTTTATAGTTACATAAAATATTCATGTGAAAACATACAGACTCATTTCACTTACTGTAATGTCATTATTTAATTATTGTTTTTAATAGTTATGCAGATATCACTGGAAAGTTGTTCGTGTGGACGGACGTTAAAAGCTTGTTCACTGCTTGCTGTCGATGGGCTCAGAAGCCAGTCAGAAATGTAATCAACTAGCAGCAAAAATCATAAATTGTTTCCATGTATGGTAGATTAACGGGCAAGTTAAGCGAAAGCTGAACAAACAATGGAGTAAACTTTCCCACACCATGTGTCGCATCAAGTACAGAATTAATCAGCGTAAGCTTGAATCTTTATTTCACAGAAGCTGGCATACATATTTCATAGGAAATTTAGTTTTAAACAAAAAACCCGGCAGTTTGTTTGATTTTCAGATGAAAAATTTATTTACAATCAAGAAATAACAAATCAAAAATCCAGCTTTCCTCAAGTACGTCATCCAAATTACCTGCCAGCTCTCTGGTTATGTTACATAAGCAAATTAGAATATTCTGACATATTCCTCTTTCTAAATGTCTATAGTCATCTAGTTTCACACAACGATGCAGAGCGCTTCCAATCGTCCATGGAATTTGAAATTTTTAAAAAATGGAATTAGATCTTTCCGCAATTTGAAAAAGCATTTTTTTTCGAAAACTGGAAAAAGATAGTCATTTTGCGAAGAAGAAAATCGAAAAAAGATATGATTACAATATTTTACTGCAAGATATTATTTAACGCTAGCATTGAACATACGACGGTAAATTCTGTATGGGCACCTTGCTGCTATGGATTTTATTTGTAGCGTAAGCGGAATGCGCGCAGTACGCAATGGCGTTGTTGCGACGCACTCCACCTACCTATTTTAATTGTTTTTCCTTGATCGTCTCCGGCAATGCAAATGAAAATGAATATATCCATCAACTCTAAAACTATATTTTTAGCTTGTATTGACACTTTCGGATAATAAACTTAAATTATGAAACACGAAAAAACGGCTTCTACTACGATGTTGGTATCATCTGCAGCTCCGTCAAACGCGCCTACTTCAGTTACTACAGTTGCTGTTCCTCCACCTAGATTGCACTACAATGCACGTTGCTGCTACCGCTGAGCCACAGGGTTTGGAATCGATACCATCAATTAATCCGGCATTGTATGTCGTTGCTTTGTCGATGCAAATCTTTGTGTCTCGGCTAACATACGTCACCTCTATTAACGACGTAAAAAATTACATTATTACAGACTTGGGTCTACTCCCTCCTTCGCTGCACTCTAACCAAAAAAAGTCGTTTTGGTCCTATATCAATTCCCTTAAGTCTTCGTTCAATACTCCTAATAATGTTTCCTGGGACGGTAAAGAAGGTTCGACTCCTGACAAAATCTGCAAAATACTTGCTCAGCTTTTTTCGTCAATATATCCTGCCTAAACTCTTCCGATTTATTTCAATACTCCTTTTTGTTTTCCACGTACTTTTGATTATATCTCCACTGACCGAACTGAAATTCAAACATTAATTCTTTAGATTCCAGCGTAGGTGCCACGCCAGACGGGCTTCCTAATATATTCATTAAATCCATATCATCGTCATAATGCGTTCCGCTTTCTTATGTTTTTAATGCCAGTAGATCCTTCGGTATCTTCCCCAGTATGTGGAAGTTAGCGAACATTTCTCCTGTACTCAAGTCTGGATCCTCTTCCAATGCTTCGAATTATCGTCCCATTTCGTTAGTTTCTTGTTTTTTCAAGCTTTTTCCATCCTACCTCTGGCGTTCCTGAGAGGTCTTTTCTAGGCCCTATTCTTTTCTTACTCTACATAAATGACCTTCTCTCAGTTGCAGCGTCTTCTGTATGCTGATGACTTAAAAATTTAGCGAGTTATTCGTTCGGAAGAGGATTGTAGTGCTTTCCAAAGTGATCTGGACGCGATTGATTTTTGGAGTCAAACTAATATCCTTAATATCCAGAAATGTCACAAAATATACAAATGTCCTTCTCCTTAAAATCTAGTCCAATTGGGCATATTTATACGTTACACGATATTCCACTTTCGACTGTTTTTCAAATAAAAGATCTGAGAGTGATTTTCGCCCCGAAACATAAATTTCAGCCTCACCTTGTTTCTCCGGGTTCGTATTAAGACACTCTCATATGTTTACTGACATTTTTTCCTCCGTCAGCCTATACACTAGCCTAGTTAGACCCATCTTTCAATATTGCTCGCAAGTATGGTCACCAAACTATCAATATTTAGATTCTATGTTTGAATCAGTATAGCACAAATTCACTCGTTTCTGTATCTTTAAATTTAAAATTACATATATGCTATATGAAGAGCGACTTTCCGTTCTACAACTTTCTACTTTGCAACCCCGCACACTCCTCTTAGGTGAGTGTTTTCTGTTTCGGCTTCACCACCATCAATTAAACTCTAAACTCTCTGACTGATTAGAGCATCGTATTTCAGAACGCCCTGGCAGATCTGATATCATATTTACAAATCCATATGCTAGGACTGAAACTTTGTACCATTCGCAGATGTTGCGACTCCTCCGAAACCACAATATTCTGCAACTAGATCCATTTCCTCACTCACTCTTCGTTTTTAAACAGAATGTAAAGCGCATCTTATCTAATTAGTTTTACTATGTTATGTATTTCTTCTCTGTCGTTTTTTGGCCTTGTAAGGACTATATTAGTCCAATAAATAAATCTATTTAGTACTGGAGAACATTACATTACATATTAGGATTTATATAATGAATTATGCCAAATCTTATATATATATAAAGCAACAGCTAAAAAGACCTTAGGCCTTAACTTAAATTAGAATACTATGTGTAACCTAGACTAATTTGGCTTGAAATAATTTTATCTGGAGGATCGATGTCGAGAGCGTAGATTTTTTTGATGCTTTCGATGGATGGATTTAACAGTGGCATCTGCTGGTACAGTCGCATAACATGTGTTTAATGTTTGTCAATGTCCTCTGTTGCATAGATTGCAGCGTGGTTTTGATTTTTTAGATAAAAGGTTGTTGTTATGGTGTGTCCTAGGCGAAGCCAACTGAAAATGACACTGCGCAAGTGGGATTCCAAGGGGAAAGATTATAGGTGTTCTGTTTGGATTGAGGGATTGGTGATGATGCATGTAGCTAGATCACTTTAAGGTTGCTGTTCTTAGCAGGTGTTTTTTGACCAAATTGTGGATGTCCTTTGTGTTGAATATATGTTGCGTGTGTAACAGGGCTGTTGTCGCGCATTTAGCGATTGAATCTGCAAACATCTGGAATATTGGCGTGTCTTAGTGCCCATAAAAGTTGTTTTTTGGTGATTTTGTTTTGGCTTTATTTTCGTTTTCACAGTGCCTTAACATTCTTTGTGCCGCTGTGTGCTACAGCGTTTTTATTTTTTGTAATTGATTTTTCGCTGCATAGCAGTAGACAGACAGCCCTTAATTAAGCTTAGATAATAGAAGTGTTCGTTCAATATTGATTAAGATGTTTGGATGTGCTTCGGATTTTAAACTAGATAGATATTTTACAATGTTGAGTCTATTTGTTATTTGTTTGACTAGTTTATATATGTGATTATTCCAGGGGTTGCGTTTATTGTAGCATAAACCTAAGATTTCAAGATTTTCTACGTTTGCTAGGTTCAAATTTCCAAATGTTAGTGTTGGGGTTTCGCACAGTCTTTTGCAGCATACGAGTAAATGTCGGTATTTTGTCAGCGATATCTTAGCACCGGATATGTTGGTCCATTCGAATATTTCTCGAAGAAATATGATGATTTTGAGTTTTGTATGCTTTTAGGAATAGTGTAACTGATTGGGATGATCCTTGTGGGATGCCATTGAACATTCGGCATGTCGAGGAGAAGTGATTGTTGACTCTAACTGTAAATTATCGATTAGATAGAATTTGTTTACAGAGTTATATATTTATGGACCAATTTTACACAATCTTAGAAAATTAAGACTGTTTGTATTCCGAACCGTTCAAATGCACTTTCGAAGTCTATGCTAACAATGGATCCGTGGTTTTGGGATGATAGAACGTTGATTATGAGGTGTTCGAAGTGGAGAATATCCATAGTGCCTTTTCCATTCTTGAATGCTGATTTTTTTTGTCGAGAAGGCTGTTCTTTTGGAGAAATCATGAGAGACGCCGGGAGATATTTTTTGTTGAATCCTTTTTGCTTCCAAGCTTGTAGGTCAAGTTGAGATGTCCACCATGAGGTATACTTAGGTCTTTGTTGTGTGGGTGTTATCGGAATTGATAAATTTGCACTTTGTTTTGACTCCTCAATTATGATTGCAGCTTCTTTGTTGGTATTATGGTCTAGTGGATGGTGAGTAAGGAAAATGTCTAGATGTGTGCAGAACTTCTCCCAGTTCGCGGCCACAAGTTTGTGCTTGTGGATGAATTTCCCTGTTTCGCTTGGTCTCCCTATGGTGATCGTAATTGGGTAGTGATCGCTCCCGTGTAGAGAATTTGCTCTCTTTCAGCTGAGTTGAGGTAGAAGGCATGGGGTGCAAAGATAAGTAAATGTGAGTGAAAGTGTTGTGCGTTTAAAAATCTGTAGTTCAGGACACATAAGTTTGAGTTGATGATGAACTGTTCAGTGATTTTACCTAGGCTGTTGTAAGTTGAGAATCTCCAAATGGGACTCCAGCTTTTGAAGTAACCTACTATGAGAGCTCATTTTGAAGTAGATGCGTAGTTGTTATCGAGGATGTTAAGGTCTGGCCGACGTTGGGAGGGGTGTATATGCTAACGATTATAAGTTTAATTACACTTGTTATTTATTTAACAAGAGTATAAATACATACATGAAAGTTTACATCAAATATCGATAAAACTAACATCCTATAGAGGTAAACTAAGTTACCTGTACATAGGTCCGGATATTCTTAAAAACTAAATTGCATGCAGTGCCTTATTAGCCATTTCACTTTTATAATTATCTGTACGTGAATTTTGACAAAAAAAACTTGTTTTTCTCACATATTCAACGGTTTCTGTACCAAAGTACAAATTTCTTTTTACTCCTTTTTTTCAAATTCAAGATTTTCAATTCGTTGGGTAGGGTATTAAATAGTTTTGTTGCTACCCACTCACTATTTTTGAAATAAACAGATTTGTCATGTACAAGGAAATCCATTGGACGCCGTTGGTTGATCCATTTAGCTTGTTGTTTTTGTTAAGACGCGTCTCCACACACTTAGCCTTAAGCATTTTTCCCATTATCAACTAATCGGATTTAGAATTCGGTTGACCGACATTAAACATAAAAATTTGGTGACCCCGACGTGATTTATCAAAATCAATTCCAACATGGAAGAACGGCGTGTTGAATGATCTGACACTGGAGCAGGAGCTGACGGGACAGGAAATTGAACGCCTGATCTCGAACTATAAAAAGGATCCTTCATCACGCATAACAGAGGACTACCTAAAGGTTTTATCGAAAAGGCTTGACGACTGCTGGACGATCTTCTCTGGAAGGAATGAAGAGCTGGCAGACTTGGCCCAGGACTTCGCAGAACATCCATATTACGCGAAACAGTATTTCGCAGCCGTTCAAAAGAAGTCTTCAGCCTCGGCCTTACATGAGGAGGGGACAACACAAGCAGAACAAATACTAAAGCCAGAAGGATCGGCGCTCGCAGACGAGGCTTTAACGTTAATAAGGCAGCAAAGATCGATATTTCGCGCAATTCAGCACATGCTCAACAGTTTGGATGCCATTGAAGGTACACAGTCCAAAGCCTTTTACCAGCTCAAAATTGCAAGTATCAATCGCTATTGGGAGGACTTACAGCAAGGGCACATGAAGATCCTCCAGTGCTCAAGCGATCCTTTGAGATTTGGATACGATGAATCGCAGCACTTTGAGTTGATCGATCAAATACAAAACGCCTTGGTGTTTCTGGCGGAGTGCCAAGAAACGCAACAAGCAAATTCTGACTCCAACATCAAGGCACACCTAACGATCAACCTGCCAAATATAACGATCCCTGCTTTCGAAGGCAACTACGCACAATGGCAGTCATTTTATGACTTGTTTCAACAGATGGTGCACAATCAACCCTTGGGAAATGCGCAAAACTTTGGTATTTGAAGGGTAATCTCAAAGATGAAGCAGAAAGACTCATTCGACATCTGTCTATTATCAATGAGAATTATGAAGTGGCCTGGGAGATTCTGACTAAACGCTACAGCAACAAGCTCGACAAATTGACACAGCAGCCGACAACCACAGCAGAATCATCCACCTCATGGAAAAAACTGCATGACGACAGCAGCGTCCAAAAGCGCAACATTGAGGTAGAAAAATGGGACCCTCTACTGTTGCACATTCTGTTGAAAAAACTCGACAAGGTAACACAAATTTTGTACAAGCAATCTTTAACCTCACCATGAAAGTTACAGACCATTCAGGAGTTTATAGCGTTCCTTGAACGACGATTCCAATCATTGGAGGCTGTAAGCAAGAAAAAGCAGCCTCTTTTTCAAGGCAAATATGTCAGCGATCATCCAAGATCGTTGGTATCTGCAAAAGACGGCGCAGCAGATGTATGTATAAATTGTGGTGGTCATCATCCAATATACTTCTGCGAAGGCTTGCTTCGATTATCAGGATGGGAGAGAGTCAACAAAATCAGTGAACTCAATTTGTGCTTGAACTGTCTACGTGAGGGACATCAAAGTAACCAGTGCAAGTACTTGTCGAAAGTGTAACAAGAAACACAACACTCTTTTGCACATCGACAATGCAATCAACAAGACGACTTCTCCCTCAACCAAAACCACCGCAGTCAAATCGGTGGCACTACCAACTGGAACAACAAGTTCCAATAATTCCCTGGTCATATTGGGAACCGCTCGCATCAATTTCAACAATCAAGCAAACAAAATGATAGAGATGAGAGCAATACTTGATAGCGGCTCGCAAGTTAACATTATAACTGAAGCTGCACTGAAAAAATTAGGACTAAGCACAAAATATTTCAACATGACAATTCAAGGACTGGGCGGCATATCACAGAAAACAATGCAAGTAGTAGAACCCCCAATCCAATCAAGAGTTACCGCATTTCACAGACGATTGGATGCTGTGGTGCTTCCACAAACCACGTCATCCCAACCTTCACAAAACCTTAATATCAGCACTTGGGACATCCCCAAGAACATACAAATGGCCGTATACTACGAGCTCCTTACAATTGGACAAATACGTCTTTCGAAAGGACTTCCACTGTTACAGAATACACATCTGGGGTGGATAGTAGTGGGCCGAATCGCGACCCCTAATTCACGACAATTGACATGTGGAGTTTTCAGCGTCAATGATGAAAAATTGACCGAACAAGTCGAACGATTTTGGAAACTTGAAGAAACGGAAGGAATTTCTTCCACCTTAACAAGACAGGAAGTTCAATGCGAAGAACATTTTAGCCGAACAACGACTAGATTGCCAAGTGGAAGATTTTCTGTCAGACTGCCTTTCCACGGTGATCCAAGTCAATTAGGATCATCCAGAGATCCGAGATTTTTGCAATTAGAAAAGAAATTCAGAAGAGACCCCGATCTTCATAAAACATATAGCGACTTCATGGAAACTTATGAAGAATTGGGCCACATGAGCGAAGTAGATCTTAAAATTATTATAGGCCCGCACTACTTTCTCCCACACCATTGCGTCATTAAACAGGATAGTACTTCTACAAAGTTAAGAGTCGTCTTCGATACTTGTGCAAAAACATCATCCGGGTACAGCCTAAACGACACTTTGTGTACAGGGCCAACTATCCAATCGGAGCTCTTCACAATCCTCCTGCGGTTCAAATGTCCGCTCTTTGTTTTTACGACCGACATAGAAAAAATGTATCGACAAGTTCTGATGTCAGAAGAGGATAGGAGATATTAACTCATCCTGTGGCGCAACAATCCTAGCAAACCATTGAAATGTTATCAGTTGAATACAGAAACGTACGGCACTTCATCAGCTCCATATCTAGCAACTAAATGCTTACAACAACTCGCGGCACAGACAAATCAAAGCCTTTCTGCTGGTGCCAAAGTGATAATGAATGATTTCTATGTGGATGACGTCATGTCAGGGGCAGATACCATCACAGAAGCCATAGACAAGCAACGACAACTCGAATCAGCTCTAAGATCGGCAGGATCCAATCATCAGATCAGAAGCTAGCAGCTGAACTAGCAAATCGAGTTCAAAAGGACATCAAAATTCCAAATCTGCAATGCTTCTATTGGACCGACTCAGAAATCACGCTCACTTGGATCGGCGCTGAAGCCTCATCGTATCAGACGTTTGTAGCCAACCGTGTCGCCGCCATTCAACGTATCTCATCTCCAAAGCAGTGGCGACATGTCGAATCGAGGCAAAACCCGGCGGACCTCGTATCCAGAGGGGTCAATGTCGAAAAACTACGTGAGTCATCACTGTGGTTCTATGGACCCAGAACTCCGAAATATTACGGAATCTTATTAGTTATACGGAACAAAATTATAGGTCACGCGGATATTGGGGTCCTATAATACATTTTGAATTGGGTTAATTTTTTTATTTAATATAAAAAATATGGACAGGTTGAGATTAATACATAGTTTTAAGAATTGAAATTAACATTGATAAAAGTTTTGTTTAAAAAACAAAGTATTGTAATGGATCTACAGAAATCTACACAATCAATCAGCATTTTACTATAAACTAAACCCACAAATCAATGAATAATTTACGATTATTTTTGTAATGCTCGTTTTGCATTACACATAATCTACTCATACGAAAGTCCAATTCATGATGTCACTAAAAATAGACACATGAATGAATGTTTATACTAGCCCATCGCGATCGTGCCAGCTTAGCGTTGGCAGGTGCAATGTACGACATGCTTACACACAAAGTGCATGTACCCTTTGTGAAGAAACTTGAGTAGTCATTACTCATGGACTTTATGAGTGTTGCATTTTACTTTGGGTCATATGGAAAAAATGCTGATCGATATTTTGATTGGTAGAATGAATTTACTATGTTCAATTCTTCCAGTTTTAGAGTAGGGATTATGTATTAAGTAGATTAAAAATATTAGAGTAGGGATTATATATTAAGATGTAAAAATTGTATAAAACGAATTTGTAGAATAAAGAAAGGATAGTCATAGTCTTACTTTTGACTCGTTTAATTATCTATCATTGCCGTAGTTTGGCAAAACGCTCGAGCCGTAACTTGGCTTTAGAAGCGCTACAATTATAGCGTAACCAGTCGCTAAAGAAAAGTAGTAAAAATATAGGCTAGCTTGGATCATGAATCCTGCGCCAGACATGTGGCAATTCACTTGCCGGTAGGTACCCTAGTATAACCCTGTTTCCTCGCTAATGGTGCACTTTACCTATACAGCGCTAAATCACGGATCTCCTTCGAAGAGTATAAGATCCGGCGTTCGGCGTCCAACACCGAGGACTTCGAGGCACCTGAGAAACCATCGACGACGAAGCATCTTTTACATGGCGATCCTGCCCACTCGAAACCTGTACCAAGGCGATTCGGCCAACACGAAGCTGAAAGTTTCTTAGTAAAAATAAGAACAAAAATTTTAATTTGTACGTTGACGACTAACGCTGCGACCGAAAATGAAATTTCGACGTGAGATAATGAAGTTGGAACTTCAACCAAGAATATCGAAGACAATTGCAAATTGGAAGAAGGCGAAGATGAAGAAGAATTTTCTGCATTATTTGCGATTAAAGTAACAAACAATTTAATGATGACTTAAGGATTAATCGGCAACGACCAGAAATTTACAATTCAACACTAACTATTTTAGGTCAAACTTTAATTTTATATATAATATGGACTGGAAAGAATATCATATTAATTAGGATTTTTCTAAACAAATCAGTAAAATTTTAAGAAAGCATAAAATCATTATGAGAACTCTTATGAAAATTGTACCAAGATACACTTAATGTTCAAAAAAATAATATAATAATAAGCACACTCTAGAGAATAATTTATACAGAATAACGGGTATGAGCACAAATTATATAATTTTTTTTGAACAAAAATGAACATAGATATCTACAACTATTAATAGATACTGGAGCCGACATCTCCATATATAAAAGTAATAATTTGAGTTCATATGATATACAAGCACAAAACAGATGCAAACTCACGGGCATAACAAATGAAACTACAATGTCACTCGGAACTATCAAACTAAATTTCAACATTGAAGATATTATTATATCAAATACATTTCATGCGGTAGATGAGAAATTCCCTATCGAAACTGATGGCATTATAGGACGAGACATGCTAATCAAGTATATGTGCAAAATTGACTACGAAACATATACCATATCCTTCAGTACACAAGACAGAGATATAGTATTACCAATGTACACTAGAAAAGCTAACATGGCACACATAACAATTCCCGCAAGAACAGAAGCGATAATACCCATAGACGTAGACAGATCAGATGACAGCATAATACTAAACAAAGTGTTACGTCCTGTTCCATTCCGCAACACATTTCTAAAGATTCAACAAGTCTGGAATCATTTACCGTTCACTAAATTCGTAAAGCTTGTTTTCACTCTTCAAGATATATCATTTGGTTCACAATAATTGATGTTACGAAAAAACCCAGTAATCTTCAAATTCAACAGTACAAAAACTTCTTTAAATGTTTATGAAGGTTTATTATTTTTCAGACGTAAAACCCAAATTCCGGAAATTCCAAACGACTGGAAATTTCCTCATAGTTTTATGACAGTCCTTTTGACCTCGCGTCCCTTCATTTATTACAGTCCCACGTAAGGCAGGCAAAATAATACTGTCCTTTCCTATTCGCTAAAAACTTCGAGTTCACCTCACCAATTCCCGCCTTTTGTCTCTTCCAAATTTTCTTCCTGACAAACTCCTCAAAATTTTGAAATCAGTTTTGTTCGATCCTCCGACGCGAACACATTTTAATAGAACGAATATCTTGCTTTAAGAATCCTCTTGAGTATACTTCATTATAATTATTTTCATCTCACTTGGTTAACATAAAAAGGTGCAATGTTATATTTGTTTTCTGTTTTCATTCTTGTATAAATAAAGACATTAATGTGTGTACATTAATAAACATTTTTGCTTAATAGACATTGGTTTAATTTGTTATAAACAATCTTTATCATCTTCATGAACCTATAACCAACTAATCAAGTGCTGTGCAATTTTAATTAATACGCAACATTTAATGGTCCTTCGAGCCGGATTTCAGTAAATCAAGTGAACAGTTATAATATTGAAACTATTGTGAAAGTGTACTCATTAGTGTGTGCGTGACGAAAATTCCATAAGAAGTCCAAGATCGTTCTGCAATTCAACAATATGACGACTAAATTTAGAATCGGTCAAATAAGAGCTACAATTACGAAACTAAAAACATTCTTAAGTGCATATGTGGACTCTGAAATCAATCAAGCAAAACTCAAGCAAAGAGTTGATAATCTCCAACAAGTGATGACACAACTACCAACCCTGATCGAGAAACTTATCGTGGAACAAGCACCTGACGAAGATGACTATGGCGAGCTTGAATTCACGATAATGGAAAGTTACATGGATGTCACAGCTGAAGCTGAAATGATACTATCCCCCAGAAACGCGGTACAAGTCAACAAGCAACAATTAGCTAATCAAGCACCTCCTGTCAATTACATACCTGAGCAAGCGTGTTCGAAAATTCCAAAGCTTGAGCTGAAAAGGTTTGATGTTAGCATTGAACTTTGGAAATCATATTCAGATTGGTTCCAAGAAAACATACACAAACGAAACGTGAGCGACAGTACCAAACTGCAATATTTGCATGACACAACTAGCGGCAACTACAAAGAAGCCTGGGAGCTTTTAGAACTCACTTACAACAATGATCGAGTGATTACTTTTCGCTATAGAAATGGGACGTGCCATTGGTATACATCACGCTTACGAAAATGGACGACGAAACAAAACGTGAATGGAGCCACAAAATACAAGGGACAGTTATCCCCACATTTGAAGAGCTGATTACTTTCCTTCGAGAAGAAGCTACAAGACTGCAGACAAGCAACACCAACCACACCACTTCAAATGCTCGAGCAAAGGCTCAAGTTGATAAGATTCATCAAAAACAAAAACACTTTAACTACTGCAATTTTCAAAAATTGTCCGATTTGCGACAAAGACGGCCACCCTACTCATCGATGTGACAAATTGATTAACATGACGGTTCCTCAACGCATCAATGCAGTCAAACAAGCAAAACTCTGCTTCAATTGTTTGCGTGGTAACCATCGCACCAATGAGTGCAATCGAGGCGATTGCTTTAAATGTAAAAAACATCATCATACTATACTACATCTAGAAAAATCTGACTCAAACAATATACAAGAAGAACCAAATAACTTATGACTAGGACTGAGATCAGACCATCGTAAAAATAGTGTTGTTTTACTTAGCCAAGGCAAAGTGCAAGATTTGATGGTGACTGCCATGGTTAACATTTTAAATCACGATAACCAACCAATTCGTTGCCGTGCAATACTCGACACAGCATCCACAGCCAATCTTATGACAAATCGAGTAGCCAACAGGCTTAGATTGTACAAACAACAATACATTTTATCGGTTGGAGGTTTCGGTAACACTGAAACATCAACATCACATTTGATCACAGCCACCATACAATCTCGATACGATCAATATGAAAAAACGCTACAATTCTTTACAGTTCCAGAAATCACACAAGTTCATCCAATCAACCACATTGATCGTCAGAGCATCGACATCCCTGAAGACATCAACATAGCAGACCCAACCTTTCACATTCCATCTAACATCGACGTACTCATTGGCGCCGGTCCCACTTTATCTATGATATTGCCTGAAAATCGATGTTTGTCAACACCCGGAAACTCAGATTTATTCCTACAAAAGACATCCTTGGGTTGGACAATTGGTGGCACTATTACTATACCGTCGAAACAGAAACAGGCATCTCCACCCACAATTACTTGTCACATAACAACAACACAAGCATTAAAAGAAATTAGCAAGACATGGGAAATCGAAGAGGGCCCAAAAATAAAACACTGGACCAAAGAAGAAACAATGTGTGAAGACCATTGCAAATCAAATCATCAAAGAAGTACAGATGGAAAATACATAGTCGCACTGCCATTCAATGATAACAAAACACTATTAGGGGAGTCACGAGCAAGAGCCCTTAACAGACTCAAGAGCTTGGAAAATAAATTTCAGCGAAATCCAGAATTCCAGAAACAATATACTTCTATAATAAAAGAATATTTGCCGCTAGGACACATGGAATTAGCAGACGAACATGTGCCAGGCTCAGAATGTTTCTATCTCCCTCACCACGCTGTAATTAAGGAATCTAGTACAACTACCAAATTGCGGGTCGTCTTCCATGGATCTGCCAAATCGTCATCTGGACTCTCACTAAACGATACGCTCATGGTAGGGCCTACGATTCAGGATGACATCATAACTCATCTATTGCGTTTTAGACTTCACATCTTTGTGTTGGTCGGGCAAAATCGAACCGTCACCTCCTCGTGGTGCCCGCTGGATACCCAACTAACGACGGTAGTGGCGAGTGTGGGACGCCATATTCCTGCTTACCAGCGTGGGGCTAGCAACCCTGCCTGGCATTACCCAATTGCTACGAACCCTGAAACACGGCCTCGGATTGGATTGGATAAACGGCAACGACAACGGCAACGAAAAACGAACTACTCTATTGAATCTTGGAACGTTCGAACACTCAATACAACAGGATCACTGCGAGAACTTCTCAAGGAAGCCTCGACATACAATATTAACATCCTGACGGTCCAAGAAACGAAATGGCTTGGCAATGAAATAAGTGACTTAAGATCGCATTCAATATTCACAAGCGGCAAACCAACCGGTAACAAGGAATTTGGAGTCGCCTTCGTTGTAGCATCTTCATTTAAACATCTCATAACTGACTTCAAACCGGTGAATGAACGATTATGTGCGAAAATGAAGTTCTTTAATGTATGGCTAATCAACTGTCATGCTCCAACTGAAGAGAAAGCAGAAATCGTCAAAGACGAATTCTACAACATCCTAGAAAGGACATACGATTCACTACCCTCAAATGCTATCAAAATCCTAATAGGGGACTTTAACGCTAAAGTTGGACGAGAAGAAACTCACAGAGGGACAACGGGAGAGCATAGTCTCCTTGAAAGTACCAACAACAATGGTCAACGACTAGTTGATTTTGCGACCAGCAAAAACATGGTGATAAGCTCTACCTACTTCCAACACCGCGACATCCACAAACAAACTTGGATGTCACCCGATGGACGAACCTTCAACCAGATCGATCACTTCGTCATCGAAAAAAGAGCTGCTACAAGTGTGCTTGACGTTAGATCATACCGTGGTGCTAACTGCGGCTCAGACCACTATCTCGTCAAGAAAAAATATCGCTGCCGCATAACAAGATGCACCACCAAGAAAAAGAGCAGGACTCCTAAGTTCAAGGTGGAGTGTCAGAAAAACGAAACAGTAGCAGCAACTTATCAAGCGAAACTGACGAATTACCTTGTCAATACACCGCCGGCAGGTCCGGACACATCGCTTCAACAAATGTGGTCGCAGCTTAAAGAAGGCGTAACATCAATAGCGGAAGAAACCGTAGGAAGACAAACGACGTCGAAAAGAAACGATTGGTTCGACAAAGAATGTGAAGATGCTCTCAAAAGTAAAAAAGAAGCCTACTTACAATACATTGAAAGACCGACAAGAGCCAAGAAGCAAAAATATGACGAGCTAAGACGGTTAGCTAAAAAAATAGTCAGACGCAAGCGTAGAAGCTATAACAACCAGACTATCCAAAGGATCAATGACGATATGTGCAGAAATGACACACGGGACGCCTATGCAGCATTGAAGCGACTTAGACAAGGCTACAAGCCGCAATCAAGCCTATGTAGAGACAAGCAGGGAAATATTTTAAGCGACCCAGACGACATCAATCACAGGTGGACTGAATATTTTTCTGAGCTACTAAATCCACCATCAGTAACTACATCCCTGCCAATAACGATTCCTGAAGATGCTGACGTATGCAGTCCATCTTCGTCAATACCATCTATTGAAGAGGTGCAAGCAGCCATACAACAGCAAAAACCAAATAAAGCACCCGGAATCGACAATTTACCAGCAGATCTCCTTCAAAAAGGTGGACCAATACTAACACACCGCCTCCACCAGATCATCTCCAAGGCATGGGTCGATGAAAAATTACCTGATGATTGGCGGACGGCCATCATATGTCCCATACATAAGAAAGGAGATAAGCTTAGATGTGACAACTACAGAGGCATTTCACTGCTGTGTACGTCTTACAAGATCCTGACCAAAATTATTGAAAAAAGATTGACACCGTACACTTCCACAATAATTGGCGAATACCAAGGCGGATTCAGATCCGGTATGTCAACGATAGATCAACTATTCTCAGTAAAACAGGTGCTGGAAAAGTGCTGGGAATACAATATTGACGTGCACCAGGTCTTCGTAGACTTCCAACAAGCATACGATAGTATAGATCGAAATATACTATATAAAATAATGCTTGATTTTGGGATACCTATCAAACTAATACGAATGACCAGACTAACGATGACCGACACACGATCTAAAGTCAAATGTCAAGGCGATCTGACTCAAAGTTTCGACACCAGCTCAGGTCTTAAACAGGGTGATGGTCTCGCCCCCATACTCTTCAATTTGGACCTAGAGTATGTCATCAGGAAGATTACAGTAGACAATGCGGGAACGCTACTCTTTAAGTCTACTCAAATAGTAGCGTACGCCGATGACATCAACGTCATGGCCCGATCTCTATCTCGTGCCAAAGAAGCGTTTACTGAGCTGAAGTCAGCGGCTAGGCAAGTCGGCCTAAGGGTCAATGTGAACAAGACCAAATATATGACACAGTCAAGGAAAAAGACGCCAAATAGACAAAACATGACGATAACTAACTACAGTGTGGAAAGCGTTAACTCTTTTATTTATCTTGGTGTCAACCTCGCCAAAGACGGGAATGAAAAGGACGAAATTGAACGGCGAATTAGTCTAGCCAATAAAATATATTTTTCAGTCCTCTCGGTGATTAAAAGTAACAAAGTGCACCGAAAAAATAAGCTGCGCGTCTATAAAACGATCATCCGTCCTGTATTGATTTACGGATGTGAAACATAGACTTTGACTCAAGCCTCAGAAAAAAGGATTGACGTCTTCGAACGCCGCATTTTGAGACGTATTCTGGGGCCCGTGAAGGACGGACCGGACTGGCGAATCCGGTACAACCATGAGTTGTACGCTCTTCATGACGAGCCACCGGTATCGATTCTGACGAAACTGCTACGACTTCAGTGGGTTGGCCACGTGGAGCGTATGGATGGCAGGCGAATTCCCAAGCGCTCCATGAAAGGCCGAGCAACAGGAAGCCGCCCACCAGGAAAACCACGCAAACGATGGGAGGATGCAGTTGACAACGACAGCGAATCCTTGCTGGGATTCGCTAATTGGAGGACGCGGTCGCTGGACCGAGACAGTTGGAGGCAGTGTCTTCGGGAGGCCAAGGCTCGATTTGGGCTGGTGCGCCATTGATGATGATGATGATCTTTGTGTTGAGTGGCGACATGGAGAAGATGTATCGTCAAACTTGGGTTCGTCCAAAGGACCGCAAATTTCAAAGAATATTATGGCGAGACGATAATGGCATAATCAGAGATTACCATCTAAACACCGTGACCTTTGGTCTTGCTGCAGCCCCATTTCTGGCAGTTCGCAGTCTTCATCAACTAGCTGAGGATGAGGGGCAATCATATTCAAAGGCTGCAGAAATACTAAAAACAAACATGTATGTTGACGATCTATTAACAGGAGCTGATGACATTCAAGAGTTGATGGAAACCAGAGACCAAATCATCGCTATACTAAAGAAGGGCAGCCTCAACATTCGACAATGGGCCTCTAATGATACACGACTCCTCCAAGATCTACCAAAGGACAAAATCAACAAAAATCTTCAAATTGAATCCAACTCAATTTTGAAAACGTTGGGAATACAGTGGCAATCTGACGAAGATATCATCATCTATGCTCTAGTCAAATTACCAACACACGCTACAATGAGAATAATTTTGTCTGAGATCGCCAAAATCTTTGATCCACTAGGATTACTAGGTCCTGTTATAATATCTGCACGATTAATATTGCAGGATTGCTGGCGTCAACAAACATCATGGGATGAAGAATTACCCATCAATATAAAAGACGCATGGACAACTTACGCTAACGAATTCAACAAAATTGAGCATATTCGTTTTTCAAGAGGAGTAATTCCGCAAAACACCATCAATATTCAACTCCACGGATTTGCAGATGCGAGCAAAAGCGCTTATGGTGCCTGTATATATCTCAGATGCACCACCACATCGGGAGAAACACATTCACAGCTACTCTGCGCAAAAATGAGAGTAGCACCTTTAAAAAATATTACACTTGCTCGAATTGAGCTCTGTGCTTCTCAAACGCTCGCCACTCTTTATCACAACATCAAAAATTATTTACAACGCGTGAATGCTCAGACTATCTTTTGGACTGATTCAACGATTGTTCTACATTGGATAAATACACCATCATATCAATTAAAGACTTTCGTTGCTAACAGAGTAGCTGACATTCAGACTAAAACAAATGTAAAATTCTGGAGACATATACGTACGAACGACAATCCTGCCGATGCGATTTCGCGAGGTGAATTTCCAAGTAAATTTATTGATAATACACTATGGAAATTTGGACCATATAGGCTTCAGCAACCAGAGACGGAGTGGCCGACATCGATATTCACACCACCCAGTGAGGATAATGAAAAACGGACGCTTACATGTTTCGCTACATGTATCAAAACTTTTCCCACAGATGACGAATTCATCAAAAAATTCTCATCATTACACCAACTACATAGAATCACGGCACTTTGTCTTCGATTCCGACCAAAAAACAAATATACAGGAGAGCTCACAGCAGCAGAAATTCGAACGGCACAATCAAGGATTGCCTTCTCTAAGGAATTACATCAACTGCACCACAATCAAAACTTACTGGAAAACAGTAAATTAAAACAACTTAGTCCATTCCTCGATGAAGAAGGAATTCTACGTGTCGGTGGACGACTTGCACACGCGAACATAACACATGATCAGCAACATCCATTCATCCTACCACATTCTCATGCATACACAACGCTTCTTGTACGAGAAACACACGAGAAAAATTTTCATTCTGGAACTCAAACAACTCTTTACGCGATACGCCCACGATTTTGGCCTCTGAACGGTAGAAACGAAGTGAGAAGAGTTATACATCGGTGTGTACGGTGTATACGAACAAGGCCTTACACTGCAGAATATATCATGGGCAATCTACCAAAGGAACGTGTCACTCAGACTCGTCCATTCTACCACACAGGTGTAGACCATTGTGGACCTTTCTCCATCAAAGAAAAGAAACATCGAAATCGAGGAAAAATAAAGGTGTATGTAGCGGTCTTTGTTTGCATGGCAATTAAAGCAGTACATCTAGAAATTGTCAGCGATCTCACTAGAGACGGTTTCATTGCTGCTCTTCGAAGATTTCTAGCCAGGCGCGGAAAATGTCGCAGTATCCACTCAGACAACGGAACTAATTTTGTAGGTGCAAATAGTCAATTAAAGGAATTGTACCAACAAATGCACTCAGAAAATTATCAAAAACAAATTCAGCGCTATCTCACTAATGAAGGCATCGAATGGAAATTCATACCAGCTAGAACTCCTAATTTCGGTGGTTTATGGGAAGCAGCCGTAAAGTCATTTAAACATCACATGACTCGCATTATTGGAGATAGACTTTTTACTTTCGAAGAACTAAATACGTATGTAATTGAGATCGAGGCTATTTTAAATTCCCGTCCGTTGACGCCTAATTCATCGGATCCAAACGACCCAATTGTCATTACTCCTGGACATTTTCTTATCGGCGACTCGATGACTAGCATCCCGGATCGGAATTGGGCCAACACACCAGACAACAAACTTTCATCGTGGCAGAGTATTCAAAAATTGAAACAGACCTTTTGGCGGCGTTGGCACAAAGAATACATAAATGGTCTCAACGTTAAAAATAAATGGCATAAAGGCAAACATGCTATCAACATCGACACAGTTGTTATTATAAAGAACGACAACAGCCGTCCCATCCACTGGCCATTGGGTATAATCATCCAGACACATCCAGGATCAGATGGTGTGATACGCACTGTGACCATCAAGACATCAAAGGGCATCATCGAACGAAACATCAGAGATTTGGCTCTGTTGTTACCTGACGAAGAAATTAGTCAACGTCCTTAAAATATTGTAGTAGCATCTTATATTTCACTATTTTGTTCTATTTTTTTAAATACTAATAATTAATCACTCGATTAAATTGATCGGTAGAACCTCTCAAGAGGGGCAACCTGTTACGTCCTGTTCCATTCCGCAACACATTTCTAAAGATTCAACAAGTCTGGAATCATTTACCGTTCACTAAATTCGTAAAGCTTGTTTTCACTCTTCAAGATATATCATTTGGTTCACAATAATTGATGTTACGAAAAAACCCAGTAATCTTCAAATTCAACAGTACAAAAACTTCTTTAAATGTTTATGAAACAATCTTTATTATCTTCATGAACCTATAACCAACTAATCAAGTGCTGTGTAATTTTAATTAATACGCAACACAAAGAAATCGAAAAAGGGATTTTCTTAAGCAATTGCATAATTCCAGCGAAAGGTATATGTCATGTGAAGATACTCAATACTAACGAACATGACATAACTCTGAAGAACTTTCAAACAGAGGTAGAACCACTAAGGAATTATGACGTATTAAAGACAACTCGGAAATTAGACAAAAAACGATTAAACGAACTATTAAACGTAATTAATACCAACAGTCTCGATGAACAAGCAAACAAGAGCTTGCAAGAAATTATTATGGAATACCAAGACGTTTTTTATCTGGACGGTGAATACCTCACAAAAAATAATTTCTACCAACAAAAACTCAACACCTGCGACGAAAACCCAGTCTACATAAAAAAATAATAGGTTACCACAAACTCGGAATGACGAAATTCTTAGGCAAGTACGGGAACTAAAAGATAATGATATTATCGTACAACTCACCATTGTTAGTTGTACCTAAGAAAAGCTCGGATGACACCATGAAGTGGAGATTAGTCGTTGATTTCAGAAAACTAAACGACAAACTGGTAAACGATAAATTTCCATTGACAAGGTTAGAAGACGTCCTAGACAAACTAGGTAGGGCAAAGTACTTTTCAATGAATTTATGACTAGTTCGTTCCACCAGATCGAGCTAAAATAAGAATCAAGACCTTTAACCGCTTTTTCCACCAATGATGGACACTACCAATTCAAAAGATTACCTTTTGGATTGAAAATATCATCAAACAGCTTGCAAAGGATGCTCACTATTGCCTTAACTGGTCTAAGCGACTCAGCATTCTTATACGTAGACGACATCATGGTTTTCGGAGGTAGCATGAAACATCATAATAAAAATTTAAGAACAGTTTTACAGAGACTTCGTAGGTACAATTTGAAGTTAAATGCAAATAAATGCAAGTTTTTAAAATCAGAAGTAGTATATTTAGGACACCTTATTACAGCAGATGGTATAAGAACAGACCCTGCTAAGCATGAAGTAATTAAAAATTATCCCATCCCAAAGACCGCGGATGACGTCCGAAGATTCGTAGCTTTCTGCAACTATTATCGACGCTTCATACCAAACTTTGCGGAAACGGCAAAGAGTTTGAACTCTCTTTTAAAGAAAAAAGCACCGTTTGTTTGGGAAGAGGAACAGCAAAAAGCATACGAACTTTTAAAACGCAAACTGATTTTCACCTCCTATACTTCAATACCCTGATTTTGAAAAACCCTTCATACTTCTACAGAAGCGTCAAATTTCGCACTAGGTGCTATACTATCACAAGGAGGAATTGGTTCAGATCTACCAATCTCGTACGCGAGCAAATCCTTAAATAAGCACGAATTGAATAAACCTATCATAGAAAAGGAACTATTAGCGATACATTGGGGCATAAACTTTTTTAGGCCATACTATCCTATTTACCAAATGACATTTTAAGCGATTCAGAAGAAACATACAATTAAGAGAATTACAGAAATGAATTAAAAATTAGATTAAAAATGTCTCTAACAAAGGCAAAGGACTTAATTGAAAAAGCAAAAACAATTAGAACAAATAAAGAATGTTATTCTAAACCATTAAACATAGAAATAGACGATGTTGTATTATTAAAAGTAGAGAACAGAAGAAAACATGAGAAACCGTATAAAGGTCCATTTAAAGTACTAGGTAAAAATAATGTAAATACACTATTGGACATAGATAATAAGAAAAAATGGATACACAATAATAGACTTAAGATTTTCAAAAAAAAGAGGAAATAACAATGTATAGAAATATAATATAAGACATGTAAAAATACCTATAATAAGTCTCGATTTTGTACCCAAACTCTCACCTCAAAAGGTTAAGGGTGTAATGGATCTACAGAAATCTACACAATCAATCAGCATTTTACTATAAACTAAACCCACAAATCAATGAATAATTTACGATCATTTTTGTAATGCTCGTTTTGCATTACACATAATCTACTCATACGAAAGTCCAATTCATGATGTCACTAAAAATAGACACATGAATGAATGTTTATACTAGCCCATCGCGATCGTGCCAGACTAAGCGGCGCTTAGCGTTGGCAGGTGCAATGTACGACATGCTTACACACAAAGTGCATGTACCCTTTGTGAAGAAACTTGAGTAGTCATTACTCATGGACTTTATGAGTGTTGCATTTTAAATTGGGTCATATGGAAAAAATGCTGATCGATATTTTGATTGGTAGAATGAATTTACTATGTTCAATTCTTCCAGTTTTAGAGTAGGGATTATGTATTAAGTAGATTAAAAATATTAGAGTAGGGATTATATATTAAGATGTAAAAATTGTATAAAACGAATTTGTAGAATAAAGAAAGGATAGTCATAGTCTTACTTTTGACTCGTTTAATTATCTATCATTGCCGTAGTTTGGCAAAACGCTCGAGCCGTAACTTGGCTTTAGAAGCGCTACAATTATAGCGTAACCAGTCGCTAAAGAAAAGTAGTAAAAATATAGGCTAGCTTGGATCATGAATCCTGCGCCAGACATGTGGCAATTCACTTGCCGGTAGGTACCCTAGTATAACCCTGTTTCCTCGCTAATGGTGCGCTTTACCTATACAGCGCTAAATCACGGATCTCCCTCGAAGAGTATAAGATCCGGCGTTCGGCGTCCAACACCGAGGACTTCGAGGCACCTGAGAAACCATCGACGACGAAGCATCTTTTACAGTATTCTCAAGTTTTGCCGAGAAATGCGATTTCGCAAGTCTGATTGAATAATACCTGCGGTGGAAAATAATCTCTCAGAGATTGGTTTCAGAGCAACGCTCAGATGGATCTCTATCAGTCGGTCCAGAGTTTTTAGCAGAAAATATGTGACGTTCGCCACTCAGCGTGGTCGATCCACAAACCCATAAGAATAAAATATGGGACTGCCCTGCCCTTGAAGACTCCAAACCACCGTGCGGGCAAGCGCTTACGATTGTAAATAGTATAGGCGCGTTGCCACTTCACACACGGCGTATTGGAAGCACTAATTGAAATAAATAAGGAATAGATTTATATTGAATTATATAAACATGAAATAGATTTGCTTAGGGTATTGATGTATGCATGTAAATATAGAGGAGATATTTAATTATATACTTAGTCGTGCCATAACTTCTGTCACACAATTTCAAATGCGCGCTTTCTCAGAAATCACCCTGGAACTGTACCGTTATGTTACAATTTATAACAAATGAACTGTACGGCGTAATATTTCGATCAGTTTGGTAACAGTTTTTGACTAGTAATCATGGAATGGGGCGTGAAAGAAAATTGTATTGCTATAATAGCACTCCATTGGTGTGGCACAAGTGCTTCTGAAATTTTGAATTTGTTGAAACTGCTCAAAATAACAAAAACATTTATTCATCATGCAAAAGAACGATTTAATGAGACCTCAGGCATAGATGAAAGAGCAAGGACCGGTCGTCCACGTACCGTTAGAACAGCCAGTGCCATCAAAGCTGTCCGAGAGCGCATCCGTAAAAATCCACTGCGCAAACAAAAAAATTTGTCGAGGGAATTGGAAATCTCCACAAGATCGATGAGTAGAATCATTCGAGATGATCTTCATAAGAAGGCTTATCGTCGGACAACAGACCATATGTTGACTCCACGGTTAAAGGAAATAAGATTGGAAAGATGCAAGCGTCTCTTGCTTTGGCACGCAACTGATGGGAATGAGAACATCCTCTTTACCGATGAAAAAAATTACTGTAGAGGAAGTTTTTAATAAACAAAATGATAAGGTTTATTCAACATCATCAGAAGAAGCTAAAAAAACGGTTCCCAGAGTGCAACGAGGCCATCATCCAGCTTCTGTAATGGTTTCGTGAGGTGTATCCCATAAAGGTGTCACAACACTCAATTTTCGCGAAAAGAGAGTCAAAACTGGTGCGGTGGTGTATCAAACCAATGTGCTAGAAGGAGTTGTGAAACCTTTATCGTTCACTTTCTTCAGTGGACAACATTGGGTCTTCCAGCAAGACTCTGCTCCTGCTCACAAAGCAAAGAGCACACAGGAGTAGCTACGCAACAACATTCCTGCTTTTATCGCACAAGAAGATTAGCCATCCGGGAGCCCAGATTTAAATCCGCCGGATTATGCTTTGTGGGCAAAGATAGAGAACAAGGCCTGTAGAGCTCATCACCGTAATATGGACAGTCTGAAAAAATCCTTGGTGAAAGCAGCAAATAAAATGTCGTTGGATACCGTGCATGTCGCTATAGACCAGTGGCCAAAACGTTTAAAAGCTCGAATAATAGCAAAAGGAGGTCATTTCAAATAAAACTTATATTATTTAATCAACACTACCATACTAAAATAAATTTCTTTGAAATAAACATACTATCTTTTATTTCTTAGATTTCATGCTACTTTAAAGTTGTGACAGAATTTATGGCACGACTAAGTACATATACATTGGACTAGACAGATAAGTAGGAAGTAAGGTTGTTATAGAGAGGTTGTTCCTGATCGTGCACGCGAAAGCTGCGTAATTTAAAGTATTATCAACAGCGAAATCAGTTTCACGGGAAAGTTCTTTTGATTATATATCTTTGATACTGACGTGTGCAAAAACATGCCGAACTCGCCGTCAGCGTCCAAGCATTTGAATTCAACGCACTGATGAAACGCTTCAGGTTGGCAACGTCGTTGATACCAATCTACACAGTGGTCCTCCATTGCCAGCGGCACAATGTGTCCGCGCCTACACACAAGCTCCTTTTTTTTTGTCAGTGGTTTTGGGTCGTTGCGAATCCCGTTTCCGGATTCGTAGACAGGACAGTCCCGGCACAGAAACAGGTGGCGCCCCTTTTTAGAAAAAAAATATTCCCACACCCCTCTTCGCGGGTTTAAGCTTGGGTTCATTATTATTGTTACACAATCAGGCCATAGTTTTCTTCACACCTTATTCATATTTTCGGATGAAACTTCTAGCCATCTACTTCTTTATAGTCGGACAGAGATATTGATCAATGCAGTTGCTAATGCAGTTAATAATTGGGTATTCTTATAAATAATTTAATATTGTTGATAAAAATCAAATATTAGGTTTAATTTGATATTATAAATATAAAGTCAATTATAATTATTCAGTCGATCGAATATTCTTAATAACGGATGATTATTATTAATAATAATTAAATACCCTCAATATTGGTTGTGGATTCCGGGTCGAGGTGGACGACAAGGTGGAGGACGAGGATGAGGAGGTGGACGAGGATGTCAGGCTTTGGTAGAAGACGACCAGGTGGTGGAGGCGTCTCTCTCTATTCACCCCACTGCGAAGTTAGCCGTGTGGGCCTCATATATATATATATATATGCCTATATTATATATATATATATATATATATATATATATATATATATATATATATATATATATATATGCAAAAGTTTCTGACCCTAGTATTTCTTGTATAAAATTTGAAAGAAAAGAGATTGATTTAATATTATACTTTTATTATAAACTACACGCATTAGAAAATATAATAAACAATTAGTATGAAGTATGTCCTCCTTCGTTTTCTATACACTCTAAAAGTCATTTTCTGAAACTTTCACATCAATTTTTTGGGTAGTTTGCAGAAATTGCGTCTCACTCAACTTGTATACGTCGAATCACCTGCTCACCACTCTTCTTTAATTTGGACCACACATTTTCGAAGGGATTTAAATCTGGGGAATTACCAGGCCAATCAATCCACACATTAGAAAAATACTCATAAATCGGCTCAAAAACTTAAAAATCAGAGGTTTTTGAGATTTTGGCAGAAATTCAGCCGGTTTCGAATGTTCTTCTTGGGGAGGTTTCTTGCGTTGTCTATAGGCTTACCGGCCCCAGTTGGTGGACCGAATGTATCGCTGAGCCGTTCGCCTCGACACGTTTTTAATGGCCACAGGAGAGCTGTTAAGCCGTTTCGTCACTGTTCGCGTCTCCGCTCCTGGTCAACTTTCAGCCAATGTTCGAATTTTTATTTTTGCTTCTGCAGAAAAAATCGACAGTCGACCATTTTTTTGCATACCCTCTACGTTTCCTTCTGCGATATTGTACCATTTTTTCACGATATTCTTGCTGATCCTAAGTATTCTGCATATGTCGCTGCAAATGAACCCCAATGGATACATGCGTTGAATTGCAATACGTTTTTAAATTGGACCACTTTCATTATTGTCGCAAAAAAAATTCAATTCAATTCGTTGAAGATTCACGAAGTTTTTAGGGTTTGTACAAAAGAGCGTTAAAATTAAGATCTTTCGATAAATTTGGTACTTTCACTTCAAGTAACCAAATCTGAATGGATAAATTTATATTTTCAAAAGTCTTTTTACTGTACAGTAGTAAACATCTAAGGCTAATAAAAAATACCCAGGTACTTACGGGTCTGCATATTTTACTTGTAACTTGGCCTACCTGCAAATCCTCTTCGAATTTTCGTACCTGTTTTTGCTGAGTCTTCAATAAAAGTCATTAGATTCGTATTATCATTTAAATTTCTGTTTTCACACTTTATGGAAATTAATTAAAGATATGTAGCTATAAGGAAATTTTAAGTGGATGTCAAAATTTTTGAAGATAGTTTTTTCGCGATTTATTCGGGTTGATTTTTCATGTCAAAGGTCAGAAACTTTTGCGTATATATGTGTGTGTGTGTGTGTGTTTGTGTGTGTGTGCGTGTGTAAGGAAAGTATTCAATTGACTTAAGCGCGCGACTAGATCGGTAATGTAGATCTCTCAATTAAAATATGTAACAGTAATGGGAGCCAAGAGCGGATCCAGCATTTGACTCAGGGGGTCACTGCCTCGGAAATTTACAATAAAAGAAGACAACATTGGAAAAAAATTGTAAAAATCTCTAGTTTACCTAGGCTCAGGGGGGGGGGGGTCATGACCCCCATGACCCCCCTTGTATCCGGCCTTGGTTGGAGCCACACGTCAGTCATCAGTATCACGACAAAGTGAGTGCAAGGGTTATAGAGAAAGATTCACAGTGTGAATATTAGCATTGAATGTTGTTTCTTTGTTATTTACAGGTAGTTTAGTTTAAGAGATTCAAATTGTGTTCGGTATGAATTAATCAAAAAAACTTTGTTATTTACAGAGAAACAATTCGTATTTTATTCACGTTTGAAAGAGAAATAGAAAAACAACCTCACGTTATATACACCTTGAATGAGCGTTTTTTTTTCGAAATTTACGGATTTATTTAACAAAAACGGTTACACATATATTATTGAAAGTATTGTCAATTGCTGGCTACTACTTTTGCCCATTTTTCTGGCAATTTTCGGATACCAGCTCCAAAGAACGACTCGTCTTTTGAAGTAATTCAATCATCGACACATTTTTTGCATTGTTCATATGAAGTGAGCTTCTGCTGGGACAGGCCATGTGTCATCGACCGGAACAAATAGTAGTCGGAAGGAGCGATGTCTGGAGAGTACGGCGGGTGGGGTAGGACTTCTCATTTCTGTGTTTGTAAATAGGTCTTGACCGATTTCTGTGGCCGAGTGTTATCATGCTGCAAAATAACTTTGTCGTGCCTTTCTTCGAATTCCGGCCGTTTTTGCTTCAGTGCGCGGCTCAAACGCATGAGTTGTGTCCGATAGCGTTCTCCCGTGATCGTTTCATTCGGCTTGAGCAGCTCGTAGTAGATCACGCTGCGCTGGTCCCACCAAATACAGAGCATAAGCTTCTTTCCATGAATATTCGGCTTTGCGAAGGATTTTTATGGCTAGCCGGGCAGGACCCATGACTTTTTGCGCTTGGGGTTGTCATAAAGAATTCATTTTTCATCGCCAGTCACTATGCGATGCAAAAATCCCTTCCTTTTTTGGCGTTCGAGGAGAAATTCACAAGCGAAAAATCATTCGACGTCGCGCGGCTTTGACTTGTATGGTAACCAGTTTGAAGCGTTTGGGCATTGGTCTTACATTAGGCATGTGTAGCTCATCGCGGATATGATTTAGTGATCCGAATCATCTTAGAGATCCAAATGATTCGAATCAGTGAAATCGGTTCATTTGGATCAGTGGATCTTTCATATCTCATGGATCAGAAGCACAAGACGCAAACACAAACGCGATCATGTTCCATTCAGTAATCTCTCGCAAGTTCCTCCGTAAGAGAGGTAAAGAGAAATACACTTTCCATGCGAAGAGACGGTGCAGCTCGCATTTGGATGGGCATATCGATGAATGTGCACATGAGATGATATGTTTGTAAATAATTTGCAGGGCTGCCAGCAGTAGTTTACAAGTAGATGCATATATTAAGATGGAATTTAAAGTTTCGATTGTAGTAATTTAAAATGTGAAATTATACAATATGATCGTAGTGGAAAGTACAGATTTTTGTCATTGTCAGACAGTAAAGGCGCAATTGTGCTTTTATATATTATGTGTGGAAATTATATATTAATATATTTTTCATATAAAAATGTAACTTTATTAAGGTTTTTTTCGGTCGAATATGGGCTTAAAGATTCGGAAAGCTACGATCATAAGTATTCCGAATGGAGTTTTATGAACTCAAAAATCAAGTAAACAACATCTACAGATTTACCTAATTGTATGGTAACTCTGTAGAGTGTACAGCGTACCATATCTCTTCTGACTCAGTGATCCAAATGATCTAGATGATCCAAATGATCTAGATGCTCCAAATGATCTAGATGATCCAAATGATTCAAATGATACATATCACTGATTTGGATCTTTTTACTGAGCCAGATTCAAATGATCCATTCACAACAAAGATATGTTTTTGCCACCTCTAGTCTACATGGAGTAATGGTTCCAATTCTTCATTTTAAAACTTTTTGGGTTAATCCGGTCGTTCTATGCCTTCGAGTACAAAAACACCACATTTAAAGCGATCAAACCACCTCCGACATGACTGTTCAGATAAAGCATGCGCGCCATAAACTTCAACTAAGATTCGATGACTTTTGGCTGCACTTTTCTTCATATTAAAGTAATGAAGAAGAAGAAATTCGACATGTTCGCGGCAATATTTAGTACTGTTGTTTACGTTTCAACCAAATGACACAAACTACCGAAGACGGTCATTCACAATAGGTGTTAGCGGTAACGGGTTTTGTTTATTTATATATATATATATTTATATATATATATATATATATATATATATATATATATATATATATATATATATATATATATATATATATATGTATACACACACACACACACACATATATATATATATATATATATATATATATATATATATATATATATACTGTGGTGGAAAATAAAATAGGTACAACATTCAAAGTCGTCATTAAATAAGTTATTAACCATTATAAAGGCAAAATGTTATTACGCCATCTATTGCCTCAGTACAATATATATAAGATCTTCAAAAATCAGCCAATGAAATGGAGGTGCACCATTTTAGTTTTGGAGGATTCCGTATTGTCGGACTAAACGTCAGTTTTAGATTGGAAACTAAAATAGGTACACTCTGATAAGATCAAATAAAAAGAAATTGACTTCGATAACCCCATCGTGATAAATTTATGTCTTGCGAAAGAGTATGCAAAGATGAAAAACAATAAATTTTGTTGCTAAATATGCATTTTTATAGGCATTATGGGACGTTCAAAACGTTGCACTGAGGAGCAAAGGGTTTTCATTAGAAAACTTCGCACAGAAGGACTGACCTACAGGAAAATAGCACAAATTGTCAGATGCTCTCCCAATATAGTAATAAATGCTTTGAAAGCTCAACAAACTATTGAAAACAGAGGAAGAAAGCGGAAAACAACGGCAACGGATGACAGAAAAATAGTCAATATGGCAAAAAATCAGCCATTCGCAACATCGAGTGAAATATTGAGAGAGCTTAGATTACCTGTAACAACACGAACAATTAGGCAACGGCTTATAAACAACAATCTTCGCTCCCATTTAGCAAGAAAAGTTCCACTTATAAGCGATAACAACTTGAAGGAGAGAAAAAAATTCGCTTTGAAATATAAACCTTGGAACGGCACCGCAGACATCAAAAAAATGGAGAAAAATTCTATGGAGTGATGAAACGAAAATCAATTTGTTCGGCTCGGATTGTAAATCGCGTGTTAGACGGCCCGTTAATGCAGAACTATCGCCTGCCTACACGAAAAAGACAGTGAAGCATGTTGGACGGAACATCATAGTATGGGGATGTTTTTCATGGTACGGTGTAGGGCCTATCTTTCTAATAACTGGCACGATGACACAATATGGTTACATAGATATATTAACAAATGTAATGCTGTCTTATGCCGAAGAAGAGATGCCATTATTATGGTGGTTTCAACAGGACAACGACCCCAAACACAAGGCAAAGAAGACAATTCAGTGGTTTACTAACAACAAAATATCTGTAATGGATTAGCCAGCACAGTTCCCGGACTTAAACCCGATAGAAAATCTGTGGGCTGAAGTTAAGAAGACTGTTGCAACAGAAAAAAGAAGAAATAACAAAGATTTATGGACAGCGGTTGAAAAAGCTTGGTACTCCATACCTATAGAGACATGCCAAAAATTAGTGACCTCTATGCCCAGAAGATGTGAAGCAGTCGTAATGAATAAAGGGCATGTCACAAAATATTAAGGAATATTTACATTTTACTTTAAAAAAATTCATTTGGTCCACTAAAACTGAACTGAACCTATTATTATTTCCACCTGTATATTAATATTTTTTGAATATATTCAGTTAATGCCTGTAAAATGGCGTACATTTTATTAGTAAATTCATTTTCTACCTTGATATCTTCCAAATTATTAGAAGTAACCGGAAAATTTATTATGTACTTATTTAATTTTCCACCACTATATATATTAGAGATGGGTTTCTCGTTCACTTTAGACATACTGGCACATTTCGTTCAGCACACTCAAAAGATTCGTTCAGAGCGGATCGTTCAAATGAACGATATTCATTTTTTCATTCAAAAAAACTCAATTGCTCTTTTGAATGAAAATTCACGACGGCACATGAACGTCATCGTTACTTGCTTGTGCATAGATCGTATCGTGAGCTCACGGCACATGTGCGACGGTGGCGGCACATGTGCGTCCACAAGACCATGGAACCTATACTGTGCTGTGTAGTTCTTCGCACGACACATTTTGATGTGTTTAGAATATTTCGTGTCGAGCGGACCAGAGCTGAACGGACAAGTGTGCGACATGCTTTATAGTTGGAGTTGCAACCGTAGAAGCACACTGGATGAACGAAACGCTCTTTTAAAAAAGAGTCGTTCGTTACAGCACACATAAGTGTGCCGTTCATAATGAACGACTCGTTCACGAACGACACATCACTAATATATATATATATATATATATATAGATAGAAAATGCACCGCTGGCAGTAATTTAGCTAATTTAGTGTATTTGCGACTATTTCATAATGTTGCACAATATGTTCACTTTTTGAGAATATGATCATTTGCACTGATATGATAGCGGTTCTTTTTATGTAATGCTTATTTGAGAGGAGAGTACGAATTGCTACGGTAAAAATAATAGCAATGCTCTTAGTTTTCTGTTGAAAAAAGGCTCTTGGTGTTGAATTTTACAAACCAAAGCATCAAAGTATTATAGTTGTTTTTTATGAGGTATATGCAAAAAAATATTAAATTCTTAAATTATTAACGAATCTATGGGTCGCGGAAAGCATTGTACTGCCGAAAAATGGGAAATTATTCGAAAAATGTTTGCAGAAGTTGGACATCTAGTTGACTGTTCTTTAAAATGATTCGCAATGCACTAATATTTGCACTGACGGCTGAAACTCGTCGAAAAAAGTACAAGTACTGCAAATGCTTCAGAATATTGAAAATGACGAAAATACAAAAAGTTTTAGCATTCTGAATGCAATTTTAATGATATCAGAAGCTTGGAAATACGTAACACAGTTCACTATGTCCAAGTGCTTTCGCCGAGCAGGTTTCAAGTATCTCTCTGTATCACAAGACGAGGACGATGATGATATTCCTCTTGCGAGATTGATACAATCTCCAACATATGAAGATGACAATATACCAATAGCTTAGTTGGGCTCGATTAGCTACAGAATCAAGGATTGAGGAGTTCATCGGAATTGATGATAATCTTGCCATGTGTGCGCCAGTTTCTGACGAAGAAATTCTTGCAGAAACTAAAAGCAATCATCGCAACACAGATGCAGCAAACGAAGACCAAGAAAATTAGATTAAACCAACAAACCAACAACACTATGTAATTACAATTCTACAAAAATTTGTTGCTTTTAACTATTCTATTCTTCTTTAATTTTGATAATGATGATGATAATTAATCAAGGAATCTTGAAGGAAATGAAACATAACATGCAAAAACGTATGTCTGCAGTTTCGAAACGACAGAATCGTTAGCCATTTTTTAGATTTGAAAATAAATGTATTTTCATAAATCCAAAACCCATCAAGAACCTCATATGGTAATTAAAAAAATCCAACTATTGAAATCTATTTGCAACTTTCAGGAATGTCTTTTTGCTGTTTTTGAATAAATTTTTCGCTAAAAATGTGTCGAATATATAAGTGAGAGCCTATGAACGCTACCAAACCCCGTTCGGCTTGACCACTTAACCACTATCGAATCGCCCATTTTGAAATTTCACGTAAATTTAGGTAACATAATCATCATCGATGTGAACCTAAAATTCTGTGGAATGTGTTTAAAACGACCATTTTCCCAGAACTAATTTTGTGAACGTGAAAGTGAAGAACAAGTTTTCGTACAGCCGTTATTTTTATAAGTTAAAAAATAAATTGATTTTTGAAGTTAGGACATGGAGAAGTACTAATAACAAATCTTTAGTACGTCGAACGATTGGTTTCAACAAAAAAAAACTACATTCTTACAAGTTACCTAAATGGGCCTGTTCCCTGAATACAACTGTTAATATCTGCAAAAGAGACACGATTACAACTTTCTGCGCAACTTACTACTAATAGAGTGAATTTATGTACATAACTACAAATATTTGCAACATATTATTACAGCCTCCATTCTTTCATGCATTTCCCTTTCGAATATGTAACAGTATAAAAACTATTAGATATGAAATCAGCTTGTTTAACGATATTTAGGGTAGGGCATTAAATGGGAAATCAAGATTAACGAAAATAAAACCGAGCAAATGACATTCACCAAACACCAAAAAGATTGGCCAGACTAAGGTGGTTAAATATCTTGACAATTTAAAAATCTCTACTGGCTGACACATAAGAAATCGTGTTTGAACCTAAACAAAAAAGTTGTACCAATTAAGTCAACATTGAAAACCATTTGGACGTATGTTGTGATGTCGATTTATAGCAATAGCAAATATTTCTCTTGCATTTCGTAAAAAACTATTGCAATGTTGCAATTTAATGTATGTATGTATACATACATATTTAATGTAGTATATTACATACAGAGAGACTAACCTAACGAACCCAATGTACCCTACATAAAATTGTACCCTATTTCTATAGAAAAAATCAGAAAAATATGTCAAGTTCAGCAAACCCTTCGTATAAAATACCGGCATCAAATTTGAACGAATCAGCCGTTGTTTACGACGACTGTCTAATCTAATTAACATGCAGTTCGTGTTTATATTACCCATTGTTAAGGCATATGGTAGTTTCGAAAGGAAAGAGGTCTTTATTTGTGGAACTGAAAATAAACTTTATTTCTATGCTTATTGCATTCACCCGTGCTCACGTCACAGTGGTTGGCTTATGACTAACTTGTTATGGAGCGCATTAAATGCGATGACCAGTCTCAACACTTCCGCCGTCGGAGCGTTTTATGCACATTCCCAGCTTGGTGCGTAATTCGACAAATCTGCGTTTTGGAGACGCTTTGGTGAATATATCCGCCAACTGGGCTTCGGTAGGCACAAAGGTTACATTTATTTCACCATTCTCGACTTTCTCGCGTATATAGTGAAATTTCACGTCAATATGTTTCGTGCGCTTATGAAATTCTGGATTGTGAATTAAACGAATTGCGCTTTGATTGTCGACGTACAGTTTCATCGGTTTATCTGACAAAAACCCAAGTTCGCATAACAATGCGCGAAGCCACACGGCCTCTTTCGTCGCTGTAGACGCTGCTATGTATTCCGATTCCGTCGTACTCATTGACACGAGTTTTTGTCGCTGAGATGACCAAGTTACAATTCCGTTTGACATACAAAACGCGTAACCTGTCGTCGACCTTCTGGTGGCAATATCGCTCGCGAAATCTGCGTCTGAGTATCCCACAATTTCGACACCCGACTCCGATGCTCGGAATTCAATTCCCATATTTGTTGTCTCTATCAGATATCCAATGATGCGTTTCACTGCTCGCCAATGACTATCGTTATGATTGTTCAGAAATTTGCTGACCGAATTCACCGCGTATGCAATATCTGGGCGTGTTACTACGGCAAGAAACATCAGTGATCCTACTGCCTCGCGATATGGCACTACTTGCCTTTCTGCCTCTTCTGACTCTGCCGGATACAAAATAGTATGAGGATCCGCCGGTACGGAAACCCCTTTTGCTCGACTCATTCCGAATCTCTCGATAATTTTCTTTGCGTAGAGCTCTTGATGTACAAACATCGACCTTGACTCACGATCTCGACTTATTTGCATACCGACGAAGGTACTGCAATCACCGATAGTTATCTCAAATTCTTTGCTTAACTTGCCGACAATATTCTCGATTACATCAGCAGACTTAGCTGCAATTATCCCGTCGTCAACGAATAGTGCGAGATACACTTTAACATCGTCGTAGATGCCGACATACACACATTTGTCCGAATTTGTTTCAATTAGATTGAAACGTTTTAGAACACTCGCGATTTTCACATTCCAGCATCGCGGTGACTGTTTGAGTCCATACAATGCCTTCTTGAGAAGACACACCACATTCTCTCGATCTTCGTTGACTTCAAGTCCTGTTGGTATTTTCATCCTAACATTCTCGTCCAGAAGTCCATGGAGAAAAGCAGTTCGAACATCAAACTGTACTGCTTCGAGATTTTCTTCAGTGATGATCGCTAGGAGTACTCGAAGGGAGTCGTACCTCACAACCGGTGAGAAAGTCTCCGAATAGTCCACACCTTCTCGCTGCATGAATCCTCTGGCGCATAATCGTGCCTTGAATCTGACCACGCTTCCTTTCGTGTCACGTAGAACTTTGAAGACCCACTTGGAATCTATGTTTTTTTCACCTGGGATTTTTGACACTATCTCCCAAGTCCCGTTCTTATGATGTGCATCGAGCTCGTCCTTGATGGCTTCCGCCCATTGAGTAGCCTCTGGACCTGATACAGCTTCTTGATATGTCGTTGGAATAATGTGTTCCACGAGATACAGCCCATATCTCTTTGGTTGGTTGATCGTCGCTCGATTGCGCAGCACCATCGGTGCCGAAGTTTCTTGCTCTTGTTGCTGTCGAACGTTTTCAACCCTGTTCGTTGCTTGTCCAGTTGCCGCGTTGTCGGCGTCTACAAAGTCGACTCCTGCGTTTATGACGATAGCCTCGGTATCGTCTTCTGCATCTTGGAATGCATCTTTATTGATTTCGCTCTGCATCGGTAGTGTGAGTTCGACCTCGGACACTGGTACCTCCGATTCCACCTCGCTCTTTCGTTCATTGAACGCTACATGCCTAGAAATAGTCACAACTTTTGTAACATGATCATAGCACCTGTAATTCGATGACTCGCTGTCGTATCCCACGAAGATCAATTTTTTCGCTCGAGGATCGAATTTTGTGAGCTTCTGTTTCGGCACGTATACATAGGCGTCGGAGCCAAAGATTCTCATGTGGGAAAGATCAGGCTTCTTCCTCGTCCACAATTCATACGGCGTACAACTTCCGCTCTTCCTTGACTGCCCGGTCCTGTTAAGCGTGTAAACCGCTGTAGCAGTTGCTTCCGCCCAAAGATATGCTGGCAGCTTTCTCGCTTGTAGCATCGTTCTCGCTGCTTCCACTATTGTGCGATTGTCTCGCTCCGACTTCCCGTTCTGTTCCGGAGTATATGGTGCTGTGGTCTCCAGAGTTATTCCTCTTTTCTTCATGTATTCGCTCATCTTCTGGTTGCAGTACTCGGTACCGTTGTCCGTTCGTAACGTTTTCATTGTGCGCCCAAATTTATTGTTTACAAGGCGCTCGAACTCCTTGAATTTCTCAAAAACGTCCGACTTGTGATGAATAAAATATACGACTCGATAATTTGTCGCGTCGTCCTTGAAAAGCACATAGTACTTTGCTCCTCCTAACGACTGCACCGACATTGGTCCACACACGTCACTGTGGATGATCTCTCCGGGATTGCTCGCCGTCTTCTTGACCTCTCTCTGGAACGGAAGTTTATGTAATTTGCCATACTGGCAAGCTTCGCAGAAGAAATCTTCCGTGTTCTTCAGGGTTACCCCCTTCACAAGCTTTCGATTGACCAACTCGATGAGTGCCCGCTTGTGTATATGGCCGAGTCGCTCGTGCCACATTTTAAAGTTCAGGGCTGTTACGTTGACTTCTCGATTCTGCTTCGGTCTTCGGAAATACATTCTGTACAACCCGTTGTCCTGTTTGGTTCCGGTTGCCTCAACTTTACCGCCTCGCTTTATTTCTACTATTTCTTTTTCGAATTCTACTTTGAATCCTTTGTTCGTGCAGGCACCGACGGAAAATAGGTTTCGTGTAACACAAGGTACGAGTAGGACATTCTCGATGATACCGCTTTCCCATTCTCCATTGACGAGTTTCTCGATACGGACTCTCCCGACGCCTACCACATCACATACACCGTCATCACCCAACATGACAGTTTCCCCTATTACCGGCCGTAGCTCCTCAATCCAGTCGCGACGAGATGTGACGTGCTCCGACGCTCCGCTGTCGGTAATCCAGACATCCACTTTATCTGCGTCCCGCAACTGCTTATACTGCTCGGCTGTCGGCTGATGTTTTCGTTCGCCCACTACTAATGCTCTCGCGCTTTCTTTCTGCGACTGAACTACGAACACGCAACCACGGCTCGACTGACCTTGATTCTTGTCGTTTCTGTTGCCATCATTTTTCCGCTTCTTGCACTGACTCGCGTAGTGTCCCATTTCCTGGCACCGAAAACACTCGATATTCTTTTTCGACTTTTTCTTTTTCATGTCTTTGTCCTTTGAATGCGCACCGTATTTCGAACTACTATGCTTAGTAACCGCTAACGCACTCGTTGTGTCACCACACTCACTTTTGTTCGAATCTTCTCTTATTAGTCTTTCTAACAAATACGCGACTGTCTGACGCGCCGGGTCCACGCTATCCCACGCTGTTCTGAAAACGTTGAACTTCGACGTTAAACTCGACATAATTTTCGCAATCACTGCTGCGTCGGAAATTCTTTCGCCGAGATCTATCAACTGTCGCGCCATGTTTTGTACCGTACTCACGTGCTGCACGGCCGTGTCTGTAGGACCCATCATATAGGTATAGAACCTTTGTGTTAACGCGCCGACGTTCGATACCGATTTCTGTTCGTGCACTGCGATAAGCTTGTCCCACATTTCTTTAGCGGTAACACACACTAGCACACTCACAACTTGTTCGTCTTCCATAGCAGACGCGATGATCGCCGTCGCTTTGGCATTGTCTTTTATCCACAATTTCGTTTGTGCGGCATTTTCACCATCCTGGTTCACTGGTATCGTTCTTGTACCGTCGACCACGTCAAATATTTCGTTCGCCATCAGCACTGCTGATATTTGAAATTTCCACGCTTGGAAGTTTCTCCCGTCGAACCGCTTGACCGATCGTACCAACGCGTCAGCCGACATTTTTTTATGTACCAACGAGACTCTGATCACTTGCACACTGAAGACCAAAAAAGAAACGAAAACTGCGCGTATTCTTACGCGCGCGATACGACACGAAGCTCGTTGACGTAAATTCTCGCTAATTCGCTCTTCTCCAATCCTAGAGAATCAACTGGCTTTGATTCCGCGTCCCGTTATTACTGTTTATTTGTCCACTGATGTCGCGCCTGCGTGCCTTGCTCGCACGCGAAGATGGCCGCCTTGAGTCACAAGCTCGAACACTTTTACTTCCCACGTTTTCACGATCGCGATATTTTCACACTTATTCCTTCCCAGCAAAACTACTTTCACAATGGCTACGTTGCCTGGGCCCATAACCTGTTAAGGCATATGGTAGTTTCGAAAGGAAAGAGGTCTTTATTTGTGGAACTGAAAATAAACTTTATTTCTATGCTTATTGCATTCACCCGTGCTCACGTCACAGTGGTTGGCTTATGACTAACTTGTTATGGAGCGCATTAAATGCGATGACCAGTCTCAACATTATATTACATACAGAGAGACTAACCTAACGAACCCAATGTACCCTACATAAAATTGTACCCTATTTCTATAGAAAAAATCAGAAAAATATGTCAAGTTCAGCAAACCCTTCGTATAAAATACCGGCATCAAATTTGAACGAATCAGCCGTTGTTTACGACGACTGTCTAATCTAATTAACATGCAGTTCGTGTTTATATTACCCATTTAAGAGGGATTTATATCAGAAAACCATTTTATTTCTCTTCCCACAAATTTTGTTTCCTGTTTCGTATAAATTCTTGTATGGTGCGAGTTGAAATTTTACTTAGTGGCATAGGACAGGAAAATTCATTTAATATTAATATGAAATGTGAGCATTATTATCAGAGCTGACGAAACAAATTTTCGAACGATTTGATTCAAATTATATTACTTTAAATAACATTAACTAAGAATTGTAAACCTAAAAAAATTAAGCATTGCATTGGTCAATCTGAATCATTTTCAAACATAGTGGGAAGGGAAAATAAAGAAAAATTGAATAACGAATGGATGATGCTAATCACATTCGATATCTGAAATTTTCTGCGGAACGATAAAACAGATTGAAGAATTTTGTAGTGAGATATTTAACTTATTAAAGACAGCACCACGAACCAGAACTGGAAAGCTCGAAAATTTAACTAAGAAGTACCATTAAAATATTTAAGGAAAAACAGTTTAAAACTTTTGAAATTTGTCCTGATAGTGCTGATAGAACCTGTTGCGAACGAACCGTTCGAATCAAACGGTATATGGGACCATAACGAAAGTGGTTACGTTAAAATTGAAAACAAGCCGTGCGGTGCGACCCTTGAGGTCCACGCGAACAACTTCCAATAATAATTTAAATAATATTATAAGATACTACAGTAAGTGCAATGAGTCTGCGTGTTTTTATATGAATATTTCTGTATTTATAAAAAACTATAGTTTTTTGTTTGAACTTTTAAGGCATTGATTGTTGCAAGTACAAACCGAATTTAAGAAAAAAATTAAGATGTTATATTTTGCATTTAAAAAAACGACTTTACTGAATTTATTAAAACATTTAGCAATCTTACAAATGATAGCATGCATTGATCAATATGTCAATCACATCATTAGAGTAAGTAAAACAAGGTGATACTACTACTATCGCTCCCTTACTCATGATAACTATCAATGGTTTATTATATTTATATGAATACTTTTTTCAATTATGAAAAAAAATTGAATCTCTACAGACTTTTAAAGCATTTATTCCCAGGAAAGACATTTAGTTTTAAAAAATCTTTCTTTTTCTTCAAAAAATCTGTTTTCATGAACTGTGCTCAAAATTTCACGACCAAACCAACATCATTTTTTCTATGGCTGTGGGACAACATATACTATAAAAACAAACAATGTGACGAGGGCCAAAATTTTAGGTCCCCAGCGCCGATCGACCACAAACACACAATAACTTGATGGTGCTGCACAACAACATAAATCCTGAACTAAGGTGAAAGTTCTCGAAAATACCTCTGTTTTCTGTTAAATTGAAGTCCAATTATCAGGGATTGTGACATTGTCACCCAGACCGTGTTGTCTGGAAATTAATTTCACTCTACCGCCTTCAACAATGGTTGCATACCTCGTCATACTTACTTCGTGATTCTACCGTTCATGGAGATACTTCCATGACCGTAAGAAGGGTTTGCATTGGTTCGATCGCTGAGATCTTTCTTGAGAGTTGGTAACTCAACGGTATATTAGACAGCCGGATAACCGTAAGTATCGTAAAAGCCAGAACTATTGACCTTATCATAAGCTTGGGATTGTTCATACACACAATGAAAAGACCGAATCGAATCCAAGAGCTGCTCTCCTGGAGTACGAAATGGCCAAATGGCTGTTACCACCTATTTTAAGTGTAATGTTGAAAATGTCTTAATTAAGTATGGAATGAGTAATTTCGAAAAAACAACGTGCATAAAAATGCTTTACTTACTCAATTTCAAAGAATATGGAAACATAAAAACTTACATATTATTTTTTAACTTACCATAGTATAACGTATATCACCAAGTCTAATCTGAAGTAGATAGCTATGGGGATTGTGCAGTACTAGTTCTTCTAAACAAAACATAGCTTTGGTGTAATCCATTTCTTGCAAATAAAAGCTACAGAGTTCGTTCCAGGCCTCCTGATCTGACATAAACCTATAAAAATGGCAAAAAATTGTTTCTAAATAAAATATTTGATCGCATTTTATTTATAATTTTATAAACAGTTGTTCAGCCAAAAAAAACATTGCTACCCTAATAGGCACTGTGCCGTGGGACATGTCGGTCACGGCCAGTTGCATTCGTTGCAGTTTACACGTAAAACGTGAAAGCTTTAAAAAGTGTTTTTAGTTTCAGGAGTTGTACTTCTTTAGTTAGATAAAAGATTGGAGACTTGAGAGAGTTAGGCTTGTCTTATCGATAAATTGTCAGCCACCTAGAGTGTTCCATAAAAATGGTTTAAGGAGCACTGAAATACGTGGAAAGTCGCAGGACTGTCCAAAATATTTTCCGGACGTAAAGAACCCGAAAGGCAACTCATAGCTGTTTTTCTATGCATTTATTACCTTGTTTTATTATCTTAATTCATATTATTCTAGAGAAATTTGCAGGCACTCTTATTTTATGGACATTTTAAAATTTTCGTTCTGTATATAAGCGAGTGTTTAAAGGTCCTTTTAACATTTAAATGGTTCTTGTGAGTGAAGACAGTGTAAGAATAGGATTTTAACGGATATTTTGGTAAAAACTTAAAAGTAATATTTTTTAACAGTGCTTAGTAAGTGTAGTAGTAAAAATTCGGTCATAATGGGGAAAAAGGACATTTCTAGTGACACAAAAGATATCGTGGCAAATTTATTAAAGAAAAAGACTTTTTCGCACGGAAAATTGCTGAAATGTACAATATTTCACAATCGTCAGTAAAAAATATAAAAAAAATGGTAGATAATGGAGTAGATATTCGATTGGACAAGAGGGAGCATTGCAAAAGTGTACGAAAAACAACACCACGAACTGACAGGAAGGTTGTTTCAATTGTTGAAAGGAACAGAAAGAGTCCAATAAAAGTGGTCCATAAAATGGTTTCGGAACAGGGCGTTGAAATTTCAGAGCGCACTCTAAGACGTCGGATGAAAGAAGCGCATTTAGACTGCAGGAGGATAACCAAAAAACCGAAGTTAACTCCTGCAATGATAAAGAAAAGACTGGCTTGGGCAAAAACGCATAAACACTTCTCAACATCTGACTGGGAAAATGTAAGCATATTTTTTTTTAACTAAAAGATATTAAATATTTGTAATTGAAACATCTCACCGGTTTGCTTCTCTGATGAATGCCGAATCGAAGTGACTGAAGAGCAAGCAATTTATGTAAGAAGGAGACCAGATGAAAGACTGTTGCCTCAATGTGTTGAGCAAAGGTTAAAGCACCCAATAGCAGTCATTATATGGGGTGTGATTTCTTGGAAAGGACTCGGAGCCTTATATTTTGTCGAAGGTACCATGAACTCCGACCAGTATCTGAGAGTTCTAAAGGATGTTTTTCTTCCTCAAGTGGCAAATTGGTTCGAAGAAAAGGACCAATATATATTTATGCAGGACGGCGCACTCTGCCACACTGCTAAATGCGTGAAAAAATTCCAAAGTGAAAATAATATTAAGGTTTTACCTTGGCCAGGGAATTTACCGGACATGAATCCCATCGAGAATGTATGGGCAGTTTTAAAAAAACAAGTTTCAAAAAAAGTAATCGCAATAAAGCAGAATTAATTAATTCTATTAAAGAAGTATGGTTTCATGATGATCTTATCAAAAAAACTGCAGAAAATAACATAAAAAGTATGGAAACTCGTGTAAGAGATTTAGTAAAAAATCGAGGTAGTTGGACTAAATACTAATTTTTATTTATATTTGAATGTCCTTTTCTTTAAATACTACATTAAATGAATTGAAGAATATTCAATAAAAACTAAAAATAAAACATGATGTATATTATTGTCAACTGAAAATTTTTAAGGCTAATATGCTAATGATTGGTTTGAGTTTAATTCATTGGCCAAGTACTGTAAGTAATTCAACCCTCTCCACACTTCGACTTTTGTTTAGCACGGAGGTGCCCAATGTTTGGGAATGTTTCTCGTGGTTTGGTGTTGGAACAATACACCGTTATGAAGGAATATTCACCAAGGAAAAGTACGTCGACATCTAAAAAAGCATCATGTTGCCAGGGGCTGAGGAGAATCTCTCTAATATAAGTTTCAGGACGACAACGATCCCAAACATTCGGCATGCCACACCTTTGCTGTTATTTTTCAGAAACTTCTTTAAGTTTCTGAAAAATAACAGCGTCGCCGGTTTAGGCTGGCCATCAACGAGCCTGGACTCAAATCCACTCGACCACTTGTGCAGTTATAGCTTTGCATATCAGTAAGAAATCTCACAAACATGGGCAATTTTTCGGAGCAGCGAAAGAAGCAGGGGCACCAAGTTAACACAATGCTAACACATTCTTTTTTGTGTTTATATTTATCTCCCTCTGATCTTGGCCACCTTACTACAAATTCCTTCAAATAAAATTTCCCACAATGCGCTCACACGCACCCTTGATCATAATGCCCATATTACTAGACAACTCGATTCAGGTTACTTTCGCGCGATCAACATCTTCCCAGAAATGAACATTAGCATTTTCCGTTGCGCATTCAAAAATTGTTTACGTTGCACCTGGTCACGTTTTGCTGACCCGTTTAATTTTAAGAGGAAACTCATTAGTATTATGTTAAGTTGAGTTATATTTGAAAAGCGTTCCTAATAAAGACGTATCGTGACGAAGAACGGAGTTTTATTTAAAGTTGTGGTACAGGAGCCCCCATAACTTCTATACATGTGGAGAGATGCAGAAGAAATTACAATCCCGCATCACCTATAAGAGACATGTTACTGATATGATTTTGTAATTTAACGTTTTTATTTTCACGTGTTTCAGTGCTCCGTAAACCATTTTCATGGAACACTCTAGGCGGCTGGCAATTTATCATATGATAAGGCTAACTCTCTCAAGTCTATATTTTTTGTCTAACTAAAGGAGTGCAATTGCAATTGGAGTTTAAGATATGTTTTGGGTTTATCCCGATGTAACGAGCACGAAATCTGCCTATTTTCGTACCTTCCCAATATATTCTATAGTGAGTCAGAGCTTTTTTCGTTGATTCAAATGACAATGATGTGCATAAAAAACACATTCCAAAACCAATTACTAATAAATGTAAAAATTGTAGCGAATTATAGAGGGTGCTTACGATTTTTTACATAATTATAATACTTAATTCGGCATGCAACTACTATTTTTAGAATAGATGGCTTTGTACAATATGAATATGTCATGATAAAATGAAAAGTCAGTATGTAAAACGCGGTCATGGCTTTAAGTCATGTTTAGAACAATATAAATTTATCGCACTGCATAGATTGCGTCTCTATTACATCTAGGTTGCCGGTAATCGGACAATCGCGCAAGACCTGTACATTCAAGCGCTTCGAAATTTCATAGCTGGTGTGAGTCTAAAGGTCTTCAAATTTTGGGTCACCGAAATCGGGCTTAATTACAATAGCAAATATCATGTTTTCACGAATCGCATTTTAGCAAAGGTGCTAAAACAATCCTACCGTGTTTGAAATTGAGCAGGAAAGTAAAGTTCCCATCCGCATGCGCAAGAATACGCGTACTTTGTCAATGTATTTCTAGTGTACGTGGTTTCGGAAAAAGTAAATGCAATAATATCGAGCCGGTGTTTAACGTACGAGGGCGAACAATACACATATATATTCATGTTAACGAGGTGGTCGCGTGATATTGTATTTACAAGTTCTAAACCATAACTAAAAATGGCTGAACCAGCAGCACGGCTCTAAACGCTAATATCAAAGATTGGGACAATTAAGTCATCGTGTACGAGATGTCAGACGTATTCAAACGAATTATTCGTAGCGTAAGTAACAATTGTTGAGTTGCATCAACGACTAGATAGATTTTTAGAACTTTGGGACAGATTTGATGAAGTTCAGACTGAAATCGAGGAATATAAAAATTCAAGAAAATCACAGAAGAGAAAGGAATTCTTTCGAAACAAAATATTTTGAAGTGACAGTGCGTTTTCAAACATCTATACAAACAAAAAATGCATAATTGCGACCTGTTTAAGTTCAAGAAAATAATTTTCAAAATCGAAGAAAGGGAACGTCTTTCTCACATGTAAGCACGGTGGCAAAAGATCATTTAAAATTGCCGCGCATCACAAAGCAAACCTTTTCGGGAAAATACGAAGAATTCCATTCCTAAACATTTTTACAACGATGATTCATCGTAATTATTTGCTCGCAAATACTCAAAAAATTCAATATCTGTTATCAGTGTGAAGAATGAGGCACACTATGTGGTTAACTCACTTGAAACGTCTGACGCAAATTATGTTGAAGCCTGAAAAATGTTCGTCGACGGATACGATGACTACAATTTCATAATTCAAAAAACACATCCGAGCTTTATTCGAGCAACCTGTAATAAACAAAGAAAATCACGTAGCTTTGCGACATTTATTGGAAACGGTTCTAAACCATGTGCAGGCGCTGAAAGCTCTTAAGCGACCCACTGATAATTGGAGCGATCTGATGATTTATTTGGTCACTAGTCGTTTAGATCAAACTAAAAGTAAAGAATAGGAAGCCATGATAAAAAGGGTTGAATTCTAACTTTTGATCAACGGACAGATTTTCTTGCGCAGCGTTGTTGAGCATTAGAGGCGTCATCGCGACTACAAAAGGCTGTATCAAACATTATCAATCATAATACATTCGAACACAGCCGGTGTATAACCGCTCACGTGGCCACGACAAACTTTATGTGGCGGCAAAGATCATTCATTATACAAGTGCAATAAGTTCATGCAACTTGGGATAGATCAACGAATCCGAGAAATAAGTACAGTAGAACCTCGATAATCCGAACCTTTGTAATCCGAACGCTCGATAATCCGAACGCCGTGTTGGGAAAAATAAAAATAATCAGTATAATTTTTGTACTTTCTGTGTGTGTATAAGATGGTATACTATGTAAAATATTATGAAATTCATGTGCAATACATTACATTAAATATAGTTACCTTACTGTAGCACAGTAGTATTTCATAAAACAAACTATTTACCTTTAACAATACAACGTGGTTCTTATTTTATGGGAACTAGTATGACAGTGTTCATTTTTTGTATGCTACATACTATGCCTGGAAAGCACTTTGTTTGGTAATCCGAACGATTTGATAGTCCGAACCACCCCCGGTCCCAATTAATTCGGATTATCGAGGTTCTACTGTATGCGTAAATTGTGCCTTAATTGTTTGAAAGTTGCATCTCAGCAAGCAAGACAATGCAAAGGAGGATCGTGTCGGAAATGTGACAAACGTCATAATACAATACTTCATTTGAAACAAACATCAAAAGGTCAACTTGAAACTATTCAAGCGACCATCAACGGTACGAGCAATGAAAAAAAACGAGCGTAAATCTTGCTGCATTTGATCAAGACAAACGAGATTTACTATCCACAGCAATCATCAATGTAATGAAAGTGAGAGGTAAAGCAATGGCGGACTGCACTACCGGACTCAGCATCAGAATCTTGTTTCGTATTTGTTGATTGTATCAAAAAACTTGGACTTAAAGAAATCATGACTGACATTCCGATTTCGGGTTTGGCAAGAAGGTCAGCACAAACTCGCAAGTTTACAAAAATAATTCTCAAATCAAGGATCAACAATTAGCAAGCGAAATTAGATTGTCTGGAAAAAACAATTCAGTGTCTTCCTGCAAATCAGTTCGGTCCAGAAGAATTGCAAATCCCGGATGGTATTACGTTGGCAGATCCTGAATTCAATCAGCCGTCAACTGTGGATATATTGATTGTAGCAGAAAATTTTTTATATTTGTTTTGCAGTGGTATAATAAAACTCGGAAAAGAACAACCCACATGGCATAAAACAGTATTCGGTTGGGTTGCATCCGGAAAACTGACGTCACGAGATCGCCCAAAAATACAAACATCGTGTCATTTAGCGATCAACGATCAGCTCAACGTAAGTTTCTCACGATTTTGGCAAATCGAACATAATGATAGGCAAGTCACTCGAACAAAAGAAGAAAGTCTTTGCAAGGGACAATTTGCGTAGCCTTATAAGCGCAATTCAGACTAGATTCATTGTAACTCTCCCACCCCGAAACGAATTACTCCAAAAAATAGGGGATTCGAGAGACACAGCTCCACAACGATCAAAATATTGGAGCGCAAATCGGAGCAAAAACTTCAACTCAAAATCGAATACAACAACTTTATTCATGAATATGTGAAATTGAACCATATGAGAGAGCTTAGTAACAAACACCCAACATTGGACATAAGACCGCACTTCCTCATCATTGCGTAATAAAGGATACAAATGCAACGAAGAAATTAAGAGTAGTGTTCGATGCATCAAACAAAAAATTACCTGTCTTCGTTGCTCATCGAGCATGCGAAATTCAGGATAGACGGTTGGACGACAGACTCAAGCATTCAGAGCTTCAGCAAGATACAAAACAGTGTTATCTCATTGTTTGAGACTTATAGAACTCATCGTTGAGCATGAACCCGGAAAAATCTACATATGCGAATTGATGGGACATTAGCTGCGTTACGGCAATCGTATTGGCCGCTCAGGTGACGCAGTACCGTCAAACGGCTGTTTCGCAAGTGCGTCATTTGCTTCAAATTAAAACCTCCTGTATCGGAACACTTTTTGTGGGATCTTCCAGATCATCGAGTAATTTCTTCGAGACCTTTCAACAAACCGGAGTACACTTTTGCGGGCCTATAATAGTACGGGATGGTAAACGACGAAACAGCAAGCACATTAAAGCACACGTCGCAGTTTTCATTTGCATGGCCATAAAAGCTGTTCATTTGGAAGTTTTTTTCGGCGTTGACTACGCTTCATTAGTCGACGAGGAAAACCGACTAACCTATTTTCTAATAACGGTACGAACTTCGTTGGAGCCGATAGTTAGTTGGAAGATTTGAGATATATTTTCAATCAAACGGAGCATCGAAGCAAAATCATCTATAGTACGGCGATTGACCATATTCAATGTTAAATCATTCAAAAGGAATTTTTACTAAATGGCGTCTGACGCTGCTTTAAGGTTCGAAGACGCATCAACACTTGTCATTCAATCCTTAATTCTAGGCTTTTAATTCCAAATTATTTCGATTACTTGTCCGCTGATCATTCCTTGATTGGAAAATTGTTGTATTCTTATCCTGCGCCTGATATTACCCATCTCGAAGTAAACCGATTGTCAAGATGGCAACAGTTGGAGCAAATTCGACTACATTTCTGGAAACGTTGGTCTTCCGAATATTTGACATAGCTTGAAAGACGCACCAAATGGCAATATAATCAAAGGTTTCAGTTTCAGATTTGTTGAGATGATGGGTTACCTCCATTATTATAATGGGCTCTCGGAAAAGTTCTAGAGGTCTGCCCAGGAAGTGATGGAATCGTCAGAATAGTTCCTTTACGCCTACAAAGCTTTTAATCTGATCTCATTTATCTATCCAATTTTGATTGTTGGTTATCTTAGCGCAAAACACTCGATGCACTTGATAGTTGTTGCGCAATGTATTTTCGTATTAGTCAACGTGACCTTTATGTAAAATGATTCAAGTTTGTGGTATGTTTATGATTTTCTACTTAACTACAATACTTGATTCGGCATGCAGCTAATATTTTAATAATAGATGGTTTTGCATAATACGAGTATATTTTGATAAAATAAAAAGGAAAAATACAATAGAAAAAACATAACGCGGTCATGTCTGTAACTTATCGCATTGCATAGACTGCGTTTATATTACATCTTGAAAAGGTTCAAACAAGAAGTGCATAGAACGTTTTTCATTTGAGAATTCAAAACTGAGGGCTTTCAATCAAAACACCTTACATACGACGTTTAAGAATCGCGTGACAAATAGTGCGACGAAATTTATTTATTTATTTCGCCAAAGGAAAGGGAATCACATGTTAAAATATAAATTACAACAAATACTTAACCCTAAAATACATGCTATACTCAACATTAATTCACACTCTTGTAAGCACGTCACAATTTAGGGATGGATAATGAAGGGCTTTATATATGCAGGATTTAAAATTGAACTTAGAGATGGTAGGGGAGTAGTGGTTGCTCAGAGTGTTTAAAATCTTACAGCACCTATTAACAGGTTCATTATCTGCATACTTAGTAAGATGCTAGTATTCTGTGAGTAAACGTGTGTTACGTGTACTTCTTGCAGGCACATTAAGCTTTATTTTATTTGTCAAATACTCCACATTAATGTGGCCCCTAATCACGTCAAAGGCGAAACAAGAGGACAACACTGTTCTTCTGGATTTAAGAGTCGAAAAATTCAGAAGCTCCAATCTAGCTAGGTAAAATTTGATAGTCATCAGGGAAGCAAACAACAAAAATTGTTTTTGGACTGATTCTATTCTCGTATCATGAACTCCAAAAATTGGGTTACAGGCATATTCAAGTAATGGGCGAACCAGGGATGATTTAGTTACCCACAAATTTTTAAACTCTTTTGTTCGTCTTTTAATAAAGCCAGGCTGTTTATTAGCTTTAGAGAGAATAGTATCGTAGTGCAAATTGAAACTTAGTTTCTTGTCAAGGACAACTCCAAGGTGAACAATGTTTTCGTTCCTATTCAATACCGTATTGTTAAGGGGGATAAGGTATTAGTTTTTTTTTGTATTTTTTATTTTTATTTTTAACTGAATGCATAATATCTCAAGAATATTGTGTCAAAATTTCAAATCGATTGGAGCAAAATTGACGAGTGTGAGGTAAGCCGATAAAATTCGCTTATGAAAGTTTTATACCATATTTTTTAGTGTTCAAAACTTTAAAGCGTTTTCCCCACAACTCACGTTTTCAAAGTCGGTGCCCCTCATAACTTGAAAACTACTACACCGATCTTTTTGAAATTTTGAACACTATTTTTGTACATAATTTACAAGGTAACGCTGGAGAGATTTTTTCAAGTTTGTAATAGTTTTTATTTTAAAATAACAAGTTAGTCGATTTTTTTGCAAAAAACCGCATGTTTCTCTTCAAAGTGTTCCAAAAAAGTGAAAAATTAAAATTTCCAAAACCCCTCCCATCGTTACCTGGGGAAAACTATTATCTAACGAATGAACTTTGATATTTTGATCTCAGATGATTCAGCATCAAGTTATGAGGGGCACCGCAATTCTACTTTTTTCCGAGACACGTCCGAATAATTGCTGCCATTTGCTGTATTCTTTAATATTTCTCCATGAAAATTTTATACAATATTCTTCGAATGGCATACTTTAATGTACCATAGGTTTTAATAAAGAGATTTTAACTGTGTTGTCATAAAAAATTCACAAAAAACATGCCTTTTTGTACGAATTAACCTTATCCTCCCTTAAGGACGTATGCATTGTTCAAGATTGTGCTTTTGCTGTTTGTTTAGATAAAGTTTATTTACATCACACTATTGTTGGAGGGAAGTTATTTTTGATTGGAGGATAACAGCTTCAGATTGAGACTTAATGGTGTGATATATCTTCAGATCGTCAGCATAAAGAAAATGTGACACGTCCGAAAGTTTTTCAGATAAATCTGATATGAAAACATTAAAAAGAAGAGGACCGAGGTGACTGCCTTGAGGTACACCAGAATGTACGAGAATTGGCTTGGCCAAATATCCCTGCAATTTTAGTAATTGACTTCGGTCTCGTAAGTAGGAACTGAGCCAATTGAGCATAGAGCCGGTGATTCCAACGGTGATCAACCCGGTCAAATGCTTTACTAAAATCTGTGTAGATTGCGTCAATTTGGTAACCCATCTCCATTTTACATAGGACATCAGAAACTAAAACTATGAGATTGGTTGTAGTTGATCGGCCCTTGCGGAAACCATGTTGTTCATTTAGAAGAGGCTCAATAACAGCTGAGAGATTTGGGGCAAACGATTTTTTCGAATAATTTAGGGATTATAGATAGTATCGCAATACCTTTATAGTTCAGGAAAGAGCGCTTGTCACCAATCTTAAAGATAGTAATTATATGGGAAGATTTCCAATAAGTTGGGAAACTCCCATTTGACAAAGATTTATTAAAAAGAAAGTGAAGAGGTACTTCAAGCTGGTCCATAAACTGGACCACAAAAAATGAGGCAAGTAAATCTGGGTCTGGACTCTTATTAACATCAAGGTTTGTTAATAGCTTGAGTAACATCTTTCCTTGAGAGATACATGTCCATAAATAGTACCATTGGATTAACTTTAGAAGACTCCCTATCTACCGAAATATTTGGCGATGAAAAAACTTCTTGAAAATAGTCAACAAAAAGATCACAGAATCGATATTATTTTGGGTCATTGACGCTGGATAACCCGATGATTTCCACTTGAGATTAACAAAATCAAAAAACTACTAAGGGTCTCTGATTATGTTTTCGTCAGTTAAATTTACGTAGCGTTCATAGGCCTCGCGGTATTTGATTTTGTAATCTTCTGACAAATCAAAATATCTATTTTTTAAATACTCGCTAGCATTGTTGTTAAGCTTTAGTAATTTATAGACTTTGTTTCTGTCATTCCTTAGTGCGCGCAGATTGCTGTCTAGCCAGAGCTGAGATAACTTCTTAATTTTAGGTACGTGCCTTTCAACGGTGTCCAGAATTATTTAGTAAAATGAGGATACAGCCTCGTCTAGGTCTAACGTTAAAAGAGTGCCTAACCAGTCAACACTGTCAAGGTAAAGAAAGCTTGATGCTTTCGTAGTTAGCATTACGAAAATCGTATACAATATTACAATTGTATGATAAGGGAGTTTGAGCTTCAGTAGTGGAGAGTTCAACTGTGCCGTGTGGTGAGGGTTGTTAGTGAAGAGATGCTCCACAGCATTAGTAGGACTGACCACTACATCGTCATAAGTGTTGGTGAATATTAAATCCAACCAATGACCGTTTTGGTTGGGACTGGGAACGATTTACTGTAAAAAGCACTTACCGGATTCATATCACAAGGGTCCAGAACATTTGTAGGGAGAAGACTGTTATCATCTCCGTCCGTCATAAACTATAGGTTGGGGCGGTTGAAATCACCTAACAATATTATTTTGTAATCTTCATTTAAGGATACAGATAAAGAAGAGATTATCATGAAAATGTCCTTTTAAGCGGCTTCGTCAGATCTGGGAGGAATGTAGAAAATACCGATGTATAGGTAGTTTCTCTCGAAAGGAACTCTGATAATTATAGTAATGCGATAATCACGGTCGTCTCTATATATTGCCCAATTTTCGTTGAGAATTTCCTCATTTTTATAAGAATCACCCAACCAAGTCTCAGTGAACGCTAGGATATTAAACCGGCAAGATTTCGCGTCAAGAAAGAGCTTATTTAATGTGCTCCTCATTCCACCAGAATTATGGTAGAAAAGCTTGAGGCAGACCCGTGAGGAAGAATTGCTAGGAAAGGTATTTTTTGTGCTGTAGCTGAACTTTTGGGAAAGATGCAGACATTTGAACATTTGATTTTTTGAGAGACTTTTTTTATGGAAGATGGTCAAGACCTACTTACAAACACTGAAATGGGAAGTCCTACCCCACCCGCCGTATTCTCCAGACATCGCTCCTTCCGACTACTTCTTGTTCCGGTCGATGACACATAGCCTGTCCCAGCAGAAGTTCACTTCATATGAAAAATGCAAAAAATGTGTCGATGATTGGATTACTTCAAAAGACGAGTTGTTCTTTGGAGCTGGTATCCGAAAATTGCCAGAAAGATGGGCAAAAGTATTGACCAGTAATGAACAATACTTTCAATAATATATGTGTAACCGTTTTTGTTAAATAAATCCGTAAATTTCGAGAAAAAAACGCTCATTATTAATTCAAGGCCCCAATACTAGTTTAAAAGTTTTTCTAGTGCTTAATCGAAGGTTTTTCTTTAAACTACAAACTTTAAACACTATACTACTATTGAACTTATAGATATTTTTCGTTCCATTGATTTTGGATAAACCACTTAGAAGTCCTGATGGCCAGTGCGAATCTAACACGGCACTACCTCGTAATCTCAGATCGCGATGAAATTTGGCACATAAGTAGAAGACGTGAAGGATATTAAATCCCTAAAATATTAGACCACATTTTTTGAAAAAGTTAAAAATAAAAAATATAAACCTTTTTTCAGAAATCAGAAATCATTTATATTGGTGAATTGTACTAAAAATCCAGTTTTAAACGGTTGGATTATCAAAAATTGTTTTAATCACCATACCATGTTCCTAGAAGCAATCCTGTGTCTTTTCCGTGTCACATTGCCAATTTGGCAAAAATCAATAAACCGGGGTGACACCCATAGTGACTGGCCACGCCACAAGATGAAGAGTTATTTCCAGGCAAAAGGGATGATCCTACTTAAGCTACGATTTTGCTTTGATTACAATAATTTTTGATTATCCAACAAGGCAGTACGGGAACCGATTAAGGAAAGTAGGAGTGAGGTGACTGTGGAAATATCAGTTGACCCGACCGTGAACCTCTCTGAGTCAGATCTTCTCTTCGATGACGGAAGAAGTACCACTCCCACTGCGGAGTTGGCTGGGGACCTCCTCAAACCCCTCGACCTGGTCGAGGAGATGTCCTTATCTGACGAGGAAGCGGACAAAAACCTGTGTCGAGATGCTGATGTTTCTATAGATAAACCTCCATCACTCTAAGGTGGCATCCGCCGCACTGCTTCTCCACCTGGCCCAAAAAGGAGAGGAGCTAATACTGGCCCAGGAACCACATGTTGTAGGAAACTAGGTTTGCGGGCTCAACATGAAGGGATACAATACAGTATCCCTCAATACAGCAGGTAAACTGAGAGCTTTCACAAATTTCAGTGACCAGAAAAGCGTTGCCATAGCGGTAGAAAGGCATGCCCAGCACGCATACACAAAAGAGAGATCAGTTGAAACAGCTTTTCACTCACTCACCAGCCACATCGAAAAATCGCTAAACGTCAAAGAATGCACGCAAGCGATTTTTATACACATTGAAGGAGCTTTCAACAGTATTAGCCATAAGGCTATTGGCAAAGCACTCTTACCCAGTGGGGCAAACAGTGCGATCTAAAGATTAACCCGCAGAAGACGGAATTTATGCTCTTCACAAGAAGGTATAAAGTTCCACAATTTGTCCCACCTAAACTTGATGAGATAAGTTTCAACCAATCTCATTAGGTCAAATATTTAGGTCTAATTCTGGACTGAAATCTCGCGTGGAAAGCGAAAGAGCACGAAAAGTGGCATACGCAATCTCCTGCTGCAAAAGAGCTATTGGGAAAAAGTGGAAATTGAAACCTAAAATCATATCATGACTCTATGCGGAACCAATTCTTCTGTATGGCGAAAACATCAAATATAAATCTGCTAAAAAAGTTCAGAAGAATTGCATCTATTGCGATCACCGGGGCTCTACGGACTACCCCGACACAGGCATTATTTATGTTATTAAATTGGCTGTCGACAGAGCTACTTACGAGGCAGCACGCGAAGTGTTCTACGGTTTGGTTGAAAGCTCTACGACTCTGGCATGAGGGCAACAATGGCCACTCCACAATACTACGGAGGGATGGACCAACGCCAGGAAAGGTAGACCTCGCTTCTCCGATTCTCTATTTTCACCATGGTTTCATGTCAGTCATCCCGAGTAGGCAGGACTGGACCACAGAAAGAGGTGGCATACAGGAATCGGTCGACATCTACCCTGATGGATCAAAAATGGATGGAAGAGTTGGCTGTGACGTTTTCTCAGAACAGCTAGGCCTGAAACTATCCTTCCGGTTACCAACTCACTGCAGTGTTTTTCAGGCAGAGGTCATTGCGATTTACAAGGCAGTAGACTGGCTGTGAAACCAGAAAATTTCCATACGAAATTTGAACATTTCACACAACAATCACTATCTAGCGTGCCGACCTGATCCAAGATTGCAATGGAATGCCACTCACAACTAAACGTGATGTCGCTTCACTGTAAAGTCATTCTTTGCTGGGTACCAGGGCATAGTGATATACCGGGAAACTGCGAAGCAGATGCCCTAGCGAGAGCTGCCACTGAGCTTCAGGAATATACACTTACCCTCCAAGTCGGCCAGCCTCTAGCCTCCATACAGCTAGGATTTAAGTAGTACTACTTGGAGGCTGCGAAAAGGGCTTGGCTGCTCGAAGAAACCTGTAACACAACCAGGCAAACTTGGCACGCATCAAGCAGCTCCTCAGCACAAGCCGTAAAATCCTGAATTTCATTGTTTCCGTACTGACGGGACACTGTCTGATAGGCAGACACGCAGAAAGATTGGGTGTCCCTTTCAATGATTTCTGGCGAAGTTGCAGATCAGAGCATGAGTAAGAAACAATCAAACACTTTCTGTGCGAATGCCCAGCACTGTCCAGGAAGCGCAGCCAAACTTTGGGCTCGCCCCTCCTGGAGGTAGCTGATTTAGACATCGGCTGCATAGCCGGCTTCATACGAGAATCTGAATGGTTCTCGGCATCCCGCTGGTTCTAGTAACGCCGTTATTTTCTGTGGTACCACAATGGGCCTATCGTGGCCTAAGTGATAGAAGGGGCTGATACTACAACCAACCAACCAACTTATAGCATGCTGGAATGAACTGTACCGTTTGTGAGTTAAGTACAGAAGATTTTATTTTCCATGTAATTAAATTCTGACAAAAATAAAAGGATCACTACTTTAAAACATTAAAATGGCTAAAGATAATAACGCATCTGTAAATCGGATATTCTTTGTATTCCAGAAATATTACATAGAGATTCAAATAACTTTTTGCAGATTTTTAGTATTTGAAAATTAGAATAGACCTTTACTTCGGAATATCGAAACTAGGGATATAACGACTAGTCAGATAAGTCGACTATTCGGCCACATTTGAATGGTCGGCTTTGAATTATGTTATAGAAAAATTGGTATATTTACAATTGAAATGCATTTGCAGGCGTTTTAATAAAATCAACATTAAAAACTATCAATCGCTTGCAAAACACCCTACATATTTCTATTTTTTAAAGAAAAATGTTCTCATTGATGTGTAACTGGCGATGCCTATGTGGCTTTTATAAATAATCAAAATTTTTAGATTGAAAACAATAAGATGAATTTGAGTATTTTGGTTTAAACTTGAAGCGTTAATTTAGTTTGATTCGAAAATAAAAACGATAAAAAATCTAGCAGACATACAGTAGAAATGGAACTTCAACTTAAATATTTTATGTAATAATAAATTATTATTATTATTACATAAAATATTTAAGTTGAAGTTCCATTTCCATTATATCCTTGTTAATCACAACAATCAATCATCCAAAAAGCAATTTTACAATGGCTAGTTACTTGTTTATAATCTCAAATATTCTAAGTCTTATGTGAGAACCCGATTTATACATTCCAAATCGAGAGGCTAACGCACCTTAAATGTCAATGCACTTTAGGGCGGATTGGATGCAACTATTAATACAGTTATTTCAAATTGAAATGAAAGTAAAATTAAACTTCTCTTATAATAATGAAAAAAATCCGAGAATGTTGAACATAATTTGCACGTTTTAACAATTCGTTTTTCAGACGTGCGAATTCTGCAGATAATTCACCGACTATTCTGTACAGCACTTATCCCAACAATTAAATCGACTTACAAACTCATCATAATAGGTACGTATTGAACAAAACGGAAATGCAAATTCAGAAGGAATTTGAGCCTAAACTATGGATTCAGCTAAACCGCGTCACTTTTATCTTGTCAAATATAATAATTTTGGTTGATACTAACCTACCTAACATTTATTAATTAATAGTTAGGTTATCTATTAATTAATAAATGTTAGGTCGCAAAACAGTAATCAATTCCGGGAAAGGAACATGATGCTTTTCAATTCTACGTGCCAAAAATATATTTGAATGGATGTTACAAGAAAAGTTGGATGCAATTCTACAGGTCCACACGACTATCTTCGCAGTAAGACATCCATAAACACTTAAGATAGAAACCAAAAAGCGAATTAGTTACAACTAGGAGATGGCCAAATTTATATTCCGAAGCAAACTTAGAATATTGGGGTTATTCGATAATTTAGGCTATTGAGCTATAAAATATGATAAACTATCTTCAAAATAGTGGTGATTATACCAATTACAATTATACCGGTATGTAGTTTTTTTTTCTTTTATCTTTAATACCAATTTGGTTGATGATTGCATTACTCCAAGTTTAAATGTCATAGCCATACAAAAGAAAATATGATGTTATCTGAGTGTGTAAAGAGTTTAACATATTTTCAGTTCTGTAATTAAGGTGACTTGCATATACCCGATGAAGAATTTAAGAATGACTCAAGGCGTATACCGTGTCGGTATGAATTTATAAAACTAACATTAACCCATAAATATTTACTTTGTTAAATGGTTGCATGTTTCTGTAATTGCATCAAAATTTTGTCCCATTGTTTTGAGTATTGATATTTTCCTTTTTCTCGGTGAAGGATTAGTATCATCTTTTTTAATTAGGAACTCCAAAAGTTGAATAACTTCCTCGTAACATTCAGTAAGTTCTTGCCGCATGGATTTCAATCTAAGCACACGATGGCTGCCTGGAAATTCCAAAAGGAGTTCATTTAAGCATTTGTCGGCAATATCAAGACGAAAATAATCTAAAGATGCTGTTATTATTTGTTCGAGTATAATTTGCTTTTCACTTCCCAACTTCAGCATCTTGGCATCTATTAAATCTTCCCATATTCGAACAACACAGTAACTGTTCCTTTCTGGACCTTCTCGCCAAGTACGAAGCAGACTTCTGGCGGCTAAAATAAAATTGGCATTATATTTTGAAAGTTACGAGATTCCTATTTGTTTCAAATAATATACTTGGCATAGAAATATTGTCGAAGTTGTCCATAATTAGCTTAATTGTTCTTTTATTAAGACATCTACATTGATTTGGTTGAGTAGAAGATACGGTGCAAACGATCGATAGATAATCGTTCCGAATTATTTACTTTTTTTCACACTTCCGACAATGTTCAATATGTTATTTTTTTCTGTTAGTTCGGAAACCATGTATCTGAAAATAGTTTGTTATAGAATTATCACAAATTTTCTTTCAAAATAAATACAATAATTAGAAATAGTCTAGTGCTAATTTACATCGCCCTGTGCAATCGCTCGGAATAAAGTTTTGATGATCACAAACATTTGTTTTTCGTTTGAATCAATAAAAGCAAACTCAAAATCAGTGAAATGGATGTGAAATTTTGCTCGTTTTTACGTTTTACATTGGGAGAGCAGGTTATGATACAAAAAAATTTGACCAGCTGTTGAAGGAAATATCTTATTCTACAAAAATCCACAGGAGCATGGATTTATCTAACTTTATTTATAATTTATAAGCGACCCATATAAGCCTCAAAAAGCTAATGTTTTATGATGCCGCACCAAACAAGTTATCATTGAAATCTTTGAAAATTTTGGAAATTAGCGTAATTCTGCCAAACTACAGAAATTTTCAAAAAAAAATTAATTTGGAAAATGTTCTCCGTGAACTTTTTTACACATTTTTCCGACACTTTCACCTTGAATAGTTTCTGACCTATGGCAATGTAAAATATGTCTTTTTCGGTACTCATAGAGTTACAGCGTACTATAAGATAACACGATTAAATGTTGATTGTATTTTCGTATGCCCTAAAAATCATTTTATTGGAATATTCTCAATTATAACCCTTTTATGTTATGGATGTTATTAAAATAAATTAATTGAAACTTTCCGCAGAAATACGCGAAATGCAATACAACAACTTTGAATTTCCTGAAAAATTTCAGTCAGAAATTTACATATTTTTTTAACTATTAACCAGTTCGGCACTAAGCGGGTTACTTCAAAACTCACGCAAGACTAGCTTTTTGAGATTTTCTTTCAAGGATGCTAAATAGTCCCGCAGATTGTTGTACTGTTCTCTCAGCGTAAGCGGCAAAAGGTCAAAAATGATGCTCCGAAATTTCGAAACTTTTCTAAAAACAAATTAATGGTGGAAGATGGAAGGATGATGGAAGCATTTTATCCATGAAATCCATCCTCCTCGCAAAAAACAAAAAAAAATCACCATTTAAAGTTTTAAAAAGGGAAAAATTTGAATGATTTCCAAATGACTAGTAAATTTTCAAATTTTCGGCAATAAAAATGTTTTATAATTATTTTGATGCCTCAGTTTACTTGCTTTTATCACTTTCAAACAGGTGCCTTTTCAGCCGTTATTTCTTGACTGTCCGTATATGCAGCAGGACAAATTTAAACTATCAGCAAAATCATGCATAGCATATCTTGCTATTTACATGGGGTACACAGTTAATTGCTTTGGCTATCAATAGGTCAAGAGTTAAAGAAAACACTAGTTTTTTTTACCGAGTTAGTGTCATGAACATAACTGATATGAAGCGGTCACAGCATAAGCATAAGAGACGTTCTAAAAAATAATTTTAACGATTAGAATACGAAGGCAGAAAACTTAGTCTGGAAAGCAGCGTTGTTAAATGACCGGCTTGATTTTCACTTACTAGTTAGTTTAAAAGTTTGGATATTCTTGATAAAATTTCATTGTACTTTTACACGAAACTTCTCTTACTCCCGACAATATACATCAAGTGCAACAAACGATACTACTATGCAAGGTAGATCGCCTTCTCGTGGTGTATCCTAGATAACGCGAAATGATCTACCACGGCACGACTTCGAATATTCTCGGATAAATCTCTCGTCTTAACGACATTATTTGATATATTCTGTTACCTGAGTATGCAAGAATGACATCTTGCTGAAATGGCTCTCAGGCTAATGCCACTGCTACCTGCATCCCGATAAACCCCAAGCAAGCCTCGCAGTACGTTCGAAACAGCAACACCAAGTTAACGGCGAACAAGCTGATCTGCACTGCTGCTGGAGCGCCCTCCAATACCGCTTCTACTTCACGTTTTAAGAAGCAGCAGAACCCCTCAGCTGCGATTTACAGGAACAGAAAATCTGCCTTTAAAGTCCTAGAAAGACTGAAAGATTTATGGTCCCTCCCGAAAGGACAAAATCTCCCTTGAATGGGCAACGACCACAATAGAGGCTCACAGAGTCTCTGTTTCAAAGCAAGGGGCAACTCATAAAAAATGCATCTAATGAGGCAGCCCCGAGTCAGCCGAGTGCCCCATCGCAGGTTACCAAAAGACCAAGATTGGTGACGTCCAATCCTGTTAAGGGCAGGAGTTTTAGTGAAGCGGCCAATGACAGCCTTCTAGAGATGAGCAATATTTCAATACCGGTGATTTTATCACGGTGATTGAAAAATCACCGATACTCGCAGTGATCGATTATTCTAAATCACCGCGACTGCTGCAACCAGTGATTTTTGGATACAGTGAAGAATGTCCACTGATCACCGGCCATGCAGATGTGCTCATGCGCTGTTACCATGCTTGGGTGCAAAGCGATTAGATGGACTGCAGATTAAAACGATTTAGCCCACACTTAGTGATACGATTTCAGAGCTTTCGGTGTTTTAGGCAGTTCTGTGATACAATTCCGTGAATTTGAAAGTACCTAAATTGAATTCAGTTTCACAGTAATTTCGCACAGTAATTTATAACAATAAGTGTTTTGAAAAAACGAAAAACTAGTGAAATGTGGCAGTTGGACGATATTTATGCAAAATGTAATATTTGCAAATCCAAAATATCTTATAAGACAAGCATATCCAACCTAAAAAACATGTGAAAAATAAACATCCAACGGTAGCTTTACCTGAAAGTTTTATAATCAAGGTAAGATTAACGTAGCTATATTATCCGAAACATATTGTAAATAGCGCATTGTAAATTACGAACCACTTTCAAATGACAATCATTTTAGTATACTGGAAAATTTAAAATGCAGTTTGAACTGATTTTTAAATTGTTAGCTTTCCAACCTAAAGCAACGTGCTCAAATTATAAAATAATACGATTTAAGTTCCAATTTATTATATTCGACTGAGTTCGATTTTGTTTCGACGTTTTCTAGGAACCAAGGGAAAAATTGTCTAATATGGAAGGAAATGAAAACAATACAAGTCAGAGTTCATTGACGCCTCAGTCAATAAACGAAAACATTTCTTTGAGCATTCTTAGTACTTCATCAAATATAATGAGTGAAGTACAGTCCGATTCAGTTGTGCGACAAATTATTCCAAATTTAACAACTACTAAATCTGGCTCGACCACTACTATACAGAAGATGACCACAATGTTCGCAAAGCATAAACTTTCGTTGAAAACCAAAGAAGAAATCGTCAAGAAGATACTATTGCTTTTTATTTCAGATTTTCAATCATTTAGCATAGTTGAAGATGATGGTTTTAAAGAATTTGTGTTTGCTTTAAATCCCTCATATCAGCTGCCAAACAGACATACGCTATCTAAAACCACTATACCAGCGCTATATGAAGAATGCCTTAAAGAAATGACATATTTAGTGTCACAAGGCCTAAAATTTGTATTACGACTGATTGTTGGGCTTCAAGAAACAATGTCAGTTATTTTGGCGTAACAGCACATTTTCTGTATGCTGACTTTAATTTGTGTTCAATTTTACTAAAATGTTGTGCATGTGATTTTTCTCACACATCTGTTAATTTGGCAGTGGAGTTTATGGCAGTGGTGGAAAAGTGGAGAATTCAGGGTAAAATACTGCTTGCTGTTTCTGATAACGCAGCCAATATTATAAATGCAATAACAAATCAATTAACCTGGAACCACTTTGGCTGTTTTGCATATACTCTTAATTTGATAGTAAAGACTGGATTGAAAATTCCCGAAAAATCTATTATCGTTGAAAAAATAAAACAGATTGTATCTCATTTCCGAAAAAATTACAAATCTAATCAGAAATTTATGAATTATCAACGAAATGCAGGAAACGCACCGTTAAAATTATTGCAAGATATTGAAACTAGGTGGAACTCGACGTTTTATATGCTGCAACGATTTATACAACTTGAAGAAGCAGTTAAAAGTATGGTTGGATTAATCGACACAAAATTGACTCAAATTTCTCGGCAAGAATGGATTATTGTCAAGCATTTATGCTTTATATTGGAAACCGTTAGAAGATGCTACCAATACAATCAGTGGATCTATTGTCATTCCGATAGCTAATGGCCTGACAAATGTGTACACAAATATATTAAAAAATGATTACCCAGAGCCTATATATTTAGTTTTGTCTGAATTTGTAAATGGATTAGAAAAGCGACTGGGAAATGTACATTCCAATCAAGTCCTATTGATCTTAACATTTCTGGATGCAAGGTTCAACAATTTAGCATTTATCCAATCTGGAGTTGTAGAGCGTGCCAAGAAAATCGTCACAGAAGCAGTCTTAGAAAAATATGTACCCGATTCAAATCATATAGTCTTCCCAGAGGAAAACGAAGTGCAGAACGTTACACCAAACGAACTGCCGATATGGAACTCTTTTGAAAATATTATTTCTACTCATAAGCCCAAAGGAATATCAACATCTGAATCTCGCGCTCATCTCGAAGTCCAAAGATATTTAGAAGATGGCGTGATTCCTCGAAAATCAGACCCATTACTGTGGTGGAAAGATAATAAATTCAAATACCCAAAGCTTGCACTTGTAGCCCAGGAAACTATGTGCGCTTTGGCTTCGTCGGTACCTTGCGAAAGGCTTTCTTCAAAAGCAGGTCAAGTTCTTAGTGACCGAAGAACTCGTTTAAGTGGTGACAAAATCAAAACGATATTATTTTTAAATGCCAATTATTGTCATATACGTAAAGTTTATCAACAAATAAACACTGGGCACATATAACCTATCTAAGGTTTGATTTTGTTTTTTGATGTATTCTACTTTGTCTTTCATTTATGGTTTCCAATATACATATTGAGCTAAAATCAAAACAGTGAGTATGTCGAAGCTTTCAACCCAATACTAAAATGCTGAATATCGTGATCACGATCACGGTTTCAAAGAACGGTGATTAATAAACCACAGTCACCGACAACGGCGTTCCTAACAAATCACTATATCGCTCATCACTACAGCCTTGTATGGGCTGTCACCGAAAGAAGTAGCAGCGACCATCAAATTGGAAGATGGTCGAAATTGCCCTCTTCTGGGTGTACAAGCCCATACTAGAAGCAAATCTCGGCCCTCCATCAAGTTTTCGTGACGCTGGATTTTACCACGGTCACGTCAAACTGATAGCCTGCACGGAACAACGCTCAGCAGATCTATAAAAGCAGCTTATTGGGAGAAGTTTGGCCCGGAGCAAAACTTGAGGATGTCTCCAGGGAAGGCATCCCAAATCGGCCTCGGTGCAGAGCATGTATACCGGCGGAGCCATCCACACCGGAATAAAGTGTTGAGTTAATTAAGCTCAGCAATGCTGACCTTTCGGTGGACAATTGGAAGGTATTCAAGGTCAGCGAGCCCAGCAATGGACAGCGAGAGGCCCTTATAATCATTAATGAGTCGTTAGCTCCATTGGAGACTAAACGTGGGGTGATTAGCTTAGTTATTTCGGCTATCACCCTGCGAGTATACTGAAAGGACTGGGAAAGCACTAGGCAACCGAATGAAGAGAGTAGGAATGAGGTGACTGGGAAGGGCTCGGTAGACCCGATCTTGGACCTCTCCGAATCAGATCTTCTCATCGATGACGGAAGAAGCACCACCTCCACTGTGGAGTTGGCTGGGAACTTTCTCTCCTTATGTAACGAGGAGGCGGACACAACCTAGCGTCAGGATGCTGAGGTTTCTCCACATAAACCTCCAGCACTGTAAGGCGGCATCTGCCGCACTGCTCCTACACCTGGACTAAACAGGAGTGGAGCTTATACTGGCCCAGGAACATTGAGTTGTAGGAAACCAGGTTTGTGGGTTCAACATGAATTCCTCAACGAAACAGGTGTAACCGACTGTTACGGACTGTAACCAACTTCACGATGGAGGCAGTCTAGTGTGAACGTCGAGAAGGTGCGATCGCGAGCGGCCATATACGTTTTCCCTATCGTTTCTACTATATTCAAAATGTCCATAGCTAAACCAGCTAATTTACGTGGTTAATTATACTTACTCGAAGAAATATATCATCGTTTTTTCACAGGTAAACTGAGAGCATGTATAATGTAATGTATCTCACTACGTCATAATTTACTTACTTTTTACACACGTCATACCCAACAGAACGAAGATTATATTTCGGTAAAAACCTCAATATTCACATTTGCTTCATGGGCGATCTCACTGCGTCATAATTTACTGCAACGTAAAATTGAATAACATATGGCACACGCCAAGATGTAATATGAGTATTGACTCACTATATACTATACTATATTAACTAGTGAGAATTTATGACTAGGAGAAAAGGAATTGCATATGCTTAAAGAGCAATAAACCTCAAGTGGATGAGTCAAGAATGCAATTGATTTATTGATTAGTTGGTAAGTTTAGTACATAGAAAATTTGTATAAAAGAGATCTAGATAGTAAGAAAATCGTTCATTGATTTCTTGAGTCAGCGCATAGTCGCGACTCGTCTTGAAGTTTCTGAACCAGCCAAACAAGATTGCGATTACGCAGTCATATCTGAGGGATAAATAGGCACCTAGCGCTGTACAAACAAGATTGCAATCACGCAGTCACTTTAACTCATCTGGCAACATTTTCTATAATAATAAAGTCCTAAAATTTATAATGTTTTGGCTTTTTCAAACCAAACTTTACAATAATAATAAAGTAAGGCCAAAATATTTTAACCTTGCATAATTTCAGTGACCAAGACACCGTTGCCATAGCAGTGGAAAGGCAGTCCAAACCCATTCGCGCGGTCTCTTGCTAAAAGGCACATGATGTTCTGCCACCTACCGCCAGCCTGCAGAGGAACACAAGAGAAGCCACTGCAAGGAAGATCCTTAAATAGTCGGGGCGGATGCCATTGCCCATCATTGTGTTTGGGGTAGCAGCGACACAAATAAACGGGGTGAGTCTTTGAATTCATTTTACTGTTAACTAGTTAACAAAGGTGATGATTCTACTTTCATTACGGCAAACCGTAGAGCGGTTTTGGACATCACTCTAACGAAAGAGAACTTTCGCCAGGCTGTCAAGGCTTGGCAGGTATCACAAAACTACTCGTTCTCCTACCATTTATACATAATGTTCGATGTGGTTTTTGACCCTCCAATAAATCCAACCTTCATCAATAAAAGGAGGATTAATTGGGTCAAATACCAATACGTTTTCGGGTCTGCGCTTGAAGTTGAACCTCGACTTAAGGAAGATATATGCGGTCTTGAGGAAGCCGTTGGGACCCTTACATCTGCCTTCAATGTAGCAGCAAGGTCTGCATGTAGCTCAACGAAGCCTAGGGGGAAGTATAAGCCCCTATGGTGGAACAGTGACATTTCGGAGCTGCGGAAGGAATATAGGAAGTCCTTCAATCGGGCTAAAGAATCCAATGGCTTGTCTTCTTATAAATTAAAACTGAAGGAGTTCAAATGCTCCATTAGAAAGGCTAAGCACACATCTTGGAAAAGTTTCCGTGCAGAAATAGAAAACTCCAAGGATGTCAGTCGTCTGCGAAAATTCATGACGAGTTATCCCTTATTTTTAGGGTCTGTTAAAGACGCAAATGGGATCTGAACGAAATCAAGCTCTGAGACGCTGGACGTCCTCATGGACATGCACTTCCCAGGTAGCGAAAATGCGGCTAAACAAAGCTGATCCACATACGCTCCTGAACTGTCTAGCAACCACTGTGCGTGTAAACGACAGGCTCCTATGCCGGGCAATCAGCTCATTTCAACCCTTTAAATCCCCTGGCATGGACAACATTTCACTTGTTGAGATCCAGCAGGGAATCAAAACAGCACTGCCATGACTAAACGCCATTTTCAAAGCATGTCTACGGATGGCTTACATTCCACAGCGGTAGAAAGAAGCTAAAATAATCTTCGATCTAAAGATTAATCCGCAGAAGATGGAATTTATGCTCTTCACAAGAAGGTATAAAGTTTCACAATTTGTCCCACCTAAACTTGATGAGGTAAGTCTCAACCCATCTCATCAGGCCAAATATTTAGGTCTAATTCTGGACTGCAAACTCGCGTGGAAAGCGAAAGAGCACGAAAAGCGGCATGCGCAAACTCCTGCTGCAAAAGAGCTATTTGGAAAAAGTGGAAATTGAAACCTAAAATCGTATCATGACTCTATACGGCGATAGTGGAACTGTGCCGTGTGTCACATGATCATCTTCGTGCACTGTAATCGTGAATGCAACATTGTAGCCACACGCGAAACATTATCTTCGTTTGATAAGCCCAGGTAAGCTTTCGAATGGGCATCGAATTGTTGACTAAGCATTTCTATGATCATGCTTCTCTTTAATTGCTCTCGTGAGGCGTGAATGATCATGAGGCAACAAATACTTCATATCAGATTCGTAAGCTGCAGAGTCACCACTTACGAATCCTATAAGAACGGTGCGCGGCTGAACTCGGTCTAACTATTCCCTATTGTTATTCGCCGTGTGTCCGCCGCTATTAACACCAAATAAAGTATTCGTTGTATCGGCTATCGTTTCAATTACCCTCCGGCGCATCCAAGCCATAAATTATAGGTAATTATACGCAAATTGAATTTCAAAAACAATGTTTGACAGAGAATGTATTGAAGGATCGCGAAATTTTTATGTAGCGAGCATATTTTTCGAAATTATATGAAGCTACAGTTTGTAAAGAAAACTCGGGTCAAAATAAACTCATCGAGACTGGCGGGGCAGAGAATCGAGAAAATACAGTTCACAGGAATGAAAACATATTTGCAGAATAGATGCCGAGTGAACTTCCGTTATATGCATTCAATGACATATATCAGGCAATGAAAATGTGGTGACTAAACTTGGGAACGATATTTCAGGATAGAACGAACAAGTGATATGTATAAAAGGATAAGAGAAGATATCTTTGATGCGCGGTCATACGGGCTTAAGTCACTTTTTGAGCATTTGGAGATTATGTCGTAGTATTATAGCACAAAATCAGAGCTGCCGATTGGTATTAAGGCAATAAGTCAAACTTTAAAAATAGGTTAGCTGTACCAATTGATATTATAGCCTTAAGTCAAGTTTATAACTTCCTTCCTGGTATTAAGGTCGTAAGTCAACATATGCCCTTAATACCGCTCACTATGTAAATAAATTTTATTGGCGCCATAGTCTTATGCCGACTTAAGTGCTTCTGACCCAGCGTTGCCAATGTGTGGGGAATTCCTCGAAGTGCGAGCAATTTTGGCCTATGCGAGGAATGCTGTGGGGAGTTTTAATTTTGAGGAATTGTGAGGATTTCACATGAATTTCTCGAACTAATAAAACTATTTCGGGACCAAGGTTTTTATATTCTTTCGTCTCGATTTAGTTGGAAATTTGCAGTTTCGGATGTTCTTTTCTTAGTAAAACCTTAAGGTCATAAACGATACTCTAGTTTTTTCTAAGAATCTTTGCTTGTTATTTGCTATTTTTGATTGTGCGGGGAATTTAGTGAAAAATTGAGGAATTTAAAGTTTTTCGTGAAGAAAACGTAGAGATAACCTTGGCAGTCCAACAGTAGTACAGTTGGTAACCATGGAGATAACGTGCATCGTGGGGAACCGGATTGAACACGTTCACTTGAAACTCGGGCAGTCAGAGCTGTGTTATGTGTTTATCAAGATGTTTACAAGAGGAAAAAAGCTTGTTCTGCTTGCTTTGAATGAAATGACTACAAATGAAGGTAAGTAATCTTATTTTAAAATGTAATCAAATAATCAAATAATTGAGGCATTGACATGGTCATATTTATGTTAATGGTACATGTGTTTCTTGATTCTTGGGCATGATGAATTTGAGTAATATTTCATGATTTGCAGACCGTTTTCACAAGTTGAAACCTCCTTTCTCAAGTGTCGTGGCCAGCTCATTCTGCATCTGTTCGACTTCCTTGAATATTTCTCCCATGGTTAGAATATCATCCAAATAGTTAGCATAGTTAGAATATCCTTTCTTATAATCCGCACATGCTTTGGGAAATTTGACATTTTCATAATGTGCAACTTGATGAAGAGTTCTTATATCCAGATCACTTCACAAATTTTCCCATAATTACTGTCCTAGCTTGGTAGTGTTTACAATACCATTCGTTTTCGGCCTCTTCATGGCTCAATTTTTGTGCTAGTGTGTAGATAATTAATATATCCCAATAATCAACATTACTCCCAATGCTTTCCATGTTGGCATGAAACTGGGACGTTATATCCTTTATTTTTTTGATGAAAGTGTTGTGTTTTTTTTTGTTGCGAGAAGGATGTAAAAATTGCGCAAATAAGACTGCTCAATCGAAGGCTTGATCTGAAAACGACTCTGTAACTCTCTAGCTACTTTGTAGTTGCCGTAGTTGATTTCTAGGTGCAATTTAACTCTGGCAGTCTCATCAACAAAATCAGTTTTCAGATATTGCATGCGTTGCTACTTTGTAGTTGCCGTGGTTGATTTCTAGGTGCAATTTAACTCTGGCGGCCTCATCAACAAAATCAGTTTTTAAATATTGCGTGTGTTCCGCGGGGTTCTTAAATGCATTGCTGTCAACAAATTGAACAAATCACAGAGTGTTCTCTATGCTGGGGCGCTATGTCGTAGCATGGTGTTGGACCTTTAGCAAATACCAATAGGATATGGGACAGTGAACGTTATACTGATGAATTTTTGCCGGTTACATGGATCTTTATGCAGGATAATTATCCAAAGCATTAATCCCGCTTAGAAGTGCAATAGAGAAAAAAAATTTGGATTGGCCAGCGCAAAACCCGGATTTAAATCCTTTAGAGAATTTGTGGTAAATAGTAAAAAAGGACGTTGAAAAGAAAAACCATAGAAATTTGAACGATTCGTGACAAACGGTTAAAAAAGCATGGCAAAGTATTCCGAGTAGTACGTGCAAGAAGCTTGTGGAAAGTATATCAAGACGGTGCGCTGCTGTAATCAAGAGAAAGGGACACCCAACAAAATATTGACCGTTTTTTTTAAATAAAGTTTTGAACTTTTTTTATATGATAATTTGAAGTGTCCAATTTATGTGACCATTTTATTTTCGACTTTATTGCTTGAATAACTATTTTATTGCATTTATGTTCATATCGAAAAAAAAGAATTTTGTGTTTTTAGAATGCTAAGAAGTTTATAAAATAAAAGTAGTTATTTTAATTTGATAAATGTAGTTTTCGTGAAACAACATTAACTTCAGCTAAGCGAAAGCGGCCTTTTAATGTGTCCATCAATGTATGTTATGCATATTAACAAACACGCCTAGTAACCGAATAAAGCGCTATTAATAATACATAATTTTATGTACATCAAAGTTTTTGATTATGGGACAATTTATTTAAAGCAAATAAGACCTGAGTATGTAAACAAAAGCGATGTTGATCTTATTCTTAACAAACTCTTAAGTAACGTCTTGAAAAATTGTCTTTGCTGAAGTATAAAATGCACGCAACTCAAATGCAAAGGCACAAAGCACAGCTGTATTGAGCAGTACATAACTGATTAGCAATGTTGGGCAAAAATCAATTAAAGAACAACTTCTTCTAAATTATTTATACTTTCAACTAATTACTAACAATTTAATGACGAAAACAAAATTAACAGTACAGTGGAGCGTTGATTATCCGGGGTAATTATGGGAATGGAGGTGCACGGATAATCGAATTTGTTTACATATTTACTTATGGTTTATGAGGATGCAAGAAAAATCATAATTTGTGACCATACAAAATTTATATTTATTAGAAAAACCGATTTCTACATATATATACAAAATAATAATGAAATTATATCTGCATGTGTTTATATTGCATGAAAATTTCAATAAAATAACGAATTTACAAATAATTAGAACTTATTTTTCAATAGAACAAAAATAATCCAAAATTTTGGTTTGTTACTTCATCATTTTATTTTTGACCTCTCGTCTTATTTCTCGTAATTCGAATATTTTTCTGTAGTCATTTTTTCTTGTTCAAAATAATTTAGTAGAATTTCAATACTTTATATGGCCTTTGAATGCGGATTTTTTTCCTTGGCCCATGCCAATTTTAATGTCGAATTGGGTAAATCATTCCATGCTTCACAAATAGCAAAAATTGCAAATTTCACCAATTCTTTCAAAATCTCTTGAAGATTTTCTTTTTCTTCAAGGAGAAATCGTAACAATATTTTCTTGTATCGCCTTTTTAGACTAGAAATAATTCCCTGGTACATAGGCTGAATCAGTCAAGTAACATTTGCGGGCAAGCAATGAATCAAAATCGAGTCATCATCAGATTTCAAAATTGACTGATGGGATGGGATGAAGCGTTGCCAAGAAGTAGTACAGTTTTCTGAGGAAGCCCTTATTTTTGCAGATAATCACGCACGGAAGGCACAAATTTGTAGAGAAGAAAGACTCCTCGCTTCGGTTCCTTTAAATGACCGTCGTTTTTTAGCTTTTCTTATTACAGCTAGCTTTATTGTACCTACATGCTGTGTCGCAGTGGCGTTAGAACAGGTTAAAACTGTCTATCTCTCTTTGCCGGACTTATGACCGGATGCTGATTTTTCCGATTGTAAAGCTAGTGTTTTAGAGGACAACATCTTCCAAAATAAACCGGTTTCATTGGCATTATAAATTTAAAATGGAGAAGCGTAGTTTCGGGGTGACTATTTTTGCACATTAATGGAGCCAGAAATCTGGAAACAAAAAAGAACCTCCATTAAGGGGTTATACCTATGTGACTTAATTTTTTTTTCCAATTATTTTTTATTGGCTAAAAGTATGTTACACATCCCTAGAATTGAAATCAAAAAGGTCCAAATACTAATATACTTCAGAAAATTTTTGAGAATCAATTTGATTGATATTTTTTCTGTTGTTTTGTATAAAAAAGTGTTAGAAATGAGTAGTAAACTGTACAGTGGCCGTAAAGGCAGTAAAGCAAGTAGTTCATCGCAAAAGCGCAGCGAGATCAGCAACAGGCGTTCGCCTAATCGCCATTCGTTTGATACTCATTAGGATTGACTGCAGGACCTAATTTTTACAATTTCTGCTTAGAAACAGACGCCGAGCGAATAAAGGCTGCTGAGCGCTCAATTTCCGACGTTGTAAAAGAGGCGAGACGCGGCCTTTTAGTATCAAGAAAGGACGAGGAGAAATCCACGGTCTCGGAAGGCCAACTGTATGGTGCTGTGATAGCAGAGTGAAGGTTAAAAAAATTGTGTATAGTAAAATTTTTGAAAATTCACAACTTTATAAGGTTTTGAAACTTCAAACGCGTTTATCTCGAAAGTGTATTTTTGAAATTTGCCGGAAACGAAACTCTTTTAGTTTTCATCCGAATGACTTGCCGTTATAACTGTAGCTTCTTGATATGATTATCTAGAGAAGTACACACGATTTTATCGATTAGTTTTGTTTAAAAAAAGTTATAAACAATTGAAGTCATTTTTTTGGGTCGAAAATGCAATTTTTTTGTTAAATTGTCGCCATTTTGCGAAAAATCGATATTAAACTATTATCGTGTGTACTTCACTAGCAAAACTCATGTAGTTTATGAAAAAAAATTTATTGCTCCAGATGCAGATGGGCTGAGAAACTTGTCCGGCCGCGGAACGTCTTTTGTAAATACTAGTGACTTTGACGTGCACTACAGCCGCCATTTTGTATTAAATTTAAAATAAAATAATTTTTTTGCACTCCCGAAAAGTTGCCCTTTATATTGATATATTATTTATAAGTTTTTTTCCAAAATCCTTGAAAAAAAATCTTGAAAAAAGGCTTGTTTTTTTAGCCTTCACATAGGGATAACCCCTTAATGTGCAAAAATAGTGTTAGCAAAGTTGCCAACCAAAAGCGCACTAGTGGGCGGTGTTGTCGACTAGACACGGAGGTTCAAAACCCACAATAAATGGTTATATTATAAATTTGTTTTTCACACAAATTAAATTCACTTTTTAAAGCGGCAGTTTTCATTAAAAAAATTGCAGCAACAATATCGCCGCTCAGACTCTCGAGTTGCCTAATATCCTGGCGCTTTTTAAAATTACTAAGCCAACCTTGCGAAGCGGAGAAAGGCTCATCAATTTTCAACTTTTTATAAAGCTTTCTCGCTTACCATCCATCTGACCGATTTTGCTTGAACTACTGGTAAACGACTCTATCGAGTTCCATCATTCTTGATGCCTTCAACGTTTTCCGGGAAGAATAAGAAGCAATTAATTCCGCCGATCAAACGAATTGCATGTATTTTCTTTTTTTATTAAATCCCGGACGTTTTGTTCGCCAATTCCATATCCTATGACGATTTTTTTACACTTTCACCTTTACACCAACGCGATTTCTAATTTCAACTTTTTTTTCAAATGATAAAACGGTAGGCTTATGTTCTGTCGACATTTTCGGTGCGTACAGTTCAAATGATTGAACAACATTGAAATATATTAAGGGCGGAATACATGTAACTGCTCAAAAAAATCTATTTTTCTCGCTCTGAGATTAAAATGTTCCAAATATTCTAAGAATACGCCGAAAAAGTTTTGAAACGATATTCGTATTAGTTCTCGAGTTATAGTCCGTTATAGGCAGCGCGGCGTTCCCCAGTAAGTCGAGCATAACTGCCACGCGTCCCTGCCTACTTTCTCTCCGGCGCTATGGGCGGTTCTCTCATTGTGTATCCCTACCATATTCTTATAAATCTGAAATTCTAAGGAAATAGGACCTGGAATCGCTGACTAACACGTAAGTTATACTAAAACCTAAAATTCAATGGTTTTTATCTACTGTAAACTTTAAACGCGTTTTTCTCAAAGTAGTACTTTTTCAACTTCCGTACAATATATCTCGAAAAATATTGAACCGATCCGGCTCAACTTTATAGCACATCTATATAAGAGTACATTAGAATCTCGAAAAAGTTAACCGAAATGTCCCAAGGGTAATTAACTTTTTCGAACTATTAACTTTTCTAAGTGGTTTTCAAAATTGAAAAAAATACAATAATAAGTATAGATTTTTCGTAAATAACACGCTAAATTTATTTCAATGACTTAGTTTTCATCATTACAAAAAAAAATTTGTTCCGGCTGGTTTATGGTTCTCAGTCACTCTTGATCATTTTCGTGCGATATATTAATTAATTTTTGTGGAGTCGTTTGAAGAAGCAGTCGAGACTTGTTTGTTTCTTTTCTTTTGTGTAATAGCTCTTGATCATTTTCGTACGCATATGGACAAGGTCTGCCACCTGATTTGCATCGTTATTGTTTTCAAACAATTTTATCAAGATATTGATGCTTTCAACTGCTTTCGAGAAGCTCAGTTTTGGTTGTTGAATATCTTCCTCGATAATTGACCCGTCGTTATCATTATCGGAAACTTCGAAATCATCGTCAGCTTCCGCAATTTGATCCTTGTTCCAATTTTCAATGACATCAATGCTGATGTCAACATTATCACCCAGCTTCGACATCAACAATTGAACTTCTTGAAGTGTATCGTCGTAAGCACTATTTGATTTAATCAATTTAGACAACGGAATGTCGTCTTCACTATCGTATTGATAGGAGCCAAATTGCCCCTTTAGTGACCGAAAAAAGCGGTTGGTTTGAAAAATTCGTACGCTCAGAAAAGTTAACTGAAAAGTTAACTTTTCAGAGCGGCACGTGGAAGCTGAAATTCGGTTAACTTAACCGAGCGATTAACTTTTCCGCGAGTTAACTTTTTCGAGATTCTACTGTATTATCTTCTCATTGTACCTACATGTTTTTGCAATTTTTGAGAAACAATTTGGTTATTATTGTTTAAAACGCGACTTTTTGGAAAAATAATCGATTTTTTTAATCTAAAATTAATGTAAAAGTTTGATTTTTTTATAAATTTCATTGTTTTATTTGGGTGTTTTGAGCGTCTTTTGGTGGTTTTTCAAGATTATTAAAAAGTCGTGTTGTTGCTTTCTACCAAAATATTTTGTATTTCCTCAAATACGTACAGTAGAATCTCGAAAAAGTTAACCGAAATGTCCCAAGGGTAATTAACTTTTTCGAACTATTAACTTTTCTAAGTGGTTTTCAAAATTGAAAAAAAATACAATAATAAGTATAGATTTTTCGTAAATAACACGTTAAATTTATTTTAATGACTTAGTTTTCATCATTACAAAAAAGAAACTTAGATTTAATTTGTACCGGCTGGTTTATGGTTCTCAGTCACTCTTGATCATTTTCGTGCCATATATTAATTATTTTTTGTGGAATCGTTTGAAGAAGCAATCGAGACTTGTTTGTTTCTTTTCTTTTGTGTAATAGCTCTTGATCATTTTCGTACGCATATGGACAAGGTCTGCCACCTGATTTGCATCTTTATTGTTTTCAAACAATTTTATCAAGATATTGATGCTTTCAACTGCTTTCGAAAAGCTCAGTTTTGGTTGTTGAATATCTTCCTCGATAATTGACCCGTCGTTATCATTATCGGAAACTTCGAAATCATCGTCAGCTTCCGCAATTTGATACTTGTTCCAATTTTCAATGACATCAATGCTGATGTCAACATTATCACCCAGCTTCGACATCAACAATTGAACTTCTCGAAGTGTATCGTCGTAAGCACTATTTGATTTAATCAATTTAGACAACGGAATGTCGTCTTCACTATCGTATTGATAGGAGCCAAATTGCTCCTTTAGTGACCAAAAAAAGCGGTTGGTTTGAAAAATTCGTACGCTCAGAAAAGTTAACTGAAAAGTTAACTTTTCAGAGCGGCACGTGGAGCTGAAATTCGGTTAACTTAACCGAGCGATTAACTTTTCCGCGAGTTAACTTTTTCGAGATTCTACTGTATTTCGGTTGCTACTTGCACCCTTCTTCAGAGGTTTTTTACACGATCGTGTAAAAAGCAACAACACGACTTTTTAATATTCTTGAAATTTCATTGGTCAACCAATGAACTATACATCTCATTTGCATATTTTTCTTCTTGTTGCAGGATCTCCGGAAATGGCGTTAAGTTGTACGCAACGGCGGATACAGGGGGTCATGACCCCCCTGAGCCTAGGTAAACTAGTGATTTTCACGATTTTTTCGCAATATTGTCTTCTTTTATTGTGATTTTCGAGGCAGTGACCCCCCTGAGTCAAATGCTGGATCCGCCCTTGGTTGTACGACGCATTTTTGAAGGTGTTTTCTTCATTCGCTCGCATCGTCGCCATTTTGTGTTTAAAAATTATTAAAAAAATATTTTCAAGAACTTTGAAACATGTACTTCAAGGACTTTATGTTTAAAATCTTCTGAATAAACAACCTATATTTTTCAGACCAATCTGAAATTAGCATTTTTTTAAATTTTACATGTATTTCCCCGTTTAAGACGTAAAACGTTAGGATAAGAGTTTCGCTAAATTTTCCAACGTGAACATTAGACGGAGGATTCTTTTTAAAAGTGTCAACACCAGAAGTTCAAACATAATTACTTTTCTCATATGTAGGAGTATTTATTTCTTCGCCGTTGAGGTACATTTAAATTTTATTAGAACATTCAAACACAACGCAACATTGAAGACTTAATGAATAGATGAACAAAGGAAATCCACGGTTAACCAGGCAAATTAAAGAAAAAAACGAATAGAGGGAAAAAACTCGGTTAATCAAAGACCCGGTTAATCAAAGAGCCGGATAATCAAGGTTCTACTGTATAACTATTTTTAAATTATTTGGAAAATGTAATGAAAATCATATATAAATAATATAATTCAAATAATAAATAAATCATTAAGAATCAAATCAAGAAATCAACGCCTATCTTGAGGATAACGTTTTGTCTCGTTTAACCCTGGACTGGTTAACAGCTTACTTTCTAATATTTAAAAAAAGATTGTATGCTCCATTTTAAGTGAACCAATATTTTATCACAAGTTCGGCAAAATATATAAAGTCAAATGTAATAATGTAGTGTTCACCATTACCACGAGCTATTTTTTCTGCAGAAGGCGAATTAATAAGTAATTAACTGACGCGTTTGACTACAATAAACGTCGATATACTTGTTCTTTAAAATATAAATGCAGCTGTTGAAATTAATTAAAACTTTCAATAAAGCCCTTTATAATATTCACAGTAAGAAACTATACTTTATCTTTGTAACGTCTCACGTTCGGATGGCGCTCCCTTCTGGTGTAATTTTTGACGGAAAAAATTCAGGCGCCGTAAATGAAGTTTGGTCGAGATACACACTGTCAGAGATTTTTATCAAAAAAAAATGACAGGAATGGGAACAGGTTCCGCACATTTTTAGAACCACGTCAGGGCAAAATTCTATGACTGAAACGCCCGTCAGAATTTTCCTAATTAGAATTTATGGCAAAATGACAAAGGATTTAGTCCCACGCTTCGTCATATGTGATCCCGGCTTATGAATAATAAAGGCTTTAAAGATAAAATTTTTCTTTCTATTGGAAAGTAAAAAATAAACGCAGAGGTGGTGGTGTTGCTATACCTGCAAATGTAATTATATTCCACGCACAATTTAATCCGCATAAGCACTGTCGAACATCCATGAAGTACAGCACTATTATCTTTCAACAGAAAACTAACAAGAACGTAGTGAACTGAATAAATATCTATATGTAGGTGTTATCAAAATCGCTATAGAATAGCATTTGAGGTACAATAAGACGTTCAATGAGTTGTCATTAAGTATAATAAGGTTAGCCCCAATGAGGAAGGAACCAATGGAGAGGAAAATAGACACATTTCGAAATATAAGTTTTTCGAAGCATCTACTGACAGAATGCCTAATGACAATTTGAAAGACGTACATCGTCAATAACTGGGGGCATGTCTCTGAAGGCGCTAGATTTGAAAAGTAATTATGAATTCAGAGAGATCTAGTTGAATAGGTCTCATCAAAGCTGAAAATATTTAACAGCAACGCAACCTTTTATGATATAAATATATATTCACGCACACACACACACACACACACACATATATATATATATATATATATATATATATATATTATGGGATTTCTTAAAACAACAGCAACCCTCCCTCATTGTTTTTTGTCACATCCATGCTACTTTCACACATTCATTTCACTTAACATTCCTATTCCATAATTTCTGCGATTCAAGGTTAGTTTCCTATTTCCCGTGACGATACCGAGGCAAGGGGAAGACCTAGTCTTTGTTTCTAAAAATATGACTAGAGTAGTAAGCAAGGATTATATGTATGATTGTATTATATTGTATTATATATATATATATGATTGTATGTAATGTATACATATATATATGTGTGTGTAAATAATATTCCACCTCACTCATCTATTTGCAACCGGGCTTGGGACCGATTTAGGCGGATTTAAGGTGTCGGTGCTGCTTGCCAAAATGTTTTTAACAATTAAGTCGTTTCTCATAATTGCAGTTGTTTAGGATAAATGCATCAAGTTCATTAACACGTTTAATGATCCTTTATGAATAAAGAAAATTTTATGAATTGAACCCGCTCAAATTTATTTTGTGAGCCGCTACTGAGTGGCGCAATGTCGCAGCGGTGCAAAATGACATTTATAAACAAAACAGCAAACATCATTTTTCTGCGGGTTTTTACATAAAATATATGACATATAATTGTAACGAGAACTATTAAGATCGAATCCCTTCTATTAAAATTCCATTACTTTGCAATTGGACTTACCTTTCACCTTTTCTTCGCGGCTGCTCTTCTTACAATCCCATACATACATTAGTCTATAATTCACAATACCTAAATCTAGTTCACAATCGTTATTCATAATACTACACATACCAGCACCAGCAGGTGGGAACATTTGAAATTTTGGTTTACAGCTCGGCCAACCTAACCGTCCTCGGGACTTGTGCTGACTTTGACCACTTTGTTGCTAGGCTTGACAGTACGAGTCCAATGTTTTAAACGTGCAGATTCTAAAATTCCTTCATCCGGGGTTTGCGTCAGCTGGCAATTATCGATATCCTTAATGACATATCTATCGTGAGGCAGGACACGGTGTACGACATAGGGCCCCCGATATTTTGGGATTAGTTTTTTGTTGACACCAACTGAAGTGTCGATATTACGGAAGACGACGAAGTCGCCCACTTGGTACTGAACGGGAGTGTGGCTTCGTTTGGAATACTGTTGGAGATTACGCTCCTGTGATTGTCGGATAGCGGTGTCAGCCTTTTGCCTGATTAAATTTAAGTCGACTTGGACGGCAGTGGGTTTGGAGTCTAGATAATCCGCTAGGTCATATATAACAGGGCCACGCTGGGTAGTGCCGAATAGGACTACACTGGAGATCTATCGAGATGACGAGTGTATGGTATTGTTCAGAGCGTATTCTACACGGGTAAGCAGAAGGGACTAATCGGAATGTTCAATGGGCTCAGATAGCTTCGCTGGCATAGGAGTTAGAACACGGTTGGTTCCTTCTACTTGGCCATTCGCCTGAGGTGACGCAACGGCTAATTTAGCATGAATTATATTACGGGACTGCAAAAAGGAGGCAAATTCGTACGATTTAAAGCAAGTCCCACGATCCGACACAATACGACGGGGGCGGCCATAATAATCAAAATATCTCTGAAGGGAAGCACACACTTTTCGAGTGCTGGTGGAGTTCACGGCATTCAACTTGGTATATTTAGTAAACCCATCTACTACAGACAGTATATAACGGACATTAGGTGAAGGACCATAGTGGTCAACATGGATGGTGTCCCAAGGGATAGGGTCCTTTTCGATAGGGTGTAAATCTCTTTCGTTAACATACTTAGGGACGTTATACAAAATACACGTAACACAGTTCTGGATGTGTTACTTAACCTTGTCGGTGACTCCTGGAAACCAATAATGGTATGTTATGTGCGATACGCTTTGATCTACACATAATGCGAAAAATGTGATTTTCCATTTCTTCGGGGACGTAGAAATAGGTTGACCCATCCCACATCTTTCGGTAGATGATTCCATCTTTTAAATCGAACGGTCCAGTGGATCCTTGCTCCTGTCGGTTACGGAGAGACACAATTTTAGAGTCCCATGATTGGGCTATCTATAATCGGACATCTACATCATCCTCTTCGGCAAAATCTTTAGGATGGTTTCGTCTAAGCGCGTCAACGTAGCCCATGCGGGTGCCGGAGCGGTGCGATATCATATACTGGAAATTTTCTAACTCGAGAGCCCACCTTGCAATACGAGAAATAGGATCCCTTCAAGGTATACTCGAAACCGGCGGAGGGCATAAATAACAGCCAATGTTTCCAGCTCAAAGCTGAGATAACGGGACTCGGGAGGGGTTGTGCGACGAGAATAATATGACACCGGATGCCATTTTCCGTCATTTTGCTTCTGCAGGAGAACTACTCCAAATCCAACGGAACTAGGATCCGTATGGAGTTGCGTTTCCCTACCTGGGTTGTGGAGGGCCAATACAGGGGAAGCCACTAAAACATCACGGAGGGCATAAAAAGCACGCTCACACTCTAGGCTAAATACAAAGGGTTGATCACGCCTCAAAAGAGAGGCCAACGGGTTAGCAATACCAGCGAACGACGGAACAAAACGACGGAAATATGAAAACAATCCCAACATGGACTGCAACTTTGGGTAACGGTAGGTTTCGTATATGTTCTACATGGGTTTCATTAGGGCGAATAACCAGACGGTTGGCGGAGTATCCTAGGTAGTCTATTTCTTTTTGTAGAATTTTGCTCTTGGCACGATTGATTTCAAGTTCACAATCGGCACGGTGAGCGACTAGGTGCGACAAAAGGTCAATATGGGATTCAGGGGTAGCTGTAGCGATCAGAATGTCATCCATATAAACTACTATTTCTCGATTTCGGATAAAGTCGTGAAGTTGAAGAGAAATGAAGCGCTGAAATACTGACGGACCATTTTTCAGTCCAAAATGGATTTTAACATATTCGTATTGTCCAAAAGGGGTAACGAACGAAGTGTATTGAAAAGAGTCCTTGGCCATCTTGACTTGATGGATTCCGTTTTTCAAATCAAGAACAGAAAAAAACTCTCCGAACAATCATCGATAAGGGGTAACGGAAAATTATCACAAACGGTGATTTTATTGATTACTCGATAGTCTACGCACATGGGAGTAACTCCCGATTTTTTCTTAACCAAGACGATAGGGGAAGCATACGACGATTGACTTGGATAGATAATGCCGGCGGCAATAAGCTGATCTATTTGCCGTTGTACTTCACCCCGTTCATAATGGGATAGTCGGCGAGGCGGGCAGTAAATGGGACGGTCAGACGTGCGGTTTATTCGCATTTCATAATCGGTTTCGTGGAGCGGGGCCTTCCAGTCTTGAGGGTATGTTTGGCGGATGGCTAGAGTACATCGGTCAGCAAAAGTTTGCCCAAAACTGGTACCCATACTGAAGTCACTAGAGGGGTCTCTCAGTTCCCCATCAATAAATCACTGTTTCTGCGGTGTTTAGCTCGCTTTTCTGGATATTCTTGCTAGCTAAACGTGCCCTACACTTTCGTTTAAATACCGTCGTACAGACATAAGACAAATGAGTACATGGAAGAAGGTGCTTTATTGTGTTATTTTTTCCATTTGTACATACTGTGTCGGATCGTGGATCGTGAATCGATTTCAGGCTCCGGCTCAAATAACACAACTAGATACCAAATTGTCCGAGGAAATTGCGTCCTAATAAGAGCGAGGCGGGGAGTATGTCATCTGGAACAATCAATAGGGTAATTATCCTGGTCATGGGGGCAAAGGTAATTAAGACAGTAATCGTACCGCTAATACGGATAACCACTCCGCTCAGTCCCCGATACCTATTGCTAGTCGGTGTGATAGGAATGTCAGTAGGTACTTGACCGCGACGGATAAAACTGACCAGACTACCCGTATCACGGTGCAACAGAGTCTTTAACCTAGTATGGCCAGTCTTCAAGTGGTCAAAACCAACACTCACATGCTCCAAGGCGGCAATTTCCAATATTTCGGGATCATCATGGGTAGGAACGTCTTCGTCAGCTGCAGCAGCTAATCTAGCGGGTGGAGGGCGGTTAGAGCAGGTCCGATATTGATGCCCTGTTTCGAAGCAATGGAAGCATCCATTCAGGGGGCGACATGGCGATCGGCAATCGGCTGAACCATGTCCATGACGGCGGCAAGTGAAGCATCGGGTGTTTGCTAAATCCTCTTGAGGGCGAACAGTGCGAGAACTAATATTCGTGAGGGAGCTGGCTTGCGAAGAGGATGATAGTAGTCGGTTGGTTTCAGGATGACGAGTACTTAGTGGTTGCCCCAAAGGACGGACAACCGCTCGGGGTGTAAGGCGATCACCAGGAGCTTGGGGCTGGTGTATTGGTGGTCCTCTTCATATTTTCGTGATCGTCAACGACATTACGGAGATCTCGGTTCGTACGGATCTCATACAGAGAGGTAGGGTCCATCCTTGGACTCACTCATTTGTGATGAAGCGGACCAATTCCATTTCAGTCACCTCTCCTTGATTTGCCAGGGCTCTCATATGGAGGATATATTCCTGGAGACTCTCAGAAGTATTAATAGCCCGGTTTTCCAAGGTCCTGTATATGCTATACTTATCCATATCCCTATGGAATTCATTGATTAACGCGGCTTGCAATTCTCTCCAGGTGTCTGTGGCATTGACATCTAATAAGGTGGCCGCAGGACTCTCCAACAATCGTCGGCCGTACACCAAACGGGTACGATCGGTAATTCTTGCGGCATACAACAGACTGTTGAAGTCTCCCAGCCATTTTTTTATTAGGACGACTCCCCACCCTGAAAAGGGTCTAATAGCGTGTTGCACATCTGCGAAATCTAACACGCGCAAGGGATTAGTTTCCGAGTCGGCTGGCAGAGAACGTTCTTCAGTCACAAGATATCATATTCTAGCTGCAGTTTAGTTATTTCGGCTCTAATTCTATCGATGTCTGGTTCATGATGAGCGGGATGGTTTTTGATTGAAAGAGGCATTACCGAGGGCATCGTGACGGTTGCGGGGTCCATTTTCCTAACATTTTCCACACAGGTTAGCTGTATATCAAACGGTAAGTGGACGCTAACTCCCGCGATCTCGGTTAGGGATGCATTCTGGTCCTTGGCATCGAAACGGGCTAACACCGGTGAGTCTAGTTGTGTTTTCTGAGTCCCATCCACTTCGGTTGTTGACAATGCTGGGGTGATGTGAGAAGCGTCTGGGTCCACTTCCCGGTCGGAAATTGGCCCCGCTGCTTTGGGTTCAACTGTCTCCCTTTTTTCTTCCAATGAATTTGTTGAAATTTGAAGTGGGGACGTACCTGATTCTTTTGGAAACCCCACACCTGATCTGTAATCCCTTCGTTTAAAATCCCTTTATTTCGCAATCGGACTTAGTATTGGCGTCTTTTCTTGACGGATGCTCTTCTTACAATTCCATACATAAATTTGTCTATAATTCACAATACCTAAATTTAGTTCACAATCGTTATTCACATACCAGCACCAGCATGTGGGAACATTTAAAAATTTGGTTTACAAAGAAGGCACTTTTCCCAAGAAATGTTTTCTTACCGGTAAAATAAAATGCTGACAGAGCGTTCATACGGCCGATTTCGACAAAAACCTACGATGCACTTCATTGCAATGTTTTTCGCTTTTTTCACTAATAGTCCAAACTAACAACACGTCTATTCACTTAAAAATAAAAGCACTATACAAGTTTTTAGCCACTTTTCAAATTCATCACAACTGGTAATCACTATAAATTCTCAATAACGTATGCACTTTCAAATAATTTCGGCCCTTGGCGGAAATAATTTGACATTCATTAACAAAACAAATGTTTTCACAAAAAATAGAAGAGTAAAATAGTCATCTCTCTCGTACGTTAGGTGCAAAGAGGTAATAAACACAGGTGGGCTTACTTTTATGAAGGTGGTTGTGACACTAACACTAATTTGCTGACGTTAAGAGCGTACATCGCATGCGAGTAAAAATGGGCATATAAAAAGCGGGAGTTCAAGATTTATTTGAAGTTTTATGTCGTTTGTAAAATGATGCAGAGAAATTTAACTGCTATTCAAAATAAAAGCTTATATTGAGCCTACCTTAATTTGAAAACATTAAATAACGAGCAAAATAGCAGCTATATCATTGAATGAGCCGATATGGGAACCGTAAATTGGTTGGTAATGTAATCGATTATCAACTTCAACATGAAGCAATGAAAAAACTCGATACTATTCTATAATCAGAAGAATTGATAAACTTGGAGAGATATTCACCGATTTAAGTAGAAGCATGCAATTAACTAAATGGAAAAATTTCGAAAACAAGTAATAATAGAGCAAAGTTTTAAACATATTGACTAATTTACAAACGTGAGATTTGGTATTCAGATAAAAAAAATTATAAATAGCATTCTCAGTAGCTTTGCCGTTTTATTCCAAGAAAGAATTTCTTTAAAACTAAAAATATAATGACATACTCATCATACAATAATACAGTTAATTTGTTGGTTTTAAGTGTACATAAAGCAGGAAGCATTTGTTACGTTCGCCACGCAACGTGGTCGACCCACAACCTAGAAGGCCAAAATGGGAGTCTGCCCTGTTCTTGGAGACCCCAAACCACCGTGCGGATAAACGCTGTTTTCTTAAAGAATAAATAATTATAATAATATTAAGAATTATATTGTCAGTCATTAACGAACTATATTGCAAATATTATATAGGTAGGTATATATACGAAAATAAGGGAATAGATTTATCTAGAGTAAGGTATTGAATCATATAAATACGTAATAGATTTGCTTAGGGTATTGATGTTTCCATGAAAATGTAGAGAAGATGAAGGTATGTAAGGATATTGGTTTAGGTAACTAAGTAGGTAATAAGTTTTCATGGAAAGTGATCATCAAACAACGCTCACCCAATCGCCGCAACAGAGCCAAAACCAGGCTCTGCCCGGTGTTCGATGCGCCCAATGGAGTCCCCTATGTGCCTGTGATACCCACAACCATTGGTACTTGCATTTCACCATGGTTAATGACTGCCACGAGTATTTCACCAGACAGGCGGCAGTCACAGCATTTCCCCCACACCGAGGTGCAACGCTCTGGCCAAACCCACGAAGCGTCGATCGCCAGCTGAAATCTGCAATGAGGTCAACTGCCCGGCTGAGTGGGCATTGACCGTCGACGCGGAAAAAACGGAACTGGGTTTGTGCATAAATAGGATGGCGTGAGCAGCTGACGGGGCTTTTTTACGTCGATCTCTTGGTTTAGTGCGAAATGGCGTTCACTTTTTACGTTGATGTCTCGGTGCAGTGCGAAGCGGCGTTCGCTTTTTACGTGGATCTCTTTGTAGAGTGCGAAGCGGCGTTTGCTTTTTACGTCGATCTCCTTGGTTCGGTGCGAAGCTGCGGTTTTCTTTTACGTCGATTTCTTGGTTGAGTACGAAGTTCGAAGACGAGCGACTCCAACCAACCCAACCCGCACGTCATCGACCAGTACAAGGAGGAAGAAGAATTCGGCCAATAGGAGGAGTGGAGCCAAATTTAAATAGACGGCGGACAACAAGCGGTGGAAATAGCGTAAGGGAAACAAATTGTAAGGAGATTTAAGAATATATAGATAAGGAAAGATAGGATTGGAATTGGTTAGAATAAGAGTGCTTAATAAGGAACTGTATTAATTGTGAGAAGTGGCAGAGCGAACGTCGCGTCAGCTCCTTGGGTTTCGATCTTTGTTTCGAGAGAAAATTTCCTATTCGGTTGGCGTTTTTGGGTCGTTGCGGATCCTATTCCCGTTTCAGGGTTCGCGGACAGGGCAGTCCCGGCGCAGAAATGGGTGGCGGCCTTTTTTAAACTATATTTTCCCACATCACTCTTCGCGGGTGAAGCCGGGTGGGATTGCCCAAAACCGTGGCCAGGGTCGACTGCAGTCTAATGGAAACGTTGCGCGAAATATAGCCGTAACAAATTGGCATAAGATTAATTTTTGCGATCTGAGGTCAAACTTCATTCTCCTATAAGATTAAGCGGGAGTATTCATTAAATCTAATATTTGCCAACTGTTGCATGTTTTGTTTGAAACAATGTTAAAACATCAAATTTAGACGCATACATTGTTTATTATATACATACAACATTCAAAAATAATGACCATATATTACATATAAAAAAATATAACCTTTTAGCCTCGTTCTTACTTTTTTAACTGGGCTTGGGACCGGCTTCGATGTATACGCAAAATTTAATACAGCAAAATTTTCAATTATTTGATAAGATTCAGTATTCAGCTATTAACAGTATGATAATAATTTTAAATTAAAAATAAAGAATAAAATGAAATCTTCATGCAATCGCACGGTTAATTTGTTGATCTTAAGGGTGTATAAAACAAGAAGCCTTGTTAAAAGGATTGATCTTTGCGAACTTGGGTTCGGTCATCCTCCCATAATCTCAGCGAGGAAATATTTAGTTTGACCGTTAATTGTAATGTTTGCCACCTATTGCATGTCTCGTTGGGAACGATTTTAAGATATGAAATTAATAAGTAAACTAATAGCAGTAAAAAATTTATTTGGGAAAAAGAAACGCTTTTTAAATTGCCTAGCATTCAATATGTATAACTCAGCAAAATGTTTAATTATTAACAACCAATATTCAAAAACATGTATCATATAATATCTAAAACAAAATATAATGTATAAGCTTTCAGCCTTCCTCTTCCATTTTAGCTGGGCTTGGGACCGGCTTTAGCAGAATTAAGGTGAAAATCATACCGTGCATGCTATGGCTTCATAAGTAAGTCGAATAAAAACTAATATAATTCATCAAATTTATCGACTATTGTTTTAACAAATTAATTTGCGCCGACATTGACAACGCCACTGTGCATTTTTTTGACAGTACCAGCATAATTGTCTTAGTTTAGCCCAAGAAAGATCAACTCTACTAAACACATCATTTTTGAACGAAATACACTGGGTAAACTTGCTCAAACTTAAAATACATAAATTTCGGATATGCTTACACATGAAATGATACTCTTGCCGGCCGACAATGCGATTCAATCGCACAAAAAGCTACAACACTTTTCATCGTTAATTACACTTAATTCTCAACTTTAAATTTGGTTCCTACACTTTTCGTCGATAGTGTCACACACACACACACACACACACACACAGACACACAATATTATCATGTAAGGGGCCATCCATATATTACGTAACACCTCAAAGGGGAGGCAGGTGTAGCAGCCTACCATGTTCACCACAGCGAGACGTTGCATGCAATTGTAGCAGCCTACTGTGTTCACGGCAGCGAGAGGCTGCATATAGTTTTTAGCATTATATTAGTTAGTGCTTAATGAATTGTAGTCCAGAGCGGTTGTGTAGATAATAAATAATCAGAAGGACCACATCGATTTCACTAAAACTGGTTACCCCGACGAAGCGCGAGAAGATGGCCGAGGAGTCCAGATTTGTGGACGCAGAAAGCGAAACAGCGCACGACGACGCCGTACACGGAAAAATAAACGAGGCTCAATTTCGGACATACCGAATTGTTGGGGATGCCTTAAAATTTGATAAAGTGGTAAGCGAGCTGGAGCCCGGAATTTTGTCACAAGACGCAGATATCGTGAAGAACCTGCCCAAAATAGGCAAGTATCAGTTGTTAAAGGATAGAATTGTGAGTGCATACGCCATGTCCGAAGAGCCAGAAATCCGAGAATTTTTAAACGAGTTATGCAGCTTATAGGAGGCTCCAAAGTGTCCGAAAATGTTCTTCGCTCTCTTTGGCTACAAAAGTTGCCCGCCAACATCCAAATCATTTGGATCATTCAAGACACGTTGTCTCTAGCGAAGTTAGCAGAAATGGCCGACAGAATTCTCGACGTGAGAGAGCCCGGAAATGTGGCCTCCTTTGCGATCACCCCTTCAATTCACAAAGACGGCTTAAAGGAAGAGTTAACCGCTATTTGTGCACGCTTGGGGAACTAAACGTAAATCGTCCTCGATCTCACAGTCGATCTGATTCCCGTCAAATATATTCGCCACGCAAACTCTCGCCTGCACAGATGTGTTATTTTCACACGAAATTTGGCAACGCAGCACGCAATTGTAGGCAGCCATGTTCGGGGACCGTCGGCAAGAAAAACGAGCGGCGCCACTGTCACTACAGACGAACGGCAGTGACGCGTAAAAATTTCACCTTCTTATTTTCGGTCCCGCCACTGGCTACCAATTTCTGATCGATGCAGGCGCTGATATTTCTGACATTCTACGTCAAACAAACACTCGCCAAACTTCATATACCAAATATAAACTCTTTGCGGCAAACGGCTCGCAAATTAATACTTTAGGCCAACGAGTGCCCAACGTGAGCCTAGGCCTAAGGCGTGAATTTAAATGACAATTTTGTATCGCGGACGTATCGAAGCTTATTATAGGTAATGATTTTCTTCGCCACCACGCATTGATTGTTGTCATTAGAAATGATCGGCTACTGGACGCAACGACAAGTATCGCCACTCCTTTCTGCAAGCAACCTTGTATGACTTTTCTACTATTTGCACGATAGTGCGCGATTGAAAATTCCGCGACCTTCTTGCAAAATTTCCAAGCTTCACAAATCCGTCGCTGCAGTTACATCGAGCTAACCATAACATGCGTCACAAGATCGTGACATCCGGTCCTTTAGTGGCAGAACGCCCACGCCGTTTAACTCCTGAAAAGCCTGAATTAGCGAAACAAGAGTTCGATTATTTAGTCCTAAACGGATACTGCCGACCATCGAGCAGCGCATGGGCCATAGTGGACTGGCCCATGTGCTGCTCGATGGTCGGCAGTATGGCTCTTGATGCTCATACCGTGATTATCGCCGTCTGAACGCCATCACAGCACCGGAACGTTATCCTATGCGGCATATCCAATAAATAATTACGAGTTTAATCAGAAAGTGCATTTTTTTTAAAAATTGACAAATTGAGAACGTTTCACCAGATTCAGATATTCCAAAAACGGCCGTCACAACACCTTCTGGGTTATTTCATTTCAAAATATTGACATTTAGCCTGAGAAACGCAGCGCAATCGTTTCAGCTCTTTATGAACGAAGTTCTGCGAGGACTCAAGTTTTGCGTGTGCTGCGTTGATGATATCTTAATATCTTCCAAATCAGCGGAACAGCTCAAGGATCATTTCCGTCTTGAACTTGAGAGATTAGACACTTATGGAGTGGTGATAAATTTGGCGAAATACATTTTTGGAGCCAAACAAATTGAGTCCTTCGTCATCTTCTTGAAAAGCAAGGAATACTCCCACCAACTTTTCGCGTTGAAGCCATCAAGAACTTTAACCGGCCCAAGACTGTCAAAGAGCTTCAACGTTTCCTTGGGATACTTTATTATTATCGCCACTTCATTTCGAATGTACCCAATTTGCAAGCACCTCTCCAAGACTATTTGAGAAACTCCAAAAAGGGTGACAAAACACCTATTCGGTGGACCACGGAAACAGATTAAACATTTAAGGCTTGCAAAGGTAGCCCAGCAGAATTCACACTTCGCGTTCATTATCAACCGAACAAGTCCATCGCTTTGGTAACTGATGCCTCCAATGTTGAAATCGGTTCTGTGTTAGAGTAACTTCAAGGTAATCGCTGGCTGCCAATGGGATATTTCCAATGAAAACTTACAGTAACTGAAAAGAAATACAGTGCATTTAATCACAAATTACTTGCAATCTATGCAAGTATTCGGCATTTTCGCCATTTCTTGGAAGGAACTCAGTTCTCGATCAAAACAGATCAAAAACCACTGATATATGCCTTTTCTTTGAAAGCAGACAAAGCTTCACCTCGACAGCAGAGACAAATTAATTTTATTTCACAATTCTCTAATGAAATTCTTCACATTCCTGGAGCAACGAACAAAGTAGCCGATTCATTATTTCGAATTGACGCTAATAGCATTCCAACAAGCATTGACACTGAAGAGTTCGTTTCCGAACAAACGTAGGACAGCGAGTTGAAAAAACTTTTGACTGAAAATCTTGCCACGTTACGAGCTGCACAGAAAAAAAATATGGCCTGCTATGAAAAAAAGCTGTGAATCTGTGGGATCGTATGTGCATCAAGTGTCAAAAATCGAAAGTTGGGAGGCACACTTAAAACGAATACCAACCTTACTCGATGCCGAGCAATCGTTTCCAACACATTCATATTGATATTGTGGGACCTCTCGCACCTTGTCGAGGATTTCGGTATTGCGCAATAATAGACAGGTTCACACGATGGCCTGAAGCCTGCCCGATAGCCGATCAATCGGCTGAATCAGTCGCCGACGCCTTATACACCAACTGGATTGCACGGTATGGTGCTCCCAGCATTCTTACATCGGACAAGGGCAGACAATTTGAGTCTGCCGTTTTCAAAGCCCCGATGAAATTACTCGGATGCAAACGTACGCGCACAACACCGTACCATCCATCATCAAATGGAGATGAAGAACGTTGACATCGATCACTCAAGGCTGCGATAATGTGTCACGAAGGCAATGCTCATCGGATTGATATTTCCCGACTGTTCTTCTCGGCCTCCACAACAGCTTTAAAGAAGCCTTGAATACTTCACTGGCTGAGATGGTTTTCGGTACAATGCTCAAACTTTCCGGTGAGTGGTTGGCTGACGATAGTTCAGATAAGGACCCAATCGTATTTTTAAAGAAATTTCGTTAGCATTTGAGACATTTTCGACCATAGCAAATCATGCATCACAACAACAGGACACCTTTTGTTCATAAGGAACTTGGCTCTTGTTCGCATGTCTTCATTCGAGTAGACGCTGTTAAAAAATCTCTCCCTCAGCAACACACTGGTCTCATCGCATCGTCAAACGAATTTCGACCATCGTTTTCACGATTGACATAAATGGAAGACACGTCAATATATCGACAGAACGGTTCAAGCCAGCATTTTTGCTTAACGACGTAGAATCTTCATCTCAGCTCGTTCATCCATCAGCAAATTCTTCAAATTTGCAACCTCGTTACATAATATACGGATGGAACCTAAGTTATTCTATCAAGAATATATCAATCCAAAATATTTGCCAGGCAGGTAAAATTCTCAAAAGCTAGGCATTTTGTGTACTATCGAAGTGACCATTAGAGATCATTGACAATTAGAGATCATTGGCAATTATTGACATGACGTAAGAAGCTGAAAGTTAACCAACTCACATATACGCATCAACACGGATATCACCATTCCTCTAGTTTTCTGTTTCATGGAGATAGTCAATGAAGAAGCAAACTAAGGAATGGCATGAAGCGTGTAAAGCCAAATAGATGTGTGGGGCAAAAACTGAGGAATGACATTTCGTGACGTTTCCTTTGAAAATATGTTTTTAAGTCTAACGGAATACTTAACTGTTCTGGCATTACACCAACTTCGTAAACGAAGCACACTTCGATTTATAATTTTCGAATTTATTTCAGTTGTGGTCGAGAAATATGTGAATTGTGCGGCAGTATGGCTCTTGATGCTCATACCGTGATTATCGCCGTCTCAACGCCATCACAGCACCGGAACGTTATCCTATGCGGCATATCCAATAAATAATTACGAGTTTAATCAGAAAGTGCATTTTTTTAAAAATTGACAAATTGAGAACGTTTCACCAGATTCAGATATTCCAAAAACGGCCGTCACAACACCTTCTGGGTTATTTCATTTCAAAATAATGACATTTAGCCTGAGAAACGCAGCGCAATCGTTTCAGCTCTTTATGAACGAAGTTCTGCGAGGACTCAAGTTTTGCGTGTGCTGCGTTGATGATATCTTAATATCTTCCAAATCAGCGGAACAGCTCAAAGATCATTTCCGTCTTGAACTTGAGAGATTAGACACTTATGGAGTGGTGATAAATTTGGCGAAATACATTTTTGGAGCCAAACAAATTGAGTCCTTCGTCATCTTCTTGACAAGCAAGGAATATTCCCACCAACTTTTCGCGTTGAAGCCATCAAGAACTTTAACCGGCCCAAGACTGTCAAAGAGCTTCAACGTTTCCTTGGGATACTTTATTATTATCACCACTTCATTTCGAATGTACCCAATTTGCAAGCACCTCTCCAAGACTATTTGAGAAACTCCAAAAAGGGTGACAAAACACCTATTCGGTGGAACACGGAAACAGATTAAACATTTAAGGCTTGCAAAGGTAGCCCAGCAGAATTCACACTTCGCGTTCATTATCAACCGAACAAGTCCATCGCTTTGGTAACTGATGCCTCCAATGTTGAAATCGGTTCTGTGTTAGAGTAACTTCAAGGTAATCGCTGGCTGCCAATGGGATATTTCCAATGAAAACTTACAGTAACTGAAAAGAAATACAGTGCATTTAATCACAAATTACTTGCAATCTATGCAAGTATTCGGCATTTTCGCCATTTCTTGGAAGGAACTCAGTTCTCGATCAAAACAGATCAAAAACCACTGATATATGCCTTTTCTTTGAAAGCAGACAAAGCTTCACCTCGACAGCAGAGACAAATTAATTTTATTTCACAATTCTCTAATGAAATTCTTCACATTCCTGGAGCAACGAACAAAGTAGCCGATTCATTATTTCGAATTGACGCTAATAGCATTCCAACAAGCATTGACACTGAAGAGTTCGTTTCCGAACAAACGTAGGACAGCGAGTTGAAAAAACTTTTGACTGAAAATCTTGCCACGTTACGAGCTGCACAGAAAAAAAATATGGCCTGCTATGAAAAAAAGCTATGAATCTGTGGGATCGTATGTGCATCAAGTGTCAAAAATCGAAAGTTGGGAGGCACACTTAAAACGAATACCAACCTTACTCGATGCCGAGCAATCGTTTCCAACACATTCATATTGATATTGTGGGACCTCTCGCACCTTGTCGAGGATTTCGGTATTGCGCAATAATAGACAGGTTCACACGATGGCCTGAAGCCTGCCCGATAGCCGATCAATCGGCTGAATCAGTCGCCGACGCCTTATACACCAACTGGATTGCACGGTATGGTGCTCCCAGCATTCTTACATCGGACAAGGGCAGACAATTTGAGTCTGCCGTTTTCAAAGCCCCGATGAAATTACTCGGATGCAAACGTACGCGCACCACACCGTACCATCCATCATCAAATGGAGATGAAGAACGTTGACATCGATCACTCAAGGCTGCGATAATGTGTCACGAAGGCAATGCTCATCGGATTGATATTTCCCGACTGTTCTTCTCGGCCTCCACAACAGCTTTAAAGAAGCCTTGAATACTTCACTGGCTGAGATGGTTTTCGGTACAATGCTCAAACTTTCCGGTGAGTGGTTGGCTGACGATAGTTCAGATAAGGACCCAATCGTATTTTTAAAGAAATTTCGTTAGCATTTGAGACATTTTCGACCATAGCAAATCATGCATCACAACAACAGGACACCTTTTGTTCATAAGGAACTTGGCTCTTGTTCGCATGTCTTCATTCGAGTAGACGCTGTTAAAACATCTCTCCCTCAGCAACACACTGGTCTCATCGCATCGTCAAACGAATTTCGACCATCGTTTTCACGATTGACATAAATGGAAGACACGTCAATATATCGACAGAACGGCTCAAGCCAGCATTTTTGCTTAACGACGTAGAATCTTCATCTCAGCTCGTTCATCCATCAGCAAATTCTTCAAATTTGCAACCTCGTTACATAATATACGGATGGAACCTAAGTTATTCTATCAAGAATATATCAATCCAAAATATTTGCCCGGCAGGTAAAATTCTCAAAAGCTAGGCATTTTGTGTACTATCGAAGTGACCATTAGAGATCATTGACAATTAGAGATCATTGGCAATTATAGACATGACGTAAGGAGCTGAAAGTTAACCAACTCACATATACGCATCAACACGGATATCACCATTCCTCAAGTTTTCTGTTTCATGGAGATAGTCAATGAAGAAGCAAACTAAGGAATGGCATGAAGCGTGTAAAGCCAAATAGATGTGTGGGGCAAAAACTGAGGAATGACATTTCGTGACGTTTCCTTTGAAAATATGTTTTTAAGTCTAACGGAATACTTAACTGTTCTGGCATTACACCAACTTCGTAAACGAAGCACACTTCGATTTATAATTTTCGAATTTATTTCAGTTGTGGTCGAGAAATATGTGAAATGTGCGTTATTCTCGATAGAAAAACTGTGATTCCATCGTGTTAACTAAAAGAAAGGTGCGGAAAAGGGTACGTTAGTGAAGTTGTCAGAATTTTCGTATATCTTGAAAATGTAGAAATATTCAAGTTTTCGGATGACGGTGCCGTTCAAATTAATGTGCTCGTGCACTATACATATGTTTATACCGCTTCATGTAATGAAGATTCATTGGTGAAAATCTTGATTGCAATCGGTGTAGTGGAAATACAATTTCAAATTTCATATCCGTTTTGTTGTGCTTTGTGCGGCGCAAAAATTTCACTGGGGCTATGGGTAAAAACATTGTGGTCGCAATATTACCGAATTGTTGACTATTTTTTTTAAATATATAAGTGAATCTATGCAAAATCTTAAATCATAGTTACTCATCAAGATTCGTTATAGAAGAGCAACTGAAGTTGTGAAAATCGTAATGCACAATATGGAAAGGTAACGGAGTCATTTTTTTTGGTTTTAAATATATTTTGGCAGCTCATGCAACCATTCCACTGAAGCCGGTCTCAGCACTGGTTAAATAAGGGCAAAGAGTAATCACATAATTTAATGTTTAGTGCAAATAACGGAAAAACTGGCAACGGAGTAAGTAATTACCAAAATTAAAGTGCTATGGACCTGATGGAATCTGTTTATAAAATGAGTTCGACAGTGCTAATGGAAATTCGGAGGCCACACACGAGTACTTGACCTCTTGCAGAAAGGTTTACTACAATATTTGCTAAATAAGTACATCTTAAAATCGTAGTGTTGCTTTCTTGCAGATTTGAACAACGCTATCAATGAAAATGACGCAACGTAGGAAATGATAAGTTCCTTCCGCGCCAACACTTGTGCTAAATTTAGATTGGTTTCTTGCCATGGAAGAGGACTTGAAACTTTCTAACACAAATTTTCTTTGAACCATGTGTTTTCAGTAGTTATAAGTATAAGACAATTAAAAATTACATAAACAACTATGTTACCATTTTTTCTACATAAAATATCACTATTCATATCCATCATTATAAAAGTTATAGATTTTACAAAATTATGTGAAATATACGCTTCTGAGTTAATATGTATATGGACCAAATTTGAATGGGCTAACTTTTATGAGTGCGGTTATGACCATAGCATAAAGAATATATAGCATGGTCACTCAAGTCAAAGTCGACTTACGACATAACATGCCTAATGACGGTAATTCCTTCATAATCTGACCACCTTCCTTTCTTCAATAAAATTCACTGAGTTGCAAATTTTTGATTTTTTTACGCGGTTTACTCGTCACTCTGCGCTGATAATTGGAAAACAAACGCAACAATCGATCAAACTTGACGTTACCGCGAAGTGTTTCACTTTAATTTCACCCAACTGTTCGAACATGCTCACGTTCACTGGCAAGATGTAGTCAACGTTTCTTTGTTGCCGATCCAAGGAATGCAATCCCTTCTTCGTTGCTTTATATTCCGAAATAAATAGAACACCGAAGAATTGCGTAGAGCATCAGCCACTTTTTGGCATTGTTCGAAGTTATGACCATAAAACACTTTTCTGATAATTACACGTTGCTTAGTGAAGCACATATGATTACATATTTCGCGTGACTCTCCCGCACTTGTTACTATTATTAGTTTCAATTTTCATTGAAAAAATCGGAAATTTTACTACACGCGATATTCCGATTGCAAATTGTCAAATACATAATGACATTTTTCGCTGACAGTTATCATTTATCTCATTAACGAAACTAGCTTCTATGTGCATCTCTGCCTTTCGTGCACGAACCATTCACATACAATTTGCTTACTCTGTTACTCATGGTAGGGTACACGGATTTGCATTCACCTATACTTAGGCACAACCTGGCCACTTTGGTTGTATAACAGATATGTGGCAAATTGGCTGAAGTGTCCGTGCTATGCATTCTTTATGCCATGGTTTTGACACTAACAATAACTTGCTGACGTTAATGGCGTTCATCGCAAGTGAGAAAGACGGCAAATAATAGGGGGGAGTTCAGGATATGTTTGAAATGTTTAAGCGGTGTAATATTTAGGTTCAGTATTAATTAAATTTAATTCTCGCCAACTATTTCATGTTTTCATTGAAACAATGTGAATACATTAAATCCAGACGCATGTATTGTAAATTATATACAAACAATTTTCAAAAATAAAAACCGTCTATTGTATATTAAAAAAATATATAATATTTCGGCCAGCTTCTTACTTTTTAAACTAGGGTTAGGAACGGCTTCGATGGAATTACGGCGACACTCAAATGTTTTGTGCTAAATAAAAATGATTCAAGCTAGGTTTTCAATTGAAAAAAAAGTTTACATATCTTTAAAACGAATGATATCAGTTAATCGCTGCCTAATAGATTTTTTTCTGATACTCATAGCATAAGCTATGAGTTACTGACTAGTACATTTATGGGGGTGAGTCTTTCGTTAACCGTAGTCTAACAAGCTTGTGGTGTGTAGATATATCTTGTCATGTTAAACCCAGAAACGCTTTCTTACCAAGCTGATACTTTCGAATTCGCCGTTCAGTTTTCTGATGAATGAGTGTTAAAGTTTTTGAAGGTATTTTAAGCATACTTCTGATTTTGAAAAGTATAGGAGATGATGGCACAATAGCTCCTTGGGTTGCGGATAGGCAAACTTCACATTGAAGTTTCTTATTTAGCGTGAACACAACAAGGCCAGCTATGTACTAAACAACACAAACAGCGTACTCCGTCAGTCCAGCTGGATTGGTAGCGTAATTGTGTTCTTGTATGAACATCTGGTCGTACGCAGTTGTGTCTACCATTGGTTGTTCTTTAAGCATGGATGGTACGTTTGCAGTCAAACTTATTTCGTGCAAAGGACAAGTTTTATTGGCTTTAAGAATAGAGACTTGCTAGAACGGAGTACAATTTCCGAAGCCATCATCTCGATGTAAGCTTCCAAATAGTAGTTTTTTAGCGTGTTCCAAACTGAATAATTGTGGGATTATTATTATATCTCAGGCCTGTTCGTACTGATGAGAAGAAGAGTTCTTTATGATCTTGGTTAGTTTTGTATAGCAACAAAGACTTCAGGTTTAACGACTTTGAAAATATTTTATAAATAACTCGCATATTACGCAGACCTGCGATCAAACTTCTAAACCCTACTGTTCTTTTTGATGCAATAACAAGTATACAAGAGGGAAGGTTCAAACCTTCAATGTACTCTATGGAAGCTCAAGCAAAAGTTCGAACCATGTTAAACTTGCTGGCACATAGAGCTATTTTGACAAAATAAAATTCAGATATTTCACGACTACTAATATCGAAAATATTATTAAAAGTTTTTACGAATTCGGAAGTTCCTTTACTCTCTTTGAATTCATGCGTATGCAAAACATCGTGGCAGAAATCTAGTGCATCAGCGCCAGACCTAATCAAAACCTGCACAACTAAGTGAAATTTCATCTTTAGATTATGAAAATAGATATGAGCCTTTTATAGCTTTGTGCCTCAATGCAAACATTCTTTTTCTTGAGGCTTTTGTAGCGCCTTAAAATATTTCCACTTAATCAAATGGCCACCACCATCCAAAATCACACCCAAATCAGCTAAGGTGTTCAGTTCCAACTTCAAAATGTGTTAAAGATCAGGATGAATAATGTTTTTATTTATTTAAAAAAAAATTATTTCAAATTTCAAAAAAAAAAAAAATCCTCGCTCATTTGTGTTTCGAACGTCAGAGCCTAAAAAATTTGTCATTGTAAGATTCTTTCCAACTCCATCAAATGTTATACCGATTATTTCAATGCCAGTCTCTTTCAAATGCTTTATGCTTTATTAAAGGTTCCTCGCGACGGATCGGTACATATATAGTTTCCAATAGGTGTAGGGACAATACACAATGCCTGACTAAAAAGTAAACAATCACTAAAGCACCCACCACCGAAAGCTTCTATAAATTTCAAACATTTTTTTATAATTAATTTAAAATTGTAAATTTTCTATTACATCAAAGATGATACTTTTGCAATAACGATTAGCTAGATTATGAAACGTAAGTTATTCTATCAAGAATATATCAAGTCAAAATACTTGCGCGGAAGGCAAAATTCTCAAAACTCTCGGCGCTTTGTGTACTGTCAAGGTGACAATAACATATCGTTGGCAATCATAGTATGATGTCAGAGGCGGAAAGATGTTCCACTCACATGTATGCTTCTACACGGATATCATCATTACTCTAGTTTCTCTATTTCACGCATAGAGTGGTTTGTTAACATAATTCCTTCCAAGAAGATAAACAAGACTGGAGTGGAAAATTAGCAAATGTAATGGGACAACTTCTATTAGTGCGGTTGTCACACTAACGCCACCTTGTTGAAGGTAAGGGTATTCATCGAATGAAAGTGAAAATGAACAGATTTAAGGCGGAAGTTTCCGATTTATTTGAAATTTCACAGGTATAATTTGTAAAAATTACAAAGAAACTATAGTTGTAGTCTAGAACAAATGCTTAAGTCAACTTAACGTAACCTAATTGGACAACACTAAATAATGAGCAGAATAGCAGCTACATTATGAAATGAGCTTTTCTGTGAAGCGTAAATTGGTTCGAACGTTAATCGATTACCAACTTCAACATGAACCAATGAAATAGCCCAATATTAAACAGAAAGAATAATTCGAACAATCAAAAATGGAATGAAATTTACAGCTTCAAGGAGAACCAAGCAATTAAGTTTATGAAACAATTTCCAAAATACGTTTATGGATTAATGTACAAATTTGGTATTCGATATTCAGATATTATCAGAATTAAAAATAACACTGTCAGTTCTTTTGACTTAATCTTTTAAATATGAGATAATTTTAAATGAAAAATAGAGAATACAATGGCATATTTATCATACAATAGCACAATTAATTTATTAATCTTAAATGTGTATGTATTAAACAGGAAACCTTGGTAAAGGATTCATCTTCATTAATTTACAAATTTGTGATTCAGTATTGAGATATTAACAACATTAAAAATAACACTCACATATTTTGACTTCATCTTTAATATATGAGATAATTTTAAATTAACAAAAGAGAAAACAATGACATACTTATGATACAATTGCACAGTTAGTTTGTTGATCTAAAGTGTGTATAAAACAGGAAGCCTTGGTGAAGGATACATCTTTGGTAACTTGGGTAAGAATTCATGTTCCTAGAAGATTAAGCGAGAAAAAATTTAGTTTGACTATTAATTGCAATGTTTTCCAACTTTGGCATGTTTTATTTGGAACAATTTCAATACTCGTACATCAAATTCAGAAGTAAGCAAACAGCAGTTCAATATTCATTTGGAAAATGGTAAAATCTTTCCACCTGCTTTTGTATAATTCAGCTAAATGCTTAACTACATACATACAATATTTAAAAATATATATCATATATTATTTATAACAACATGTAATCTTTAAGTCTCTCTTTTTCTTTTTTAACTAGGTTTGGGACCGTTTTCGGTGAGATTAAGGTGAAAACCATACCGTGAATTCTAGGGTTTCATAAATAAGTCAAATGAAAATTAATATATTTCATGAAATTTATCAACTTTCATGTAAACAATCTTATTTGCATCCAAAATTAACTACCTCACTGTGAATTTTTTCACAGTGCCGGAATAGTAATCAAAGATAATTCCAATCAAATTCAACGCTACCAAATGCATCATTTTTGATTGAGTAACACTCGGTAAACTTACGCAAGCTTTAATTACATAAATTTCGGCTATACTTACATATGAAAATCAACTTCTGCTATCCGAGAATAAGATTCACTTTCGCAACAAGCCACAACAAATAATATTGTTTATTGCACTTAGTTCTCAGCTTCAAATGAGGATAATACATTGTTCGTCGATAGTCTCGCCATTCACTAAACGAAAAAAAAACATTAATCACTAAAGGTAATCTATCGGAAATATATATCTAAAATATTCGCGCGGAAGGCAAAACTCTCGCGTTTTGAGTACTGTCAAAGTGACAATTGCAGATCATTTGACAATCATAGTATGACGTCAAAGGGCTGAAAGATGTTCAACTCACATGCATGCTTCTACACGGATATCATCATTCCTCTAGTTTCTCTGTTTCTTGCATTGTTGTAGCACTTTTGTCTATGTTTAGTGAGACTTCATTATGTAATGGTTGTCATTGAAACTTATTGGGGCAAAATTGATAGATAATTTCATTTTCAACCGTTATTTATGAATACATAACCTCGATTTTTGACTTTCAATGAATATTAATTTAATTAATATCAAGTCGAAACCCAAAATCAACTATTTACGCTGCTATTTTAGAAAAGTAAATAATGTGCTACCAAAATACCCTACTTTAAGCTTCCTCATTCGTATTATGTATTGTAATTTAATGATTAAATTAACAAAAAGTTAGATGTAAGTTCAAAATTCGATCTTCAACAATGAAATTTTTAACATTTTTCAAAAACAAAACTATTCATTATAGATATGTCTACGAAAAGCTCTGATAAATTCGATAGCGTAAATGGTGTAATTTTTTTATCAAAAGACAAAGTACGTTTGATAAATTTTACCATATAATATATGTGATTAACTTCCAATGTATGTTGTTGAATAGAGTTCATTTGAAAATGTCAAATTAAATCATTATTACTGATAGTTATAATGTCGGTGTTCCCGATAAGATAAACTAATTTTCTAATTCATGACTTGATTATATCTATATTCAAAATATTTGACGTTCTTATGATCCATGAGGAATGATTGATAGTTAAAATATTTGATCTTATTTCAAAAATAAGCAAATCCCGACAACAAACAACAATTATTACCATATTTTATTATTATTCTACAGAAAACAGTCTCCTGGCTAAAAACTTTATTATTGTTAACTTGATGGTGTTCTCATTTTTGAGTGATATGTATATGGTTTGCCCACTTGGAATGCCCTTTTTTCTATGCAAATAACGAAACTTCACTATCAACTTGTCATTGATGTACTGATAAATCAAATCACCTGGTTGTTATTATGATCTCACCTTCTAAAATTTCTATTGCAATCAGTGTTCCATGTTATGGTATGTGACCCGCTTTAAAAATGGCTGGTGCCAACCACAGTTTGGTGATCCGCCCCAAGCAATTACGCCTCATTTTCTTTTGCCTGGATACAATGAAGAAGATGATGGGACCCATCAAGAAACTCGCTCTGACTACAGCTTCGTACTTTTCGAAAGCATTCTAGTGTCTCGATTGATGATAATGTTTGCTCCAAATCGAATTTTTGCACCATGTTGAAATGGAATTATGTCTTGAAATGCAGTGTTTACATTGACGTAGCTATAATGAGATGTGAATGTATGTGACTTTAATGTTGACGAAAACTCAGTTCAACAACACTTTTGTCTCGTTGACCTAATGGACGTTCAATTCCGAGTCTAGAACAACGAACCTTTTTGTCGTTCAGTTTTGTCTCTACCTAGTAAGAGATGATATCTGTCTCCAGCACAGACTTTCAGTTCCATCTCAAGAGATTCAACCATTTAATTGCCCGACTACACACTCCAACCGAAAAGCAAATAATTGAAATAAATTCAATTATAAAACTCTTGAGGTTATCTCTTCTACTTTACTCTACTAAGCAGGTCTCGTACACATACCGAAACACTGGACCACAAACAAAGCCTACCTGAGAGTACTAACAGAAAAATACTAAACTTAACTTTCGATAACCGGACTGACCCCCAAAATTAACATACCCTTTTTTTATTTTTCAAACGATGATAAGCGTTCTTGTTTGAGATTATAGCCCTGCGTTGAATTTCGAGTGCATCAAAACGAGTTATCCGCTGCTGGCAGAGTCTTTCTCCAACCGACACCGCTGCTAGACCGGTATTGTCCATTGCTAGAGCAGTCTTGCTGCGACCAACACCGCTTATAGACCGGTTATCATTTATCTCGTGTAACAAATCAATAAACGCAATCAATGTACAAACTTTCACGTTTCATCTAAGGAAATCCCCAACATTTTGATCCGCCGAGCCGGATACACGGTGCCGATATCGGTTACTCGCGTGTTCATGTGTATTAATTATTAAAAAATTAATAATTAACTCAAAGAAAACAAACGTTATTACCTCGTGCACAGTGATAGTGCAGTACAATTCGAAAGCTTAAAAGCTTTCAGAATATTTGCCACAGTCAAGGCTTTAATCATACTTGACCCACGAACTTGTGCAGCATTTTTTGCCGTTTACGCTAAGAACAATTAAATTTGGTTCGATCACGGTTGCGGCATTCTAGGCTCTTTACCTCCACTGGTAAGCAAATTAGCCAGTAGTTTAGTTATGGAATTATTTTCCGAAGCCCAGGATAAGCGGAAAGGTCTGATTGCTAGATCTTTCATTAATTTCTCGAAACTCGGTGCTTTCGAAATGACCCGAGGAGCATGCAAGACATGGTTGGAGAATTTGGAAAAGTATTGGTCTGCTTATCAAGAAGCACATACAGGCATTATTAAAACCGCAGCGCCCACTGACAAGGAGGCTATCTATTTTTAAGAGCGACGATTGGAGCACTGTTGAGGAGCTTTATCTACTCGAGAAGGGAAAATACTAAGATAAACTTGAGTCTCACGATAATCATCGAGATGCGTTAAACAAATCAATTGCGGCAGTTTCTGACAGCCAATTCCATCATCAACTCCCAAAAATTGAGTTACCGAAATTCAGTGGAAGGTATCAAAATTGGGTAAACTTCCGGAATCTCTTTAACTCAGTTGTTACGTCGAATTCAAATATTACTAATGTAGAAAGACTTCATTATCTGAAGTTGAGCGTGACTGATGAACCAGCTCAATTACTAAATAACCTTCCTACAACAGCGGATAATTTCATGAGAGCATGGAACATACTCATCGAGCGGTATGATAATAAACGGTTACTCGTTTCTGCTCAAATCGCTACGCTGTGCAACCTTCCTCCCATTTTAAAGGAATCATTCGCAGGTCTCAAGAGCTTACTACATAATACGACCGATGCCATTGGAGCACTCAACACCCATGAAAGACCCGTGGAACACTGGGATGATTGGCTGGTTTACATTACGGTTCAACGCCTGGACACTCAATCCCGACGAGCTTGGGAAACTTCACTTGGAACAAGCACGGATCCACCAACCTTTGGTCAGCTCACGAGTTTCATCAGCACTATAATTCGAACTTTAGAATCTCTAGATCATTCAGAGCGATTACGTTCTCCAGTGAATTCATCTAAAGCATCGGCTTCAGCGTGCACCCCGTCAGCGACCAAACCATTTCGCTCTATCAAGGCTCATACCATCTCGTAGAACGTTGTTTCATCAAAGACGCTACCCTACGCACACACTTGTTCCTTCTGTCAAAAAAACATTTTCTTACCTTAATCAACACAAGGAATTTATATTGCCTCGGTGGTCATCTAGTTAAGGACTGCCGCTCGAATAAAGTCTGTCGTGAATGTCGTGGTCTTCATCATACGCTTCTGCACGAGTTTATACCAGGGAAATTATCAGGGGACTACAGTCACCACTCTAGTCACTCAAATGGCCACCAGTTTCACAACTCCAGTCTTGTTTGCAACGGTTATTTTTCAAGTCTACGGAAACGATAGCAGACACACTCAGGCTCGAGCACTAATCGGTCCTTGTGCAGAAAGCAATTTTATATCAGAAAACTTGGCTCAAAAACTACGCTTGACTCGTCGTTCAGCATCGTTGCCTGTCCTCGGAAACGGAGCACCTCCATCAGGTACTTCTCGTGAACATCATCATCACACCGCACTTACCTTTACAGTTTAGATGTCAAATGACTGCTCTTTTCCTTCCTCGACTCACCAAATACATACCACCTCCTCGTCCAATTCATCAAAACTGGTCACATCTGAATGGTTAAGCATTATCAGATCCTAATTTTCACTCAAGTGAATCCATCGACATACTGCTGGGTAGTGAAATTTGTGCGTTGCTTATCAGACCAGGTCTCCGTACCAGTCCATTTGGCGGCTTTATAGCACAAGACACGGCACTAGGATGGATACTTACTGGGCCAGTCACTCCATCTTCGGAGATGACAATCAAAGGAGATGACGCACATCCGAGATCAATCTTCAGTTTACCTTGTACACTACATCAAAATAAAGAACTTTCTAAACTGTTGATACGTTTCTGGGAACAGGAAGAACTATCAACGCAGCATTACTTACAGAGAATGAAGTGCGATGCGAAGACCACTTTAAATCGACTAACTCGAGGGATGAGAGTGGACGTTAAATCGTACGACTACCATTCAAATTTAACATTCATGATTTTGGCGACTCGCGAACTCCAGCTAAAGTTATGCTCTAAAGAATGGAACGACGATTCCTCAAGGACGCTAAACTCTGCCAAACATATGGTACCTTCTTTAGAAAATATGAATCTATGGGCCATATGCGCCGATCTCAACCATCTACAACACCTAACACTTGTTACTACCTACCACATCATGGGATTACCAAGAAAACTAGCATGACCACTAAACTCAGAGTGGTGTTCAATGGATCACAAGCCACTTCACTCGGAACGTCGCTCAACGATCATATATATATATATTGACCAGAAACTTCAGCCTGAACTTTCCGATAGCTTACTTCGTTGGCGTATGATTGCGATAGCTTGCTCCACGGATATCGAGAAAATGTTCCGCCAAAATAAGGTACATCGCGACGATCAAAACCATCAACGAATTCTATGGCGTACAAGTACCGGCGATCCTATTTCGGAATTTCGTTCGATAACTGTCACCTATGGACTCGTGCCTGCACCGTATCTGGCGTTACGTACTCTGAAGCAGCTTTCTCAAGACGAATCTTATTGTTATCCTCGTGCTGCTTCAGTGCTAAATCAAAATATCTACGTTGATGATATTCTCACGGGAGCTGACGACATCGACTCAGCTCTATCTCTACAGCATGAATTAATTAACTTCGTCGTGGCGGGCAGGTTTCCACTTCGCAAATGGGTATGCAATGATTCTCGACTGTTAACCAATCTTCCTTCGGACTGGATAGTACCAACAACTTCAAAAACCTGGCAAGCGAAACTGGAATATCCAATGTTTGGGTTGAACTGGCAACCTGATGCAGATTCATTCACCTTTCGTCTTTTTCTGCCAAACTTCAATCAGATACCAACCAAGAGAACAATATACTATTTCAAAACTGTTGGACCCCTTGGGTTGGCTTGTTCCGATTACCATAGAACACAAGGTGTTTATGCAGAAACTTTGGTTGCTTGGTATTGGATGGGATGATCCTTTACCAGACAATGCTAAACAACGCTGGCAACGACTGTATTACGAACTGTAGGACATCAACTGTATATTCTTACCAAGCTGAGTAGGTTTTACAAGCAATTTGAAACTCATCGAACTTCACTGCTTCACGGATGCATCTTTATCTGTCTATGCTGCATCACTCTCCTTAGGAATCTGTACATCTGAAGGCACAATTCAAACCACTTTAATTGCTTCAAAGAGTAAAGTGGCTCCTCGCAAACAAGTAGCCATTCCAAGGTTAGAACTTTGTGGCGCATTTCTCCTGGCAAAACTAGCGTCTCATGTCCGATAAACGATCTCTCTACAGTCAGTACCTTTGCACCTATGGTCAGATAGCACTACTACTTTAGCCTGGATCAAATCAACACCATCAACCTGGAAAACATATGTAGCCAATCAAGTCGCTGGAATTCTGACAGCAGTTTCTGAAGCTACTTGACATCACGTTCCTGGCGCCGACGATTCCGCCGATTGTGCAACACGTGGACTAACACCGACACAACTCAAGGACTTTGGACTGTGGTAGAAAAGACCACCGTGGCTTTCAAAGTCATCGAACATATGGATCACTCTTCTCTCAGAGCTTTTCTTGCGCTTAATCCTTTCATTGATGAAAAGGGTCTTCTACGCGTCGGAGGACGTCTTAAACACGCAGTACGAAATCCAGACGAAAAGCTACCGTTAATACTGCCACCAAACTCATCACTCATCAACTTAATTATTGACTCCTGTCATCAAAATGTGTTGAATGAAGGTGCGCAACTCACTCTTGGAACACTAAGGCGTCGATATTGGATCTTGCGAGGACGGCAAGCTGTCAAAGCGCGCATTTCAAAATGCATACCGTGCATTAACAAATGGGAAATCTGCCATCCTCAAGGGTTCAACGCAATCGAGCATTTCTGCATAGCTGTGTTGATTACACTGGACCTATTAAACTCCGTACTAGCCCTGGTCGCGTGTAAATCACAAAAAGGCTACATTGCTGTATTTGTGTGCATGGCTATCAGGGCAGTCCACATCGAAACTGTGCCTTCATATTCAACAGCCTCCTTTCTTGCTTCACTCACGTAGATTTGCATCACGCAGAGGAATTTCAAACTCTATATCCAGCGATAAGGGAACGAACGTAGGAGCAGATGCTGATCTACGTAAACTATTCACCATTGCCTCAACCGAATCAAGAATCATCGCTGATGCTCTTGCTATGGATGGTACTACATAGCACTTTAACCCTCCTGGCGCTCCACACTTTGGAGGTTTATGGGAGGCCGCCGTTAAATCAACGAAGCATCATCTCAAATGAGTTATTGGTGATGCCAACCTTACCTTTGCGGAAATGTCAACACTACTCACTCAGATCGAAGCATGTTTAAATTCCCAGTCACTACAAGTTCTCTCTGATGATCCAACTGATTTATCTCCATTGACGCCAGGACACTTTCTTATCGGTGCACCTCTCAGTTCAGTTCCTGAGCCGTCAAACTTAAACGCCCGATCGTCCCCACTTAATCGATGGAAACTCATCCGACAATGAGGGACGACTTCTGGCGCAGATGGGCATCAAAATATTTGAAATCCCTACAAACGCTTCCAAAATGGCGCTTACCACAGACACCGATACGAGTGGGGGACCTCACTGTTTTAAGAGATTAGACTCTCCCTCCATCAAAGTGGGCTCTCTGTCGAATCATATAAGTGCATCCAGGTGACAATGGCAAAATACGGATAGTCACGATTCGTACAACTACTTCAACATTTGAACTTCCTATCGTCAAGCTGTGCTTGTTGCCTCGGACTGACACCCAGCCACACTCACACTAGCAGAACTCGGGTACGTCATGGCGAGCGGCATAATCGCTTTAAAATTGAACCGAGGTGGAAGGAAATGTTCGAGATCACAGCCCTGGGTTGAATTTCCAGTGCATCAAAATGAGTTATACACTGCTGGCGGAGTCGTTCTCCAACCGACACCGCTGCTAGACCGGTATTGTCCGTTGCTAGGGCAGTCTTGCTCCGACCACCACCGCGTATAGACCGGTCATCATTTTTATCTCTTGTAACCAATCAATAAACGCGCTAAATATAAAAGCTTTCACGTTTCATTTAAGGGAATCCCCAACACTTTGCAAGAAGCCAAAGAAGCACATTTGGTTGGATTGTTCGAGGATACGAATTTGTGTGCTATTCATGCGAAACGTGTTACCATCATGCATAAAGATATTCAGTTGGCATGCCGCATTCGTGGTGAACGTGCTTAAGGCGGTGCATTGTGTTTCGCTGCGAAACAATCAAAAATGAAATAACGGTACTTGTCAGGACCACAAATTCATTATGCAAAGAGTAATTGTTATGGTCTTGAAATTTTGTCTCAGGATGAATTAAATTGTACTGTGTTTTGCTACGAAACTATCAAAAATGTAAAAAATGGTCCTTTTCAGGGCCCAAAATTCATTATGCGAAGAGTAAATGTTATTTTCATGGAATATTTATAGTACATTTTCTGCTCAACATGAGTTTAATTAATGAAATGTTTGTTTGCTGGTGAAAATGATGATCAAAGGTGATTGTTTATGCAAACAGATCGATTTAGATTTCACAAAAATCTGTGAATGCAAGTTGCAAGTGCCAAATATGGCGCATTTTCTTCTCAATATGCATTTCATGAGGCATTTTTAAGCGAAATTTTGCAATAATTAAGTTGCCAAAATTTCCAATTTATTTTACTCTTTTTGGATTTTTGTGTGTGGCCTTGAAAAAGGCCTTTTGCTGGTTTTCCGCCCAAAAAGAGCTGGCATTTTACTTGGAGCTCGTATATTTCGTGGCGGCTTTCGTACCTTCACTCACGGCGTGCTTGGCCAATTCACCCGGCAACAGCAGTCGAACAGCCGTTTGAATTTCGCGACTGGTAATTGTCGAGCGTTTATTGTAATGCGCGAGACGCGACGCCTCGGCAGCAATACGCTCGAAAATGTCGTTCACGAAGCTGTTCATGATGCTCATGGCTTTCGCCGAGATTCCCGTGTCCGGATGAACTTGCTTGAGCACCTTGTAGATGTAGATTGCGTAGCTCTCCTTCCTGCGCTTCTTTTTCTTCTTGTCGCCCTTCGAAATGTTCTTCTGCGCCTTCCCGGCTTTCTTGGCTGCTTTTCCACTCGTCTTCGCCGTCATCGCTTCGCTGGATAAACGGGCAGAGGTTCGGCAAAAACACGACTTCGATTTATGCAGCTGCGGCTGCGGCAAAAGTTTTAATATTAATATGGCTTGCCCATGGCGGCTAAACTTATGTTTTGCCCATGTATCAGCACTCATTACTTATGCGAAGCCTCCCCTCTTCAAATATTAAGACACATCACTATGCTCACTCTCGTTCTCTGGTATAAGTTTTAACGTCACGTACCGCGATAATTTAATCCCTGCTCGTCAGCCGATCGGCAGTATTGTTTGTGCGCTCGTGAACTTTTATTGATCGTGTAGAATGTCTGGTCGTGGAAAAGGAGGCAAAGTCAAGGGGAAGGCGAAGTCGCGCTCAAATCGTGCTTCAATTCCCAGTCGGTCGAATTCATCGTCTGCTGAAAAAAGGAAACTACGCCGAGCGAGTGGGTGTGGACGCTCCTGTATATCCAGCCGCCGTCATGGAATACTTGGCCGCTGAAGTTTTAGAGTTGGCTGGAAATGCTGCTCGTGACAATAAGAAGACGCGTATCATCCCACGGCATCTTCAATTGGCTATACGCAACGACGAGGAATTAAATAAATTGCTGTCGGGAGTGACTATTGCTCAAGGCGGCAGGCTACCGAATATTCAGGCAGTGCTTTTGCCCAAGAAGACCGAGAAAAAGGTGTAAATAATTACTTGAAATTATCTGCAGCCGAATCAAACGCCCTTTTCAGGACGACAAATCATAAAATCAAAGGATAAAAAGTATCAATTATTCATTTTTATCTGCAAAAATTGATAAAAATGTAATTTTGAGTACGAATAGTAATGAATATTCGCAATTACCATAAAAAAATCTCTGAAAGCGTGACTACTCGGGTGATTTCATTTTAACACAACCATTCTGAACGTTGCTGGTAGTTTTGTAAATATTCTCAACTTCAACACCGCCAAAATGATGGCATTATTTATTGAATAAGCTTCCATCTTTTGATTATTGTACATTTTGTTTTGCAGTTATCAGATGTCAATTCATAGAAGTTGGAACTAGTCAAGAAATATCCGGGAATTCATTCGGAATGATCTGTTGAAGCAATGCTGTTTTCAGTTAATGGATATGGTTCATAAAACAGTGTAGAGTGCGCCAATATTGAATAACTACTTCCCGATTGTCTTCATTGTGTGTCTTCATTCACGTCAGCTTCCCAGAGCCCTTCAAAAAAGGGGCTGCAAGGAGGAATGAAGTTTCATTCTAATTTATTCGCTGATATTTCTTAGAACTTTTGCAAGACCTGCTTTCTGGATGCTAAAAATTTATGGCGCAGTCACTGAGCTTCAAGCATCTACCTCGCTTAGCAATGATGCATCTAAAAACTGCAATACAAGAACCGGTGTATAAGTTAGCTGTTTCAATGCTTTAGTAGCCATGCAAATACAGAATCGGACTAGCATAGTCTAACCCGGTTGCAGAAACTGGTTTCTAAATCCTTCACGAAACAGCGGTCATACATCCACTTTTTGAAACATGCTAAACATCCTCGAGATAGCTTTTTCGTCAATATTGAAGACGTCCATTTGTCATTTTTATGTGAGCCCTGGTTATAATCAATATCGTAAATCGCACTTTTGATATTATCGCCAAGTGTTTAAAACTTCACCACCCTTTAATGCATATAATAATGATGTGGCTTTTGAAAGACACTTCCTGCTATAGTTTCCGTTGGAAACCATGCTTTTGGCACCAGCGAATACATTGGAACTGAGCTTCCTGATGTGGCGATCCGCCAGTCTTTTCTGTATTATTTCTTACGTGTGTTTCCAATGAATTGCTGATACATTGCAACATGCAGATCCATGCCACTAAAGGTTTGATTAACTTATTCTGTAAGTCTTCTAGTAGCTAACTCGAAAAATTGCTTTATAAGCTGACATGGTACCAGTGAGCTGGTACTCTACTCCTTCGGATGAAAATTGTAGTGTTTTATGTCTTTCGCCTTTTCACAAAAAATAGAATTTAGTCCAGTAAAGGAGATTAGACGTTCGATAAAAATAAACAAATATCCAAATGAAAAAGTAGACGTAGAAAAAAGCATATACTTAGAGTGGTGGTATTTCTTGCTTTATTCATCGGAGACTGAAGAAATCTCGACCCTAAAGACCGAGAGGCCGTGATGGACTGAGAACGAGACGCCATAAGTGACTGTCTACGCGAGGCGGTAAAGTTGAAATGTTCAAGATGAAGAAAAGCTGGAGAAGAGTAGGCAGGTATAGCTGAGTTGGGGATCAATAAAGCTCAACGGAGTACGGAGCGAACAGTTTTTTAAATGATTCTCCAAAGCTCAAGAGCGCGAATCGGGAGAATCGTTAAATCGGAATAAAAAGGTGTTTGCAAGGTGAGCGTCATAAGCCGAGTGGGAAACGTATAACGCACGATACAGATCATCCCAAACAATCCTTTTTTGTGACCATAGTCCAAGAGCAAAAAATGGACCTTATTTTACAATTTAGGATACTCGCTTTGGCTATAATAAAGGAGGAGGGAAGGGTTGATTTTATGTGGTTATCAGATAACTGTGACGGAATCGATTTATGAAACCCAATTCCCGAATAACCGATCGTGATTTGGAACGCACTTTGAAAACATGCCACATGTCAAGATTAGAGATATCAAGCAAGTAAGTCCAGGAATGACGATATCACTAGATGAGATCAGACTGGTACACGATTCTACGAGCAAGTTTTTTTCTGTTTATTTCACTGTACACAATAAAATTATAATCAACAACAGTTCTTTCTCCACAAAATTTCCCAAATAGACTGAATAGTGTGCATTTTTTTAGTCTTCTCTGTCAATAATCTTTATCATGCGAAACTGACAACAATACTGCTTGTGGAATTTGCTTTAGAGAAATTGCAAAAAATCTGTTCGATTTAGCGAAAATTATCTACAAGGAAAAATAAAAAGAATGCAAATTGGATTCAATTTTTCCCAACTTAGAGAGTTATTCGAGTTAGAGGGGTTTTCACTGTATTAAGTGTTTAATTTTGTTGCATATAATTGTTTTATATTTCTTACTTGCCTCGTTTAATTTCAAGAATATTGTTAACTTCCCAGTATATTGGAAGTTTTTGTAATCGCTTCGAAAAGCGAAATTGAAATTTTCAATATATCTTTACGTTTTGAGGAGTATGTACGTACAGCTCGTTGACAGCTTTTTCTACGAGCATACCTAACGTTAACAAAGTCGTATCGGCTTCGTTGAGATGTTAATCGAAGCGTCTTTTCAATGTTAAAAGTCAATTAGTTTTTGGGAAACTTCGGTGGGGGTTTATTGTTTTGACCCATTGAAGGTCATTTCTGTCATGCACTATATCACGCGAAGCAAATGTGGAATTTGCATCGTTAAGACGTCAATCGACGCGTATTAACATTTGCATAATTTTTTTAAATTCATAAAAAAGGTTGGAACCGTCTTTTAATTTAATAAAAAGAGCAAAAATTAAACAAAAAATTTAAAAAAATTTTTTTATCTGGTTTCCATAGCACAGTCATCAATGTTTATAAAATTTATAAACTCTAATAAGTTTTTGTAAAACGAAGGAACACTTGAGTTATGGCACCAGTCGTGAACCCTCATTATCCTAGCATTTTTACACATGCTATGCACACCATCCATCATAAAATGGTACTCAACGTTTATGACATGCGATGGTTTGTGTCCTTCAAAATGTTTAGGCCAGAAGGAAAATCCAAATCAACGTGTTGCGACCTCAGCGTATTGACACTGCGGTCACGGAAAATTTATTTGAACCTAGCCTTCCACCCCCCTGTATAGCGCAACGATGCCGGCTAAAGCTCAGCGCGTGGGTGTGGTTCTTTAGGAGGTTAGGCTAGGCCCGTGTCGATCCAAATAACATGGACAAGGGATGGGAATCAGGATTGGGTGTTGGTACTGAGCCTGAAGAAAGAAAAAAAAACTTAGGCCATAATGTGGTTAAAAAGAATATATATTTAAAATAATCCGAATAAAGCATGACATTATAATAAACTTATAATAATACAAAAATATAATTCAAAATAATAGGAGAAAAAAATAATGTTTTAAACAAAACTATAATAAAGATAATAATCGAAGAAAAAAAATAATTATGATAAAAGAAAATTATGATAACAAAATAATAATAAAAAAAATTATAATTATGATGTAAAAAAAATTATGATAACAAAATAATAATCAAAAAAAAATATAATTATGATAAAAAAAGGAAACTATAATAACAAAAGAAGAAGAAAAAAACGGAGGAGTGAAGTGGAGTCTACAGAAAATTTCAATTTTTCTCTAAATAACAAACGGAACTAAACTTACTCTGGCTGATGACGAGCGCTCTTCACCGCTGGAAATTGTCCTGAAAACTCAAAAAAAAATACACGAGGGCCTCACTCCACTCGCTAGGCTTTCTTTTCTTGTTTTCTTAATCTTGACTACACATTTTCCCCGTCAACTCAAAATTTCACATTAGGTGTATGTAACCAAATGGTTTTTAGTGTTTCCTATTTAGGATTTATTTGATCTCAATGTTTAATTCATTAATTTCCCATATTCTGCACTTTTTACAACAAAAAAGCAATAATTTATATAAAAAAAATCTTATGGTACAATCGCAGTTTTATTTTCGTAATCTGAAGGAAATGGCTCAGGAGCTAGTTATAAAAACTTCATCTAGTCCAAGTTAACTGGCGCAGTGAACTCGCTTCACAATTGAATGGTCGATAGAGTTAATCACATGAACTATGTATTGCTCAGCACGCTGCTTTCGTATTGGACTGTAATTCATGTTTCGTGTATGTATTTCCGTTATCAACACGCCGCGCACCAACGGTATTGAAGATTGCCTTCCATGGTGCCGCACACATCTCGTTGAGCCACTTTTTGTAAATCCCTACAGCTTCCCGTCTTTCTTTTCGCCCAAATCGCATGATCATCACTCCTTTTTATTTTTTTCACTGTTTCACTCGATCTCTTTTGTGTTTTTTCTTCTTTTTCAACACTTCGGCACCTTTTCTATTCTAGTTCACGCGATCTCTTTCGTGGTTTTCCTTTTCTTTTTAAAAACTTCGGCTTTTTTTTTCTTTTCTCATTCACGCGATCTCTTTCGTGGTTTTCCTTTTCTTTTTAAACACTTCGGCTTTTTTTCTTTTCTCATTCATACGATTCCATTCCCTTCCATATTTTTGGGGCCGGGTGCAAAAGATCCCGCTGGCAGTTGGATGCAGATTCCAGATCTTTCTTAGTTGCTGGGTCGCATCAGCCCGCTACTTGGCATTGACCTTTCAACCGCATTCCAACTGAAAGCTGCAGACCAAGCAGGAAAAAAATGCAAGGAAAAAAAATTACGGGCAGCTCTGGGGATCGAACCGACAACCTCATGGTTCTGAGGCATCGACGCTCCCTGAAGGCTACTGTCTAGAGATGACAAATGGTGTGAAATTATTCGAACTAAATTTAAAAAAGCATGCTGTGATTTATTCGCAACATTCGTGGGGACGACCTCGACCTAGGAGATACGTCTCATTGCCGGGCTGGAATGAGATCTTAAGCAAGAATATCTTGTGCGTGGTAAATGCCTAGTGAACATCCCTGGTCGTCTTCCAACTCATATGCCACTGAGCCTACCCTTCGTGCAATTTTTGCTGCCACGAATTTTGTAGCTAATTTGGCAGCAAAATGATTGGATGATGTTCATTCCATTTCCTATGATCTTCCCCTATATAAGCTCGGATCGCCGACAGTATACTCTGGTTTGCCCGTTCTGAAGAGTTCGCTTGTGGGGTGTAAAGTGTAGTTCGACAGTGTTGCACTCCAAACTCATTCAATATCTGAGTGAGCACATGAGAAACGAACTGAACTTCGTTGTCCGAATGCAGAACTTCTGACACTCCAAAAGTGAAAAAAATTTCATTTTTTATGTATTTGGCGACAGCTTCTTCGGTGGCCTTCGGTAGTGCTTTCAGCCAAATAAACTTGGTGTAGTGATCAAGCACTACAAGTAGTTGGGTATTCCCAGACCTTGAGCGTGGGTATGGACCAAGAAAGTCCAAGAACAATCGCTGTAAGGGTCTACAGGTTTCCCTGGGTGCTCCAAGTGGTGGTCTTATGGTGAAATAAGGTGGCTTAATTTGCTTGCAGGTTTCGCAGGCTCTAATATAGTTGGCAACGTCCTGCCTTAATCGAGGCCAGTAATAATATCTTTGTAAGACCTCGATGGTCTTCTTTATTCCTGCGTGAGAGCCTCGTGGATCATCATGAGCGCGAGCTATGAGATTCCCTTTGTGGTTCTCTGGGATCCACAATTTCGTTCTGGGAATGTCATTTTGAAAGATTCCTTTCGGTCTGGTGTGAAGATACACACCCCCGTCGGTGGTGGACACATTCTGGAAGCTTGCGGGGTTCGTTTTGATTTGCGCGATCAAATCCGTATACTCAGGGTCCAAAAGAACTGAGTCAGGGATTACCTCATCGATATCGTGCTGTTTGGAGTTATCTATGGCTGGAGGCGATTCAACCGCACTAGCTTCACATGCGCGTGACAAGGCGTCAGGGACAATGTTTTGTGCTCCCTTCCGGTGCTCAATAGTGAAGTCAAATCCCTGTAACTTCAAACTCCACCTAGCCAATCTGCCAGATAAACCTTGCAGGCTCATGAGCCACTTTAAACTGGCATGATCGGTGATGATGGTGAAAGGCAACCCCTCGATGTTTGCTCGAAATCTTTTAACACTTTGCACAGCTGCTAAGCACTCTAATTCTGTGATGCTTTAGTTGCGCTGGGCCGTGTTCAATTTCACAGACATGAATGCGATGGGATGCTCTCCACCATCATCATCCTTTTGGAACAGCACACTGCCAATGCCCGTAGTGCAAGCATCGCACTGGATATAGAAAGGCCGACCGAAATCGGGATTAGTTAGAACTGGATCAGTAACAAGGCGCTGCTTAATATCTTGGAATGCTTTTTTAGCGGCGTCTGTCCAATGGAACGCCCGTTTTGCCTTGAGTAAGTCTGTTAAAGAACTCGCCAAGGACGCAAAATTTGGAATAAACCGCCGATACCAGCCTGCCATACCCATGAACCGCCGGATGTCCTTCACCGTTTTGGGTGCTGGGTAAGTTGAGATGCTCGCTACCCTTTCAGGATCGGTTTTCAGAGTCCCGTCACTAACGATATAGCCAAGATATTTAATTTCTTTTTGCAGGAATTTACTTTTTTCCACGTTGATTGTCAAGTTTGCCTTCCGCAATAATTTTGACACTGTGAAAAGTAATTCCATGTGCTCATCAAAGTTGGAACTTGTTATGAGCAAATATCTTGTCTTGTAGCTGGTGAGGGATGACCTTGTGCATCAATCTACACATTGTCTGAGGAGCATTATAAAGGCCAAAAGGCATGACCGTGAACTGGTATAACGGCCTGCCGGGAACGGTGAACGCTGTTTTCTCCCGAGAGCTTTTGTCTAAGGGTATCTGCCAGAATGCGTCGTTGAAGTCTAAACTCGTGATGTATCGGGTGGCTTGAAGACGTTAAGGGTAATGGATAGGCGTCTTTTACAGTAACTTTGTTAAGTCGTCGGGCATTAAGGCATAATCTCACCTTTCCAGGTTTCCGGACTACCGTCACAGGGGAGCTCCATGCACTGTGACTTTCTTCTATTACGCCTAAGGACAGCATTCGATCTAGCTCATCGTTTATCAGAGTTTGAATAACTGGAGCTACGGCATAATGTCTCTGCTTTATAGGCTGGGCAGTACCAGTGTCTATGTGATGTGACAACAAATTCGTCTTGCCCAATCCTAAAATGTTGAAGGACGGAAAATCTTTCTTTATTAGGTCAAGTTTAGTGGATTCCTGGGGAAGCAACTTATGAAACTCACTTTTCGAGGATTCCGTTACTGTATTGATGGTAGGCAGTGATATGGGTGAAATGTTAAAGGCGTCCCAAAAGTCTACTCTTAGGAATAATGGGTTTGTTAGGGCCGGTACAACCAAGAAGCGAATCAGACGCATGCGATTATTAAAGCGCACTAGGCTATTAACGTATCCTAAAACGGCAACGCCATCTCCTGAGGCAGTTTTGACCGTGGCTTTCAGAGGATGCATGCGTAAGCCAAGCTCGCCAATAAGCTTCAGCCCTGTAGAACCAAAGATACTAACACTGGCCCCGCTATCTAACAGACTTAATAGTTTTCGTCCTTTTATCTCTATCTCAGCGAAAGGTCGGTTGTCTCCCGCAGGGGTAATTATCGACTCAAGGCAGGATTTCTTTAGAAAACTTCGGGTTTTCAGATAGTAATACGACCGCTTGAATCGTGAAGCGTGAGGCTTGGTGGTTGGACTTGTGGTTGGGACTGTGTTACTGTCCGATGTTTGGACAGCAACGTCACGGAATGAACGGTCTGCACTTACTGTCGGCGCCGTAGTTCCGGGTCGGCGTTTGAGGCGGTCTCCGTAGTGGAGGTTTGTTGAGGTCTGAGATGAGATGGAGTGTACAGAGTCCCCATATTCTGCATACTCCGACCAGCGTTTCCCGCACACTTGGTGCATCTTGGTTTGAACACCCCCGGAGTTCCACATCCAAAGCAAAATTTTCTCTGCACTGGCTGAGAACATTCCATAAATGAATGTCCTATATCCTGGCAGTTCCAACATACCCGCAAATCCATACTCGGGCGTGCGCGGAGTGTATTTGATGATGTTGAGAGTGATGCCATTGCCGGATGATCTCCAGTCTGTCGGTATCTACTTGATGGGGGAGCCGGATAACGGCTCTGAGGGACGATTTCAGCCTGGTGTCTGACGATGGCATTTACTTCTTCATTGGGATCTTCATAGTCACTGCAGATTTCCACTACTGCATTAGAGCGTTTATATTGATTGCTTTCCCGGGCCTTACCGTGTGGGTACCACACCGCTTCTATTGCTACACACCGACGAACCAAGGTCTGACTTGAATGGAACTCCACCCCAGCCAAATGGTTTCTTAATCGGAGATCCATGTTCCGAAGTAGGATGCATTGCAAATCAATGTCAGGCAGCGTGTGCCTTAGTCGTAACGCTTACGCCTCCAAGGCATCGTGGAAATCTTGGAAAGGTTCACCTGGACGCTGTAAACGAGCATCCATAGCGCGTCTCACGTCCACGTTCGACTGTTGAGTCGCAAAACGCTCTTTTAGGGCACTCACTAAGTGGGCCTACACCAGGATTGGCGTTTGCTCTCAATACCGCCAATACCACTCTTCGGCTTGTCCTGCCAGTATCATGTGGAAATCTACGGCGAGGGTCTCTCTTGGCACGCCGTAGTTATCGGCTAGTGTAGTGGCGCGGAAAAGGAAACGCTCTACGTCTGCACCGCGCGAAGATCCGTCAAATCTTAAATTCCATTTAGATGGTGGAAGCGAAATGGACGATCTGTTCATCGTAAGGGCTTGTGACATTTCCAAACGACGATAATTTCCTCTATCAACAGCATTGTCCCCAGGGGGTGTACTTTGGGCAGAAAATTCTTCAGGATGAACCTCCTCTCCTGGCCGATCTCTAGGTGGCGGAGACGTGTGTACGCTACGTGGTTGAGTTTCAGTTTCTGTGGGTGACAAGGTCATACGACCTAGCCCCCGGGTTAAACGTTCGAGCCCCGAGTCATCTGACCTACGTACCGTATTTGGCATTGTGCCTATGATAGATGTCAACAAAGATTACTATAAAATCCAATCTACTCAATATATGCGAGGGAACCAAGAAAAACTGAAATCGCGTATCAAATCCAAAAATTATGCTTTAATACTATACAAAAAATTCCGATAGCCAAAAATACTAAAAATCCAAAAATTCCAATAATTGTAGAATGTGTATAATTAATGAATATTTCGATAAATTTTTTTTTTTCAGGCTCAGCATCAACATTAACATTGATTGGATGTAATGGAAGGGAAAAGAGGTATTAAATGTTAGGAGGAGGAAAAAAATTGGATATTTATGAAAATTAATTAAAGACAGAGCTCTTTCCATATTAACCCGGGTGAGGAGGGGCTCTCCCAGAATTGTACTTTATTTGCAAAGTCCCCTCATGGGCGGACACGGCTGTGTTGAGATCTGCTAAGGATCTAACAACACACCGGATAGAAGACACTGGGAGGTTGCCTCAACACCACGAAAGGTGGACGAAAAATCAGGAATGTCCTCTGATTCGAAATGCTTAGTCTTCGCTAAGCTATCCCGTGAAAGGAGATACAGTAGACACATACCTGATAGTAGCAATCTTCACCATATTATGTTATGGTTCACCTGTCTGATCGAGCCCTAATATCGGGCCTATTAACTCATTTCGATACAATGGGCGCCATCGCGACCGCAGTGACCAATATTATAAAAATGATTTTTGAAAGAAGAAAAAAAATTAATAAAAATGAAAGTAATTTCAATAACTAAGATCAAACAAATGAAAGATAAGGAGAAAATAGAACTTATTTGAAAATCTAATCAATTAATTAATTAATTTTAATTGAAGCGAATCCGTCGCTTCAATGCTGCATAAGCGTCCCGTGTGTCGTTTCTGCACATATCGTCATTGATCCTTTGGATAGTCTGGTTGCTATAGGTTCTACGCTTGCGTCTGACTATTTTTTTAGCTAACCGTCTTAGCTCGTAATATTTTTGCTTCTTGGCTTTTGTCGGTCTTTCAATGTATTGTAAATAGGCTTCTTTTTTACTTTTGAGAGCATTTTCACATTCTTTGTCGAACCAATCGTTTTTTTTCGACGTCGTTTGTCTTCCTACGGTTTCTTCCGCTATTGATGTTACGCCTTCTTTAAGCTGCGACCACATTTGTTCAAGCGATGTGTCCGTACCTGCCGGCGGTGTATTGACAAGGTAATTCGTCAGTTTCGCTTGATAATTTGCTGCTACTGTTTCATTTTTCAGACACTCCACCTTGAACTTAGGAGTCCTGCTCTTTTTCTTGGTGGTGCATCTTGTTATGCGGCAGCGATATTTTGTCTTGACGAGATAGTGGTCTGAGCCGCAGTTAGCATAACACACGCACAATTTACCAGCAGATCTCCTTCAAAAAGGTGGACCAATACTAACACACCGCCTCCACCAGATCATCTCCAAGGCATGGGTCGATGAAAAATTACCTGATGATTGGCGGACGGCCATCATATGTCCCATACATAAGAAAGGAGATAAGCTTAGATGTGACAACTACAAAGCTATCTCACTGCTGTGTACGTCCTACAAGATCCTGACCAAAATTATTAATAAAAGATTGACACAGTACACTTCCACAATAGAGTATGTCATCAGGAAGATTAAAGTAGACAATGCGGGAACGCTAATCTTTAAGTCTACTCAAATAGTAGCGTACGCCGATGACATCAACGTCATGGCCCGATCTCTATCTCGTGCCAAAGAAGCGTTTACTGAGCTGGAGTCAGCGGCTAGGCAAGTCGGCCTAAGGGTCAATGTGAACAAAACCAAATATATGACCCAGTCAAGAAAAAAGACGCCAAATAGACAAAACATGACGCTAACTAACTACAGTGTGGAAAGCGTTAACTCCTTTATTTATCTTGGTGTCAACCTCGCCAAAGACGGGAATGAAAAGGACGAAATTGAACGGCGAATTGGTCTAGCCAATAAAATAAATTTTTCAGTCCTCTCGGTGATTAAAAGTAACAAAGTGCACCGAAAAAATAAGCTGCGCGTCTATAAAACGATCATCCGTCCTGTATTGATTTACGGATGTGAAACATGGACTTTGACTCAAGCCTCAGAAAAAAGGATTGACGTCTTCGAACGCCGCATTTTGAGACGTATTCTGGGGCCCGTGAAGGACGAACCGGACTGGCGAATCCGGTACAACCATGAGTTGTACGCTCTTTATGACGAGCCACCGGTATCGATTCTGACGAAACTGCTACGATTTCAGTGGGCTGGCCATGTGGAGCGTATGGATGACAGGCGAATTCCCAAGCGCTCCATGAAAGGCCAAGCAACAGAAAGCCGCCCACCAGGAAAACCACGCAAACGATGGGAGGATGCAGTTGACAACGACAGCGAATCCTTGCTGGGATTCGCTAATTGGAGGACGCGGTCGCTGGACCGAGACAGTTGGAGGCAGTGTCTTCGGGAGGCCAAGGCTCAATTTGGGCTGGTGCACCATTGATGATGATGATAAGTGAATCCGTACAGTCAAATAAAATGCAAGAAAAATCAAATACTATAGATTAATTTCATCACTATTCAAAGCCAAAAGCCTATATTAGTTTGGGCGCCATTTGTTGAGACCTCAGCGTATTGACACTGCGGTCACGGAAAATTTATTTGAACCTAGCCTTCCACCCCCCTGTAAAGCGCAACGATGCCGGCTAAAGCTCAGCGCGTGGGTGTGGTTCTTTAGGAGGTTAGGCTAGGCCCGTGTCGATCCAAATAACATGGACAAGGGATGGGAATCAGGATTGGGTGTTGGTACTGAGCCTGAAGAAAGAAAAAAAAACTTAGGCCATAATGTGGTTAAAAGGAATATATATTTAAAATAATCCGAATAAAGCATGACATTATAATAAACTTATAATAATACAAAAATATAATTCAAAATAATAGGAGAAAAAAATAATGTTTTAAACAAAACTATAATAAAGATAATAATCGAAGAAAAAAAATAATTATGATAAAAGAAAATTATGATAACAAAATAATAATAAAAAAAATATAATTATGATGTAAAAAAAATTATGATAACAAAATAATAATCAAAAAAAAATATAATTATGATAAAAAAAAGGAAACTATAATAACAAAAGAAGAAGAAAAAAACGGAGGAGTGAAGTGGAGTCTACAGAAAATTTCAATTTTTCTCTAAATAACAAACGGAACTAAACTTACTCTGGCTGATGACGAGCGCTCTTCACCGCTGGAAATTGTCCTGAAAACTCAAAAAAAAATACACGAGGGCCTCACTCCACTCGCTAGGCTTTCTTTTCTTGTTTTCTTAATCTTGACTACACATTTTCCCCGTCAACTCAACTCGTCACATTAGGTGTATGTAATCAAATGGTTTTAAGTGTTTCCTATTTAGGATTTATTTGATCTCAATGTTTAATTCATTAATTTCCCATATTCTGCACTTTTTACAACAAAAAAGCAATAATTTATATAAAAAAAATCTTATGGTACAATCGCAGTTTTATTTTCGTAATCTGAAGGAAATGGCTCAGGAGCTAGTTATAAAAACTTCATCTAGTCCAAGTTAACTGGCGCAGTGAACTCGCTTCACAATTGAATGGTCGATAGAGTTAATCACATGAACTATGTATTGCTCAGCACGCTGCTTTCGTATTGGACTGTAATTCATGTTTCGTGTATGTATTCCCGTTATCAACACGCCGCGCACCAACGGTATTGAAGATTGCCTTCCATGGTGCCGCACACATCTCGTTGAGTCACTTTTGTAAATCCATACAGCTTCCCGTCTTTCTTTTCGCCCAAATCGCATGATCATCACTCCTTTTTATTTTTTTCACTGTTTCACTCGATCTCTTTTGTGTTTTTTCTTCTTTTTCAACACTTCGGCACCTTTTCTATTCTAGTTCACGCGATCTCTTTCGTGGTTTTCCTTTTCTTTTTAAAAACTTCGGCTTTTTTTTCTTTTCTCATTCACGCGATCTCTTTCGTGGTTTTCTTTTTCTTTTTAAACACTTCGGCTTTTTTTCTTTTCTCATTCACGCGATCTCTTTGTTAAAAAATCCAAACCTAACTTACTTCATCTTCCTTCCAAAATCAACTGCCCTCCAGGACTTTCAGTTTTTCTTCCACTCCCTTCCATATTTTTGGGGCCGGGTGCAAAAGGTCCCGCTGGCAGTTGGATGCAGATTCCAGATCTTTCCTAGTTGCTGGGTCGCATCATCCCGCTACTTGGCATTGACCTTTCATCCGCATTCCAACTGAAAGCTGCAGACCAAGCAGGAAAAAAATGCAAGGAAAAAAAATTACGGGCAGCGCTGGGGATCGAACCGACAACCTCATGGTTCTGAGGCATCGACGCTCCCTGAAGGCTACTGTCTAGAGATGACAAATGGTGTGAAATTATTCGAACTAAATTTAAACAAGCATGTTGCAATTTATTCGCAACAAACGTTTATGACATGCGATGGTTTGTGTCCTTCAAAATGTTTAGGCTATAAGGAAAATCCAAATCAACGTTTATGACATGTTATGTATTTAGTCTTTTTAGATATATATGTATTTTCCAGCAGACAATTATTAAATGGGAAGTGTGGTTCCGGGGTAACGGACGACATCCTCTTCAGGTGCTGTCATTTACCATCCGTCACCAGACAGAACCTCCATTAATGTGCAAAAATAGCGTTAGCATAGTTGCGAACCATAAAGCACACTAGTGGGCGGACTGTTGACTAGACACGCAGGTTCAAACCCTAAACAAATATGATTATATAGAATTGCTACGTATGCATAATATACGAACAAATTGACAGTCGTTATAATTCGCGTATACAAATAGTTTATAAAATAGTTGAAGTATCTGAAGTGCTGTCTGGTGACGGATGGTAAATGACAGCACCTGAAGAGGATGCCGTCCGTCACCCCGAAACCACACTTCCCATTTAATTATAATGATATCGGCCAGAAATCTGGGAACAAGAACTAAGGAGACATATATTGCCTGTGTATTTGTAACAGGCAAATTTTGTGAACCTGTAAATAAATTTTTAGTCGTTAAGTAGGCAGTACTTTGTAAGCAAGCATCAAATAAAGGTAATACAGAGATAAAAATCCGTGTTATTTAATTACTTGTTCATGGTTACAAAAAAAATTAAAAATCATTAAAAGTCACAATGTAAATAGGATTCATACCAATGATATGACCGTATGTTTCTGATTATGAAGACATTGTCAATTCAATCAAAGCTGATGATTATTCGCTTAACTTGAGCAGATTTTCAAAATGTTTCACAGTACCCTGTTATTTTAATGAAAAAAATGCTAAAATTTTGGAAAAATTATTTCAATCAAATTTGCATTTGTGGTAATCAACGCTTTGAATGATAAAATGTTTGGAAGTCTATACTTTGCAAGATCATATGCTCTAAAAAGCTTTCATCAGATAAAAAATTGTAATTTTTAGTAGTTTTGTTCTTTGGTGTTAGTAAGATTTCAATTTCTTTCGCCCTCATCATTTGTAATACTTTTTTTTTACATCCAATTAAACCGATTATTGACTGCATATTCAATGTTTTTCAAGACCAACTGCAAAACAAGAAATACTTGTTAGCCTCATTGATGTAGATTGACTGGTTGGTTGTAGTGGCAGCCTCCAGTGAAGCGACATCACGTTTAGTTGTGAGCGGCATTCCATTGCAATCTTGGATCAGGTATGCACGCTAGATAGTGATTGTTGTGTGAAATGTTCAAATTTCGTATGGAAATTTTCTGGTTTCACAGCCAGTCTACTGCCATGTAAATCGCAATGACCTCTGCCTGAAAAACACTACAGTGGTTTGGTAACCAGAAGGATAGTTTCAGGCCTAGCTGTTCTGAGAAAACGCCACAGCCGACCGATTCCCGTATGCCACCTCTTTCTGTGGTCCAGCCCTGCCTACTCGGGATGACTGACCTGAAACCATGGTGAAAATAGGGAATCGGAGAAGCGAGGTCGACCTTCCCTGGCGTTGGTCCATCCCTCCGTAGTATTGTAGAGTGGCCATTGTTCCCCTCATGCCAGAGACGTAGAGTTTTCAACCGAACCGCAGAGAACTTGGTCTGCTGTCTCATAACATAAGCATAAACGATGCCTTTGTCGGGATGGTGCGTAGAGCCCCGGTAATTGCAATAATTGCAATCCTTCTGACCTTGTTTAGCAAGTTTACATTTGATTACTTTGCCATAGCTGGCCACCAAATAACTGCGCCATACAAAAGAATTGGTTCCACTATCGCCGTATAGAGTCGTGATACAATTTTGGGTTTCAATAGCTCTTTTGCAGCAGTAGATTGCGCATGCCGCTTTGCATGCTCTTTCTGCTGTGTTTGCTTTCCACGCAAGCTTGGAGTCCAGAATTCGACCTAAATATTTGACCTGATGTGATGGATTGAGGCTTGTCTCATCAAGTATGGGTGGGACAAATCGTGAAATTTTGTACCTTCTCGTGAAGAGAACAAACTCAGTTTTCTGCAGATTAATCTTTAGATCGTACTCTTTGCCGCACAGGGTAAGAATCCACCACTAAGTCCTCCTTCTTAAGGTGCTGTTTCCTAGTGTGGAGTTGATGTTCCTGTTGCTTAGCAGTTGTCCGATGAATCCTATCAGGTTGTCATCGACATTGCTTTCTTCAAGTGCTTTCCCGATAGCCTTATGGCTGACATTATTGAAAGCCCCTTAGATGTCTAGAAAAACCGATTGCGTATATTCTTTGACGCTTAGCGATTTTTCGATGTAGCTGGTGAGCGAGCGAAGAGCTGTTTAAACCGATCTCCTTTTTGTGTATGCGTGCTGCGCATTGGAGAGTTGTTTTTTTTTATCAACCGTTCAAAATATTTCAGAAGAAAAGAGGTGAGGCTGATAGGTCTATAATCCTTAGATGAGGAGTGGGATGTCTTACCCTCTGTGTGTATAAAGACTACTTCAGCTTGTTTCCACCGCTGTGAAATGTAAGCCATCCGTGGGAATGAATTGAAAATGGCGTTGAGCCATGACAGTGCCGTATTTATTGGATCTCAACAGGTGAGATATTGTCCATGCCAAGAGATTTAAAAGGTTGAAATGAGCTGATTGCCCGGCGTAGGAGTCTGTCATTTACAGGCACATTGGGTCACAGACAGCACGGGAGCATATGTGCGTATGTTTTGAAGCTGGATTTCGTCCAAACTCCGTTTACGTCTTTGACAGACCCTAGAAATGAGGGACAGCTCGTCTTGACTTTTTTCAGACGACCAACATCCTTGGAGTTTTCTATTTCTGCACAGAAACTTCTTCAAGAGGTGCGTTTAGCCTTTCTGATGGAGCATTTAAACTCCTTCAGTTTGAGTTTATAGGAAGACCAGCCATTGGATTCTTTAGCCCGATTAAAGGACTTCCTATATTCCTTCCGCAGCTCCGCAATGTCACTGTTCCACCAATGGGGCTTATACTTCCCTCTAGGCTACGTTGGATTACAAGCAGATCTTGCTGCTTCATTGAAAGCCGTTAGAAAGGTCCCAACGGCTTCCCCAGGACCACATATATCTTCATTCTTTGGACTCGAATACTGATTGGTATTTTTTTTCAACGTTGGGAGGTAGAAATCTTCACAAGATACCGATCAGCTCCTGCCTCTCGGCATGGCGGATTTCTACCGACTAAAAATACCTCCGTTTCCTTCAATCACTCTCTCCATCAAAAATTTAGTAATTCTCCGTAGTGAAAATTTTAGGACATAGTACTTCCCAGACTTCAATCCATCCTCCTTCTGTTAATGAAGGTTAAAAGCCACATCAAACCTTATACATAGATGATCAGAGAACGAGCACTCATGTGATACATGCCATCCCTTGATAGCCTTATACAAGTGCTCGTTCGTTAGAGTGATATCCAGAACCTCCCTACGGCTTGACTTAATGAAATTAGGATCCTCACCTTTGTTAACTGGGGCTAAGTCATGCAATAAAATGAATTCAAAGAGTGACTCAATCCGTTTATTCGTATCAGTGCTACCCCAAGTACGATGGTGGGCATTGGCGTCCACCCCACTATCATAGGGATGCCTCTTGCAGTAGCTTCCCTTGTAATCCTCTGCAGGTTGGTAGCAGGTAGCAGAACATCATGTGCCATATAGCAAGAGACCGCGCGAATGGGTTTGGACTGCCTTTCTACTGCTATGGGAACGGTGCTTTGGTCACTGAAATCATACAAAATTAAAACTTGCAGCCTTCCTTTATGATTATGCAAGCTCTCGGTTTACCTGTTGTAGTGAGGAATACTGTCTTGTATACCTTCATATTGAGCCCGCAAACCCGGTTTTCTACAACCCAAGGTTCCAGTATTAGCTCCTCTACATTTTGGGACAGGTGGAGGAGCAGTGCGGCAGATGCTGCCTTAGAGTGATGGAAGTTTATTTAAATAAACCTCAGCATCACGACACAAGGTTTTGTCCACCTCCTCATCAGATGAGGACATCTTCTCCTTGTCAACCAAATAAAGGAATTGGAGAAAGTCCCCAGCCAACTCTGCAATGAAGGTGGTGCCTCTTCCGTCATCGGAAAGATCTGATTCGGAGAGGTCCGCGGTTGGGTCTTCTGAAGCTACACTCTCTTTGTTCGGTTGGCGTACTGGTTTCCCAATACGGTCCTTACGGTATACTCACAGGGTGATAGCCAAGAAACCTTAGCTTATCATCCTACCTTTAGACTCCAAAAGAGCTAGCGACTCCTCATTGAGGATTATAAAAGCCTCTCGCTGTCCATTGCTTAGCTCGCTTATCTTAGCTACCTTCCTATTGTCTACCGGACGGTCAGCATTGCTTCGCTTAATCAGGTCAACAATTTCTTCCGATGTGGATGGCTTCGCTGGTATCCATGCCCTGGACCTAGGCAGATTTGGAATGTCATCCCTGGAGACAGGTTCAAGTTTTGCTCCAGGCCAGACTTCTCTCAACCTGTCGATAGCTTGCTTGTACAGATTTGCTGAACGTTGATCCGTGCAGGCTATCAGCTTAACATGACCCTGGTACCAACCAACGTCACGAAAACTTGGCGAAGGGCCTGGATTTGCCTCTCTGCTACTCCTGTCAATGACAGCCCATACCAGGCTGTCCTTGGCCACTTCACTGGAACTTCTGCCTTTAACAGGGTTGGACGTGATCAATTTTGCTCTTTTGGTGACCGACAGTTGGGCACTCTGCTGATTTGTGGCTGTTTCATTAGATCTGCATCTTTTATGAGTTGCCGCTTGCTTTGTGAGCCTCTCCTGTGGTGGTTATCCACTCAAGAGAGATTTTGTCCTACTGGGAAAGACCATTGAAAGGTAAATCTTTCAGCCTTTTGAGAACTTTGAAGGCAGATCTTCTGTCCCCGTAAGCCATAAAAGAGGGTTTCTGCTGCTTTTTAACACCTGAAGAAAAGGCGGTGTTGGAGGGCGCGCCAGCAACAGTTCGGGCCGGCTTGTTCGCCGTTGCTTTAGCGTTGCCGCTAACCCCAATAGGCTTAACTGATTAGGTGCTTGCCCCTGGCATAGCTGTCTTGGTGCATGCACTCTTAGAAGAAGTGGGGGTTTGGCTGAACATCGCGATCTTCTTCCCACTAGAAGAACGCGTCGCTTTCTTCCACTTTCCTTCCGGGCGGAGTGGAGTCTCCTTAGTATCTTTCATACTCATTGCAATTGGGTCTCCTTGCAGCCGCTCTGGTTATCTATACCAAAGCAGGGAGGCCATGCGAGGGTTAGCACATGCTCTTATGAGGCTGGCACATGCCCTTATAGGGGCCGGGTCTGGGTCTAATCATAAATTCAAACTCAACTGAACCTACGCAGCCAGACTAGTGGCGACGAGTTTTGAACGAACCACGAGGCCTGCCAGGGTTTTACCAGGACGGAGGCATCAGTGACACTCGCCTGAAAGCCATTTCCGCAAGATGTCACTCTTGCGTACTCAGGTGACAGAATACCACAACTACCAGCCCAAAGCATCAAATAAAGTCGTTAAGACGTAGAGTTGTCCAAGAACATATGAAGTCGTGCCGTGGTAGATCATTTAGCGTTATACAGGATGCACCGCGAAGAGGCGATCTACTTTAGATCCCGCGAAGCATAGTAGGTCGGTTTAAATAACCTAAAAGTATACTATTAACGACAGCTAAACCAAGCCAAAGTGTACTACTCAGCCAAAACCAAAGAGTATTACCAAATCGAGTGCTGTAGGAGTGAAGAGTATTCCGCAAGTAGTAAAACACACACCTTCATAAAAAAAATAACTCGGGGTTAGAAATGGACAACTTGTGCTCCTATACATGCTAATAGCGTGCTAGTTCGGTGAGCTGGCGGACATGAAAGTATATCAGTGGATGGATAGCTTTTTGTATGGAGATCCAGTTTTGACTCTGGCTGGCCGGCTATTTGCGAATGTAGGAGCGTATGTGGTATGCGATGAATCGTGTACTGGGTTTTTGCGAGCGCTGATTGGTTGAGAGCTAGTTTGAATATGCAGAAAGTGGTTTTGATACGGAGCTCGTGAGCAAGATGAAGAGCCCAAGCGTTGTAATTGAATAGATATGAATATAGTTCTAGCAAGATCAAAAATCACTTGTTTTGAATGAAAGTATCGTGGAAAAATCACATGGCTACGTTCGTAGCGTAAAAGCATGCAGGAGACTTGTTTTCATAAGGGAAAACACGTGCGCGTGTAGATACCGTTTTGTTTTGAGTCGACGTCTGCGCGATCGGATGGCGATGAAATGATGACTTTTGCTTCAGATGCTTGGGAGCATCCGAGCGTGGAACCGTTTCCCAAAACGTGTCTTCAAAGTGTTACCCCTATTTATAATACGTTTACGGTAAAAATGACTTTCATCAATTTATTTGTAAGTTTTTGTTCAAATTTTTTATTTCGTTTTAAATTTTTTTCCTCAAAACTTTTGTTTAAATTTTTTCGACTTTCAAACATGTCTAAAAAGTACTTTTCAGATCAATTTTATGGTTTTATATGATCTCTTAAAAGAGGCATAATAGCCATTTTTTAGTGGGGGAACCCCATAACTTCTCCTGCGGTCGGGACCGCTGTGCTCTTTATATGTCATAGTAATAGGGGAACCCCCTTATATTGATCCACTCTACTCCCACTTTCGAAGGAGGTCATAAGCCATAATCTTCACTTCTACCCCAATTTCTTTCAGTAATGATCACCGCCTATCTTCCCAAAACTTTAGCCCCAGATACAAACAGAAGTTGTAGATAGCCAATAGTGGTTGTAGATAACCACTAAAGAAACTACCGATTCCTGTCCCGTGCTGGTAGACAAGTGGTGATCGTTACAGATCTCCAATATCTGAAAGTTGTCCTCCACTGTGAGTAAAATAATACCGTGTATAATGAGTATTCATTGCCTTGACAGAAAATGTGGCATTCGACTCGTATCAATATTATAATCTTATATTTTATGAGTATATATTTATAGTTTTTTATCACCGTTTAAAATGTAGCATTATATAGGTGGGTGTAAAGCTTGGTTCCAAATTAACCAATTCTCATCTGGTAATATCTCACCACCGGACTCTTTAGTCACGCAAGCTATCGCGTGTCGAATTCCCCAGCTAACTTTAATGAAAATTTGTTTTCGCTCTTGGTATACATTCAAGTTAAGAGGATTTTCGCTTTTTTTAAGCTTATCATAATCGAATTCTATCCCACTCAGTAACAATGCAATAAAAGCATTGAGGTTACAGCAATTCTGCATGATTTCTTCTCCGTCGTGTTATCTGTCCTATTATATGATCAATGAAGTTTCGAAATCAAATAAACTTTATCAATATTCTTTCCTCCTTGATAAGCATGCAAACAAAACTCGCCCACATTCTTTACTGTACTTAAAATGGAAATTATACTATAAGCTCTTTCATCCTCAATGTGATTGTGATTTATGTATTTAATATCATTCAGATAATAGGTATACCAATCGGGTTTCACTGCTAAGAAGAAAGACGATAAAAAAGTTGAAAACTTTATGTCGTATTTATCTTTGTCATAGTATATTCTGCGTAAGTCTGCATTGTTCCATTTCAACGATACATCATGATTGAGTTCTGGAACTTTAACTATCATTTCGAAAGGAAATTTTCGAGTCTTTTGGGATGGTTTAACGTCGGAACTTTTTCATTGTATTTTCTCCATCTTCATTTTCAGAAAATATGGAACCTTTAGAGGTACTGTTCTGATGATCACGTTTTGGCAACATGATTTCTGTTATTCCGACTTTCGAACCATCACCTAGCTTGCAAGAGTTCAGCAATATGTTCTCAACAGATGATAAAGTGTTTTGCGGGTAGGTACCCTAAAGAACTGTTACTCAGAAAACACACGTAGAACTCATCTGCTTTCATGTTTACAGGCATTTTTAAATCCTTACCCAATTTTAGTTTGGAACGCTGGAACTACGCTCGTTTCTTAATCTTAACCGTTCAGCCTCAGTCAGCCTCATATTGAGAAAGTCGGCTAATATCCCATAGTCCTTCCCAGATCTATCATATGAATCGGCTATACATTTTCTTATTTTGGAAGGTGGCTTAACCTTTAAGTATGGACGTCAAATATTTTTAGCACTAGTGGGGTCGTGGAGTCTCTCAGGCTACTATATAACATACAATTTTTTTCTAGAAACTGATTCTGCACCGCGACAAAACCCCATCTATATCTAAATATAGGTCTTTAATAAGTAAAAAAAAGTGTTTGTATTTAATTTTGTGAACTATAATTATACAGAATATGAAAAAACGACTATCATGGCAAATTTTCTGAATTTTTCAGACTTAGCATTTTGACACATTAAAAGTAACTAAATCTAACACTAGAACGAAAAAAACTTCTTTATCTACTAATTTAATATACGAACTTAAAAAAACATAAAAGCCCCTTCTGGCAACACAAATAAAAAATTCTGAAAGCAGTCATAATATATGTAAATTACTGGCAGTCAGCTCACAAAGGACGAGAACATTGCAGGCATACAGGCTTACTGCACTCCACACAAACATAAGTGGTCATTCAGTACTTTTTCGCGGGACATATTTTACATGCTTTTCTGGTTCCTTGACTGACTGGTGGTTTCTGGATATCTTCACTAATCATATCTTTACCCAAAATTCGAGCAATAGTTGATCAGCTTCTGACTGATCCGAAGCCAACAATATATAATTCAATTCTTCTTCGAAAGATAAATCATCTAGTCGTATTTTTTTCTCTCTGTGCCTGTTTTGAACTAGAGCAACTCGCTTTACTACTTCCCGCCATTTTACATAACAAAAATCTAAAACAAGCACAAAAACTATCAAAATATTTTATATGTCAACAGTGGACGTGAAGCCTAACAGGCTCCAGCCAATATATCGTTGATTATTATTCACGTGCTATGCAACCAGTGACGCAATCTCCTCCCTCACTGTCTATTTTGCTACTAAAAGAGACGCTACAGAGACGCTCGGTTGAGGGGAGTGGGGGAAGTGTGCGAAACAACGAACTTGAGAACCGCGCGGAGCCTCTGAGTTTAAGACTTTTCGTTACTCCACTTGCTGACAAACGCCGGTTTAGAGCATGAGGTACTTCCTGCTTAAGTGGTGCCGTTTCATTTAATGATTCAAACATCTTACCCCTATTACCTCTTTCACCCCTATGAGTGAAGTTTGCTTGGGCTGCTCATTGTTAAGTACAAACCTCGACTGAGTGGTGTTATCACGCAGATTTTTATATTTTTGATCTGTCATATGTTCCTTCAAAGAAAGATTTTCAGCTCTGGAGCTGGAAACAGCGTCGTGCACTTGATTAAATACCATAATAAAAGGAACAACAACACAAAAAATATTAAAAGCAGTTGAAGACTTCATTACGAAAAGGGTAACCAAAAGTTCTGTAGATACAGTAGGAGAGCGTTTGCGCAAAACATCAAGATATTTAACAACAATTACTAAGATAGTAACCGATACACGAGCAGCAACAATGTAAATGATAACACTCGTCATGGAACAAACATGGAACAACTCTTCATGGACATCTGAATCGGAGCAGAGCCACCTCCTGTTCATTGAGGCATCCAATTATTTCTGTTCCGCGATCGCATCCTCTAGTTTCCTTTTCCTAACAGAGTTCTGTTATCCGTATCAACACTGTCCTCCTATTAAACTTCAGGAGAGGCCTTATCGTCATTTTGTAGATACGCAATTTATCTTGCCTATGCATTTTATCTGATTTCAAACTAGAGTGATTAGAGAAGTCCCCTAAGTAAATGAATTTGTCAACGTTCTCCATGTAATATTCTACCATTGTCAGGTTTTGTCTGATTTCCGTTCTGTTATCCGTTATTCTCAGGAGAGGTCTTATCGTCATTTTATAAAGACGCAATTTATTTTGCCTGTGCACTTTATTTGATTTCAAAATTAAGTGATTAGAGAAGAGAATGCAATGTTCTACCATTGTCAGGTGTTTGGTCTGATTTCCGTTAGGTCTGAATTTATTTGGAAGCAATCAGCTCATTTAACATCAATCGCGACCTATGATTCAGCGTTATTAATGACCACTTTTGTTATTTTGACGAGTTTTGGTGGTGCGCGAAATTAAATCATAATGTCAAAAGTATTTCGCTTCGAAATTGTGTGTTGAGCTTTTCCCGTAAGAATGCAGTTACTACCTATTTTTATTACCTTAACGACATCGTATTCAACAGGGCTGATCATATCGTTGACCTCGGCGTAGTCTTAGACAACCAATTGCAATTCAATCTGCAATATGACAAAGTCTTATCAAAGGCTAATAAACAGCTTGGCTTCATTAAGAGACGTGCCAAGGAGTTAGAAAACGTTTGGATTACCAAGTTCTTATACACCACCTTCGTGCGGTCTTTGATCAAATATGTTTGCATAATTTGGAACACCGTTTTTGTGCTCCACAGCGACAGACACAATTCATGCTTTTCGCTTTGAGGGACCTCTACAACCCAAGTGTTTTTCATAATCTTCCTTCCTACAAATATAGACTAGACCGTCTAAAGTTAATGCCTATTACATCTACAAAAATACTAATTAGTGGCAGTTTCACCTTCGACGTTATCAGCGGCGCAGTAAATATAGTAGCCCTCACTGATAGGATAAAATTTAATGACCAACAACGACGTACTTGACGCACAACCCTGCTTAAAGAATATCGGCATCACACGGTCTGTGGTCATAATAAACCGATAAATAGATGTCGCAGAATATTCAACACTGTTAGTAACCACTATTCTCCGGGTATCCTTAAATCGTCCTTTAAATGTAGCTTCACAAAGGCCCTATTGTCATCATAACCACGCACTCTCCAACTAAGCCTGATTAAGTTGTAATTAAACTAATTTACTTTATCTTATTAATTATTTATGTATTTTGTATTGTTTACTTGATGCCTTGTTTGGTGTAAATAAATAAATAAATCTTCCAGAGCGGACGTGATGCAATTTTACGAAATATGGAACCCTTATTCTCACACGTTTTTAATGTTTGCCCCAATCAGCGACCAACTAGAAAGCTTATATTATTTTCGATATACATATACTCACCATGCAATGTGAATTTACTGGACACAGTCCACGTAAATAGGAGAGCACACTCCCTGTTTTTAAGTTTTGATTAGACATAAACGACAAAATCCCGAAATAGTCTTGATTTTCTTTTGCATAAGTGTCTTCCTTAAGGCAAAAGGAATATTTATTGAAAACTCCCACAAATTCAAATTTTTTGACTTTCTGATTATTTTGGGTCCGCCAAGAAAATGGCACCGTTTAAATTTTATTTATTTTTAACAAATCATATAAAGACGACGATAATTGTTGGTTTTGATCTTATTTTAAAGCGTGAATGTGATCATTTTTTGTTGTACTCTGTTATAATAAGTCACGGGAAGATTTTGACGGTTAATGAAATTAGAATTATTTTTTACCTACTTAAAAATATATAAAATTTATCTATCATTGGAAGAAGCTTCTATGGGAAAGAGAACTAGTGCAGGATGCGACCCAGAAATCTTACAAACCGTCAACTGGTCACCGCCAACAAACACTGTTGAGATCAGATCGTCCTCAAGTTTCCGGATACACCTATCTGCTCTGTGATTATAGCTGAAGATGTTTGATGTTTTTACTTGATTTTTCATTTGAGTAAAGATTGTTTTGCGGTGTGAACTACTGATACCTTTTTAAAAAGGTAAGATGCCTTTCTGAGAAATATTCAATACTTACCCGACAATGTGTCACGTTGGCTGTTTTCAACTCATTCAGATGTTGTTAAAATATAATATTTTAGTGGTATTTATACTTTTAGAAATTGAATTGTGCGTTGTAATTCTTGTCGATTTTAACACTTGCGTCATATTCAATACTTTTCTCAAAAGCTTCTCTGAATCTCTCCTCAATCCTTACCACAGCTTGATTTAACCACAAAACAATTCGTATGAACCATCCAAACTATTAGGAAAACAGATTTTCTTGTATTAACGATTTTTTTCCTGTATTTTTTGCTTCATACACAAAAATGCTTGAAGTTAGCGTATCAGTTCATTGAAAAAACTGTCAAAATTTTTTCTCAGTTGATACACTAGTCACAATGGATACTTCACCAATATCAAACAATTTGCCTCCACTCTGGACAAGATAATAGCATGTGTAGTTTGCATTCATCTCATTATTATAGAGCTGTGTCAATTTTCGTATCAAAATAATGCTGATATTTCTAAGGTGCAAATATTTGAAGTTCTTACATTTGTTTGAAATAAAACATGATTATATGATGGTGAAAATCTAGGTTCAAAGTTGGCTAGCTTGCCGTGATAGTCTGTAATCTTTATAGAAATACTTTCAATATAGTGGAGAGTACTCCACATTTTGGAATCTATGAACACTATTGCAATCTCTAAGCAGGATTTCTCGAAGTTTTTTATCATTTTATCTATTAAAATTCGTGGTTTAATTATATCTGTGTAAATGTTTATTAAATCGTTTTTTCCAAAATTGCCAAAGCCATTGGATGTTGTGGTATGACGTGCTGGTTTCTCGATAAAGAACATAGATTTCCCTTGCTGGTTGACATTGACTAGAATCATTGATTTATCAAAAGCATTATTTATAATTGTATCGATTGATTCGGGATCACGTTTTTCAACAGGTTTTTGTAGAAAAGCATCTTTGAATAAACTGGCATTATTATTGGTTTTATCCACTTTTATTGGAACAGAAGTTGTATCTACTGTCCCATTAGACTTTTTATATGGTAGATTTATGAAGGTGGCGGAATTAACTTTAGCCCATTCATTGAGTAATATATCAGTCACTGATTCTTCAGCTTCTTGAGATAAACACTCTAGAATAGACAGGCCGATGTCGGTTAATAGTTTTCGTACCCGGTCGTAGCCGTATAACGTGAGTCGACGTTTCTGTTCATCCACGGTCCCCATTTTTTCCCCACGGGTATCGGATTACCGCCCCACGGATGACGTCACCTGTTATCGCTTCCGGTGGCGCCATTTCTTATCGCTGTCGGGGTGTTTCCCACGGGAAGGTGTTTCCCACGGGCAGGTGTTTTCCCACGGCCAGGTGTTTCCCAACCGCGATGAGTCATGCTGATGAACAGGTGTGATAAGAAGTCAAGGTCAAAGTTCAAGGTCAAAGGTCAATGGTCAAAGGTCAAGGGTCAAAGGTCAAAGGTTAAGGGTCAAAGATCAAAGGGCAAAGTTCAAGGTCAAAGGTCAAGGGTCAAAGGTCAAGGGTCAAAGAGCAAGGGTCAAAGGTCAAAGGTCAGGGTCAAGGTTCAAGGTCAAAGGAGTTTTCCCAACCGCAGTGAGAGTCATATCCCTGGAAACACCTATGACTTCATCTTCAATTTCGCAACAACACGCAATATTCTGATTTCGCAACAAAATGCAATATTCTGAGTCATATCTCAATTCTGAGTCATATCCCAGGAAACACCTATGACATCATCTTCAATTTCGCAACAACACGCAATATTCTGATTTCGCAACAAAATGCAATATTCGGAGTCATATCTCAATTCTGAGTCATATCCCAGGAAACACCTATGACATTATCTTCAATTTCGCAACAACACGCAATATTCTGATTTCGCAACAAAATGCAATATTCTGAGTCATATCTCAATTCTGAGTCATATCCCAGGAAACACCTATGACATCATCTTCAATTTCGCAACAACACGCAATATTCTGATTTCGCAACAAAATGCAATATTCTGAGTCATATCTCAATTCTGAGTCATATCCCAGGAAACACCTATGACATCATCTTCAATTTCGCAACAACACGCAATATTCTGATTTCGCAACAAAATGCAATATTCTGAGTCATATCTCAATTCTGAGTCATATCCCAGGAAACACCTATGACATCATCTTCAATTTCGCAACAACACGCAATATTCTGATTTCGCAACAAAATGCAATATTCTGAGTCATATCTCAATTCTGAGTCATATCTGAACCACATTAACCCAAATACCTAAACCTTGTATCATCTATATAAACATCCTGCACATAATATTCCCATAATTACAAAAATAATAACCATCCACTTGAAATCCAATAAGATCAAGTAAACTTCCCAGAAACGAAAATGCCAATCACCGGAAATTCCACTGATAAGGTGGAATACAAAAGATCGTATTACTGCACGAGTTGCAAATCGGATCGGCATAACGTAAACAATTGCCCTTATTTGAAAGATAAAGATAAAAGAAGGAAATAATAAATAAAGATTAGCGATGGGCTAAATACAAAATTATGGTAGTTATAATATTAGGTTACCCTTAAGGAATTTATAAAATAAACAATAGAATTATATAAAAAGAAAAGACCCCAACAGGAATCATTCCAGTTGCTATTCTGCGTTGTAAACCAGTATTCATTCAAAGTCAATTTTTATACCTTGTCGAAAAAATATAAAAAATTGCAAAAGATAAAAAGTGATTAAAATTTAAAAAGTTTATTTTAAATATAAAATAACTAAGTTTTTATTCAAAGTGGAAAAGGAAGAATTAGATCTTTCAGATATCCAATCCTCTGCTTTCACTTTGCGTCTCAATTTAGGAAAGTTTTTATTTTGAGCTCAGTGAAAAAACACGAAGTGAATTGTATTCCTTAAAATGTTTTGTGAATTTTGTAATATCGAAGTCAATAGTGCTTGTTGGAACTATCATGTGCGAACCAATGCTCACAAAAATAAATCTATAGAGCCCCTCAACGAACATTTTAAAAGGGTAAAAAGTTGTTTTGGACAGCGAATGGAAACTCTTGTTTTTGAAAACAAAGATGAGGGTCTTTTAAATTCGGCGGAGTTTTTAAAAATGATGGAAGATCCGTTAGTGAATTATCTGATGAGTGCACTAGATGAACGCGTGACACTCAAATTCAACATTGAACTCTTTGCTGAATTCATTAAAATGAATGATGATGATGAAAACGATTGCATAATAACCATTAAGTCTTTCCATACAAAAATGCAAGCGATAATTCAAAAAAGTGAGTTGAAATTAGCTTTCGATAATATGGCTAATGAAATTCGAATCAAAATGGAGGAATTCCAGGAGAAAGACAGTGGATGGGCTCTCCTTAGAATTACGCACTGTAAGTTAAATATAAACGATTTTAAACCATTGAGAGGAACAAGTTATATTCCGCTACCAAGACAATTGGCAAATAAGCATGCTTGCATTAATATTAAGAACCGCGACAGTTATTGTTTTAAATGGTGCATAATTTCCGCAATGTGTCCGACAGATCATATTTCACAGAGAACTACATCATACCGAATTGATGCCATTGCAGACAGCGTTATACATCTTCAAAATGGTATAGTATTGAATTTTCGGGGACTCAAGTTTCCGCTACAGGTGCAAGATATTGACAAATTTGAGGAATTAAACCAAACAATCAGTGTTAATTTATTTGGATACGATGAAGAGTTAAGAAAGGTTATCGGTCCATATCATATCACAAAGCAAGAAAAATCGCATCACTTCAATCTGCTCCTGCTGCAATCCAACGAAGATTTTCATTATGGTTGGATTAAACATATTTCAAGGTATGTAATAGTGAATATTATGTGTGTGTGTGTGAATACATGAATTATTTTTCTTCGTTTTCTTTAAAGATTGATTCGCTGTCAACAAACGCTACACAATGGTGCTATCTATGTTTGCAACAAATGTCTGCAATATTTTATTTCGAGCGAGAAACTCCAACTGCATAAAAACAGCTGTTGCAGAGTAGTTACGAAAATGGTGGAACCGGAGAAAGCAACGCTGCAGTACAAAAGCTATGGACGACAACTCGAGGTACCTTTTGTCATCTATGCAGATTTTGAATGCCTTCTTCAAGACGTCGATACATGTGCACCCAATCCGACACTTTCATCAACCTCAACAATCCAAGAACATACCCCTTATGCTCTCTCTTATTTCATCAAGTGTTCATTCGATTCAAAATTAGACAGATTCAGATTATACAAAGGCCCAGATTCACCCAAAGAATTCGTTAATTCCATTGTAAATGATGTAAAATGGTTTTATATAAATCATATCAAGAACCCAAAGTCAATGGATGCTCTATCGTCGGAAGAAGAAAAGGTTCAAAGGGAATCGATTTTCTGTCACATTTGTAAAAAAGAGCTTGACAATGATAGAGCCCGAGACCATTGTCACTTTACTGGAAAATATAGAGGTCCCGCTCATAACGAATGCAATTTATTGTATCGAGTACCGAAATTCTTTCCAATATTATTTCACAACCTCTCAGGCTATGGTTGTCATTTGTTTGTGAAAGAATTGGATAGCATTGATGGGGAAATATCTATTATACCCATTAATAAGGAATTATACGTTTCATTATCTAAACGAATTAAAGTCGATGAGTTTGAAACGATTGAGCTTAGGTTCTTAGACTCAGCCAGATTCATGCATAGTAGTTTGGATGCTCTAGTGAAAAACCTTTCTCCAGTAGATCTGAAAACCGTAAGATCAGTATATGAAGATGGGGAGAAATTTCAACTGCTTACAAGAAAGGGTGTATTTCCCTACGATTATATTAACTCGTGGGATCGATTGAATGAAGTTTGTTTACCACCTCGAGAAAGCTTTTACAACAAAATGACAAATAGCGAGTGCAATGAGATTGATCATAAACACGCTGAAAATGTATGGAAAGTTTTCAATTGCACAACGATTTGGGACTATTTGGAATTATATCTGAAGACAGATGTGCTGCTTCTGACAGACGTTTTCGAAAATTTCAGGAAAGTTTGTAAAAATATCTATGGACTTGACCCTTGCCAATACTATACAACTCCTGGAATATCGTGGGATGCCATGCTCAAAATAACATCGGTTAAATTTGATCTTCTAACAGATATAAACATGCATCACTTCATACAACGAGGAATCAGAGGTGGTATTACTCAATGCTCACGTCGTCACTCAAAAGCTAACAACAAATACTTGGAAGATTATAAAGAAGAGGATCCTTCCAAATATCTGATGTATGTAGACGCAAACAATCTATATGGTTGGGCAATGTCACAGCCACTTCCCCATTCTGAATTCCAGTGGGTTGAAAATATAGATGAGGTTGATATTCTTAATATTGCAATAGACGCGGACATTGGCTACATATTGGAAGTTGATTTGGAGTATCCAACAACAAAGCATGACGAACATAATGATTTACCTTTCTGTGCAGAAAATAAAAAAGCTCCTGGTTCGAAAACGGCGAAATTGATCACTGACTTAACTAACAAGCAAAACTATGTGATTCACTATAGAAATCTACAGCAATGCATTGCAAATGGTTTGAAATTGACCCATGTCCATAGAGTTTTACAGTTTAAACAATCGAATTGGATGAAGCAGTACATAGACTTGAACACCCAATATCGCAAAGCCAGTAAAAATTTGTTTGAGAAAAACATTTTCATGCTTTTAAACAACGCAGTATATGGCAAAACGATGGAAAATGTGGATAAAAGGAAAGATGTGAAGATTGTGACGGATTGGGAAAGCCGAGGCAGACACTCAGGCGCACGAAGTCTTATATCGAAGCCAAATTTTCATAGTGCAGCCGTTTTTACCCCCAATATGGCAGCTATTCAAATGGATAGAGTATTCACATGCTACAACAAACCGACTTAACTTGGTTTCACTGTGCTTGATCTATCAAAATTGAAAATGTATGATTTTCATTATCGTTTCATGAAGCCCAAATATAATGAGAAAATTATTCTCAACTATATGGATACGGATTCATTTATTTATACTATTCAAACCAATGACTTTTACAGTGATATTATACCGGATATAGACAATCACTTTGATACTTCTGAGTACCCCCAAGATAACATATATAATATTCCGCTGAAAAATGGAAAAGTGTTGGGTATGATGAAAGACGAAAATAATGGAAAAGTCATGAAGGAGTTTGTAGGATTAAGAGCTAAAATGTATTCTTTAAGTATAGAAAATGGTGATACAATTAAAAAAGCAAAAGGTGTAAAGAAGCTTATTATGGATGGACTAAATTTAGATGATTATAGAGATTGCTTGTTTAAAAAAAAAGATATTTAGAGGTATCTAAGCTTCACAATTTATATACTGAATGTATAAATAAGGTTTCTTTAAGTTATTTAGATGATAAGCGATATATAAGGGAAGATGGAGTTGGCACATATGCTTGGGGACATTATAATATTGTAATGGATGTAGACTAGAAAGATTGAAATAAATAAAATTGAATGAATTTAAAAAAATATTTTTTTTTTCAAAGAAAAACAAGAACAAAGGAAATGATAAAAAAAAATGAAAACAGTATAAATAGACTGAAGAAATCAGTTTCATCCAAAAATATTAGTTTGTATATGTATCTCGTTAAAAACCTAAAATGACGACTTTAAACAATACTAGGGAAACCTCAATAAACAACTCTCTAATCATTTAATTTGCTTACCATGCCCTTCACGAAAATCATTGCTACATATCTTGAAGCCCACCTAAAATCCATCACTAAAACATATTTACAAATCAAATACAAACATTTCCTTCAAAACACTGATATTAGAAACCGCGTATAAGGAAAATACTGAACAGCCAATTCGGGTCCAACTCATAAATCCGCAACTTCCTCATAAGCAAACGTATTTTTTCTCATCACTGACCATCAAGCACCGTTTTTTTTCATATCACACACTCAGATTCACCCAACTTCAATGGCCTTCAAATCCTCACATTAATAATCTTAAAACTAACCATATTGATTCACACACACACACACATACACGCACACACACAATATTATAACATCGCTTACCTCTACTAATTTTCATCTTTTCCACAACTAAAATCAGAGTCCACATTTCCAGACATCACGTCACACTCGGAGTCTCCTCTTATTATAAGCCCCATCCAGCAGCTTAATTGTTGTCCATGAAACACCACTCGCAAATTTTTATCACTCTACTACTATACTGACCATAGACAATCCAACCTAAAATGACCTTCAAATTCTCTACATATTTACAAAATAAATTCATTAAATGTATAGGTAAAACTATATCTTTTATCACATCATACAAATAATATTTCATTAAATACTAGAGAACCTCATTCAACAACTCGCTAATCGTTTAATTAGAATCTCTAGGAGCCTTAACTATTGATTCTGTATTGTTGGATAGTAAGTTTAATGTAAAGCATAGAATCGTATTTTGGTATAGCATAGAATTGTATTTTGGTAGTAAACAGAAGACTTTAACCCCATTTTTAGCAAAACAGTTCATTAACAGATAAATAGTTCAAGCTAGACACGTGGCGGATTCCCCCTAAACGATAACGTCATCGTTTCATCGAAATTGGATTTCAAGTGGATGGTTATTATTTTTGTAATTATGGGAATATTATGTGCAGGATGTTTATATAGATGATACAAGGTTTAGGTATTTGGGTTAATGTGGTTCAGATATGACTCAGAATTGAGATATGACTCAGAATATTGCATTTTGTTGCGAAATCAGAATATTGCGTGTTGTTGCGAAATTGAAGATGATGTCATAGGTGTTTCCTGGGATATGACTCAGAATTGAGATATGACTCAGAATATTGCATTTTGTTGCGAAATCAGAATATTGCGTGTTGTTGCGAAATTGAAGATGATGTCATAGGTGTTTCCTGGGATTTGACTCAGAATTGAGATATGACTCAGAATATTGCATTTTGTTGCGAAATCAGAATATTGCGTGTTGTTGCGAAATTGAAGATGATGTCATAGGTGTTTCCTGGGATATGACTCAGAATTGAGATATGACTCAGAATATTGCATTTTGTTGCGAAATCAGAATATTGCGTGTTGTTGCGAAATTGAAGATAATGTCATAGGTGTTTCCTGGGATATGACTCAGAATTGAGATATGACTCCGAATATTGCATTTTGTTGCGAAATCAGAATATTGCGTGTTGTTGCGAAATTGAAGATGATGTCATAGGTGTTTCCTGGGATATGACTCAGAATTGAGATATGACTCAGAATATTGCATTTTGTTGCGAAATCAGAATATTGCGTGTTGTTGCGAAATTGAAGATGAAGTCATAGGTGTTTCCTGGGATATGACTCTCACCGCGGTTGGTAAAACTCCTTTGACCTTGAACTTTGACCCTGACCTTTGACCTTTGACCCTTGACCTTTGACCCTTGACCTGTGACCCTTGACCTTTGACCTTGAACTTTGACCTTTGATCTTTGACCTTTGACCCTTGACCTTTGACCATTGACCTTTGACCTTGAACTTTGACCTTGACTTCTTATCACACCTGTTCATCAGCATGACTCATCGCGGTTGGGAAACACCTGGCCGTGGGAAAACACCTGCCCGTGGGAAACACCTGACCGGGGGGAAACACCTTGACACCGACCTTGACCTTGACTTCTTATCACACCTATTCATCAGCATGACTCATCGCGGTTGGGAAACACCTGGCCGTGGGAAAACACCTGCCCGTGGGAAACACCTTCCCGTGGGAAACACCCCGACAGCGATAAGAAATGGCGCCCCCGACAGCGATAAGAAATGGCGTCATACGTGGGAAACACCCCGACAGCGATAAGAAATGGCGCCACCGGAAGCGATAACAGGTGGCGTCATCCGTGGGGCGGTAATCCGATACCCGTGGGGCGGTAATCCGATACCCGTAGGGGCGGTAATCCGATACCCGTGGGGGCGGTAATCCGATACCCGTGGGAAAAAATGGGGACCGTGGGAAAAAGTGTTCTTGAACTCTCCTATTCTATCTACTCATCGCGCAACTTATACTCCTCGTAAAAAACGATTCATTTTACCTATAATGCAGTGAAGATTATAATGTTAATTGGTGACATAATGTGCAATTTCATAACTTTTTCAGTCCATAATCTTCCAGGTAAAAAGTGTGGAAAATCTGTTTAGCCTCCGTTTTTTTCTTTTTTACGGATGAATAAATCGATCGATCATATTCAGTAATTCGGCATGGTCTTGCTTCTTCCTCGTAATATGAGCAATAATGTAGTCTACATGGTGAGGAACTGATTCAAAACTTTTATTAAAAAAAAGTGTATATTTCCACAACGTTTCCCAAGAATCTGAAGGTGATTTAGCAACGCTTATGATAGAAAAAATATTTCTGTCCCTATCCTCTTTGATGCGATCATAAATTGTTTTTTTTAATGTCAGTTATGTTATAATTATAATAGTTAGGTCAAATCGCTAAGAAAAATGATGAAGAAATGTTTAAAAATTGGTTTTGTTTTTATAAAAATATGTTTGCATGTTTTCAACGAAACCACTTCAGCAATTATTCGTGCTAGAAGATCTCGTCATCTATTATTAGACATTTTTAAATCCTATCCCAATTTAAGTCTGGTACGCTGAACAAACGCCGCGGCTTTCAATTTTACCCTTCACTTTATCGGAAAGGTTTCTCTATGGGAAAGTCAAGCTTACATTGAGCAGGATTTGGACGAGGTTTACTATTCATGGTATGTCCCATTTCTTTATGATTCATTGAAATCTTAGGGTACAGCACACCTATCATCCATTTCATATTAATCATTGAAAACATCATCTGTAGCAGATTAATATTCTGTTACTTTTCTTTCTTACAGTACAATGTATGTGAATGCTAGGAGCTCCACGAGCCTTAGTCCCGATACGGGTGCAGAGGCGTCAAAGGAAGGATTGTGATAAACACAATATGATATATGGGAATTCAAGGAGTTCCACGAGCCTTAGACCCGATAGGGGTGCAGAGGCGTCAAAGGAAAGATTCTAACTAAAAGCCTTAGACCCGATGAGGATGCAGCGGCGTAATAGAGTCGAATGAATACGGTGTGAGACCGCTGCTTGTATAGCTGCTGATGTGTGATGCTGCCAGACTGTGATGTAGTGGGGGTGCCCGCCGTCGTGTGTTATTATGCTGCAACGTTGCGCTATCGAATATTGCCATCCTGCGACGTTGTAGTGGGTGATGTTCGGTTTTCATGTCGGCTCGTACGGTGATTCTTAATTAAGTTGTTACAGTACTCCCCTTCTGTCTTCGAAGGCGTCTCGACGAGGATGACAGGATTGCGTGGCTAGTTTTGCTGCTTTCTTGGTCTCCCTCTCTTGCGACTGGTGTAGGTTGTAAGCGATCTGAATCATCTGAAACGACTTTTGTTAGGGCGGAAGTGTGATAAGTAGCAAGATATGAGCTAGGATTATCTGCAGAGGATACGTCATAGGTAGTAGGACTTTTCTGGGAAAGGATAACGTAAGGACAATCCCCCTTGGGTTTGAATTTTGAGGTAATTTCCCGAGGTTTCTGACTACGTGTATGCGTGGTGATCCATACTCTACCTCCAGGTTGATATGCGGGTACGGATCTTCGTTTTTTGTCATGGTATGTCTTCTGACGATCTTGCTGTTTCTCGAATGTTTCTCTCGCGTGTTTTATTGTTTCGACGAGTTTTTGTAGAAGAGGCGTGATCTCAGGTAGGAAATTTTCAGACTGAATGATTTGTCGTAAGTCTTGATGAGCTTCATCAGGTGTCCGTAATTTTCTACCGAACGTCATGTAGGCTGGGGTGAATCCAGTATACGAACATTTAGTGCTATTCATAGCGAATCTTATGAATGGTAGTCGCTCACTCCATTGGGTATGATTCTTGCCAACTAATATGGACAACTGTGTCTTAAGATCTCGGTTGCGCCTTTCCACAGGGTTTGCTTGCGGGTGATATACTGGCGTGAAGTTTTGCTTGATTCCTAAGCAAAAAGTGAGCTGTTGCATGATTCCACTAATGAATTCTGTACCATTATCGCTGATTATTCTACGTGGTAACCCATAACGTAGAAAAACTTCACTTAATAATGTCGTAGCACACTGTTTGGCTGTGGCATTAGGTAGTGCGAAAAATTCTACCCATTTGGAGATGACATCTTCGATGATTAATATCCACTTCAACTTATTTTCTGTTTCAGGAAGAGGTCCGAATAGGTCGACAGACATTACTTCAAAACGTTGGTTCATGACTGGGGTTTGTAGTAATCCGGCTGGTTTCATATTAGTAGCCTTATATCTTTGGCACTGAATAAATTTTTTCAAGTATTTATCGATATCATGGCGCATTCCAGGCCAAAAGTATCGATATATTATTTTCTGTAACGTTCTTTCGGTTCCATAATGTCCAGCCGTTGGTTCATCATGATAATGTGAAATAACCATAGTGCGGTCTTGGCTAAGAACTACCAGTTATGGTTCTTCGGATTCGGAATCAGGGTTTTATGTATACAAAACACCATCGTTGAGTAGATAACCGCGTGCCGTCCATCTAGAGAAATTTTCTTTGGCTGCGTCTGTTTCAAACTATTCAATAATTTTACTTATCTCGGGGTCTTTCAACTGTTCCTCCCGAACTTCTTTCTTGTCCTTCCTAGGGATGTCTTTCATTGTTACGCCAACTTCGCAGGTTGTTGCGTTAGCTTCAGTACAAAATGGTCTTGAGAGAACGTCTGCAAAAATATTTGCTTTTCCCGGGATGTAGTCGATTTTTAGATTATATGGCTGGAGCATCTGGCCAATCTACCTGTTGGTGATTTGAGTGACATAAGCCATTTCAGTGGCTGATGGTCTGACGTTACTATTACATCCTGACCTTCTATGTAACCGCGGAACTTGGATACTGCCCAAACGACTGTCAAGGCTTCTCGTTCCGTCGTACTATAATTACGTTCAGCTGGAGTGAGTAATCTGCTTGCGTACTCTATAAAACGTTCATCTGGTCCCTCCCCTTGCAATAAGGCTGCACCTACTGCATAGCCAATTGCATCTGTTCGTAAGATGAATCTTTTATTTTCATCTGCTTGTTGTAATATGGGAGCGTTTATTAGTAAACATTTCAGTTCATTGAAAGCGTCTTCTTGGCTTGATTTCCAAACCCATTTAACATTCTTTTTGATCAAGTCTGATAATGGACGAGCTACTGATGCAAATGATGGAACGAACCGACGGTAGTACGAACACATTTGCAGAAAAAAAATGAGATGTTTCAAGTTTTTCGGATTTGGCAGGTTAGCTATGGCCATAACTTTATTGGGGTCGACATTTATTACTTCCTGATTTATAATGTCCCCTAGGAACTTAATCTCATCGGAGCTGATTCTACATTTCTTTCTATTGACACGTAGGCTTAATTGTTTTAATGCGTTGAATACTGTGACTAATGAGTTGTACATTAAGTCAAATGTTTCACATAGAATGAGAATATCATCTAGGTATGCAAGAATTTTGATGTTTGGACACTTCATTTTTAATTTGTCAATTAATCTTTGGAATGTAGCTGCCGCATTTCTTAATCCGAATGGCATTCTTTTGAAGCGATATATTCCAAACGGGGTGCACATAGCCGTTTTATCTATGCCTTGCGGGTGCATAGGAATTTGCCAATATCCAGAATGGAGGTCCAGTGTCACCATGTACTTGAATTTAGCGGTTTCATGCCATAAATTGTCCATCCTTGGTAATGGGTACCGATCGGGTTTAGTTATGGCGTTAATGTGACGGTAATCTACGCATAACCTTATCCCACCATCCTTTTTGGGTACCAATACTACTGGTGATGCCGAGGGAGATTCACAAGGTTCGATTATATCATTTTCCAACATTTGTCTTATCTCTTCTCGTAAGGTTTCTTTTTGTTTGCTAGACATTCAATGGCGAGGCGTGCCTATGGGGTCGTTGTCTCCCGTATCAATTTTGTGTACAGCGTATTTCGTTGCTGGGCCATTAAAACGAAAGGGATCGGCATATTCTACCAGAAGTTGGTTCAGATGGTCTCTTTCTGTCATTGAAAGTGATACTCCTTCATCACTTCTAAGTGGAATGGCCTCTAGACTACCAATTTCAATATTTTGTGAATGAAAGTTTTCTGTATAGTTTTCAATATTTTTATTTTCTTTATTTACACCAAAATTTAATATATTTTGTCCCACTGTCACGACAAACTCGTGATTCACTCGTTTCGGTGTACCTTTAATTGGAGATTTCGGCTCTAGACATTCCATAAGCGTGATGTATTTTCTTATCTGCGGTGGTGTCTTCATCTCGATGACTTCGTTGTCGTAGTCGGTTTTGTTTTCCGGTGTTTGTATATTGATTTCCGAAAAGCCATAGAATGGAGGAACCTGCTGCGATATATGAGTGTTCCCTTCGTTGTACGTGAAGTCGTATTTGGCTTTTGGATTTTCCCTAAAGCACCAATAACGCTGCGAGACGCTTATCTCTATGCTGGCGTCCTCAATGAAATCACACCCGAGTAGTGTAAAGTTTTTTTCAGCCTCTGGCAGAACCAATAGTTGTGTAGGAATGATTTTGTTTCTTAAGTGGATGTCCACTGAAGCATATTTCACAATTTGCTGCTTTTCGATGCCATCTGCAAACGATATGTTGACCTCGTTGTTAATGAACGTTATCCCCTTGCTTACTAGTAGCTTGTGGAGGTCGCTGCTGGCGATGCTGGCTCTTGCACCCGTATCTAGGAATACGCATCCTTCTTTGCCTTCGATTTTCACGTTGATAGCTGGACGGCATCCCAGTGTAATTTTTGGTGGTTGTACATTCGTGCAGCAGAAATTTACTGCAGGTGCCGGTGTTGTTGCGTATTGATTATACTTCGGACACTTTGATCGAACCACTCCTAGCTTACCACAGCCGTAGCACTTAAGCTGTTCTGCCTCTGGTTTGAAATTCTCAATAGCCTTTTCGTCGGGTTTCTTTTTTTTCGACAGTCGTTCATCAGGTGACCATATGAACGACAGAAAGTTCAACGATTCATTTTTTCGTGGTCCTTGGCACTATTACCGTCAGTGTTTTTTCGGTTTGTGCCCATTTCGCTGTGTTCCTTCAGTTTATTTTCGATTTCTCGCGATTGAATTAACAGTTCTTGGAAGGTTTTCACTCGATCACGTTGGAGTTGTTCACGGATTTGAAGATTAATGAGCCCGAAAACTAGATCTATTTGCTCTTCTTCGTTATGTTGTCCTTTGGGAAGTTGCGCTAGTAGACTGCGTTTTTCGCAGATGAAATCGTCTGTTTTGGTGTGATATTCTTGTTTAGTGGAAAAAATTTGACCGTATATCTGGTAGTATGGTGTGGTGGGAGCGAATGTTTTCCGCATATTTGATGTTGCTATGTCGTCTCTTTTTCCCGCCCACCATTGTGCTGCTATTCCTTCTAACAGAAGAGGAAGACCTTCTAAAGTGATTTCATCGGACATGTTCTCGCAGGTCTTGAATATGTTGATTTTCGTAATGAAATCTTCTACTATTGGCTTATTACGTACCCCACTGTATCTTGCAGTGCAGCTGGTAAAGTTCTTTTTCCTCTCCTCACGGGGGGAAATTCGAATAGCATCTAATAATGCTTGAAATTGGTCTGATGAGAAATTCATTGTGGTGGTTTGCCGTTTTGGCGGGGGCATAAGAATGTTCTTTCTCTATTTATCTTATTTTACTGGCCTCGAGTTGGGCGTCAATTATGTAGCAGATTAATATTCTGTTACTTTTCTTTTGGAGGTTCAGGCAGTAAAACAGAGGACGAGAATTTAATATAATTACTTTTATTCATATCTGATAAGTACAGTACAAAGTAAATGTTGAGAATTCTAAGAGCCTGAGAGTGATAAATACAGTATATTGTATGTGAATGTAAGGAGTTACACGAGCCTTAGACCCGATAGGGGTGCAGAGGCGTCAAAGGAAGGATTGTGATAAACACAATATGATATATGGGAATTCAAGGAGTTTCACGAGCCTTAGACCCGATAGGGGTGCAGAGGCGTCAAAGGAAAGATGCTAACTAAAAGCCTTAGACCCGATGAGGATGTAGCGGCGTAATAGAGTCGAATGAATACGGTGCGAGACCGCTGCTTGTATAGCTGCTGATGTGTGATGCTGCCAGACTGTGATGTAGTGGGGGTGCCCGCCGTCGTGTGTTACTATGCTGCAACGTTGCGCTATCGAATATTGCCATCCTGCGACGTTGTAGTGGGTGATGTTCGGTTTTCATGTCGGCTCGTATGGTGATTCTTAATTTAGTTGTTACGCATCCAGTTAATCCACACTCTGTAAGAATTCCATACTGTGTTATCCCATCATCACCGGTTGTTATCCTATAGCCCTTGTTAGTCCCATCATATGAATCAAATACACTTTTCATTATTTTAGAAGCAGATGCTGATACCCCTTGCTTGAAAACTGGTGGATGTTCTTGCTTTGGTGGTGTTATTTCATATACTGATTCAAACACCTCTTTCGTCCGCAAAGGTGGTTTGGGTGGGTATCTCATTTGTAAATTAAAATTTAGTTTACGTTTCTTTATCACGCAGATTTTTATATTTTTGCCAGCGTGCACGATATTTCAATGAAATATTTTCAGCTTTCATCTCAATAAATGTATTTTTTGTTGAGCGTTAAGTAATTCCATAAGCTCATTCCTATAGTGATATCAGATAGCTTTATCATTGATTATTTTACTGCTCAGTATCTTCCTCATGTTTTTGTCAAACAGAGTTTGTGTACCAGCATTTTCATTTCTCAACTTCAGGCGTTCGTATACAATAGAAGCATTTTCTTAAGACTATTATTTCTTTGCACATTTTTCAATCCAATAACCGATCACGTCTGAAAGTTCACTACCTAACAATACAAGTAGAAATATACATTGCTGTTAGCCTAGGAAATGTAACATTTCGTTATATTTGACTTTGTCATATGTGCGCATTCCGATTTGTTACTTTGCAGCCCTATCCATGATGTGACGTGACCAAAATGTGCAAACGAAATAAGATGACGATTTGCTAATTGGTTTACCATCTCTAGTCTATATACCTTGTTGTGGATCGGCCAACGGTCTAGCAATGACTAACCATGACATTGCATGCCCGACAACCATCTGTGATAGACTGACGTTGAATCACAAAAGCTTTAGCGGAAAACTACAGCGATGAATTAAATCTGTACAGAACTTTCAGCGGGGACATTGCCGATTCCAATGACGTTGATATTTATTGTCAGCTGTGGCAAACGCAAAATCTGTCCTGCTTCTTGGCTTATGTATGGTACATGCAAGCCTTGATCCAAAAGAGTTCTTAGTTGGTACACTTTGCCTTAGCTTTCGCACAAATTGATTAGTGCTGTCGCCAAAATCACTTATGTATACTTTGTTGAATTTTGAGACACATTCGCTATGGTTCACGTGGTTTGTGCAATATTGTATTGTGACGCTGCTTGTATATATACACACATGCTTCGCACGGCAATTCGATGCCTGGTAGCCGTAAGTGATCGCAAATGTCTACCGAAGAAGTCTTCAAGCTGTGGCCATGTTTACATTTCATCATTCTCTAGCACACTTTGTTCCCAAAGACATTGTGGTCTGCATCTAATTTGTCGATCACATGAAATACAATCCAATTCTATTCACCAAAATTCACATAAAATTACAAAATTTATAAAGTTTAAGTTTGATTTCGTGAAATACAAACAGCTCTTGCTGCAAATATTTTGTACGTATCTACGCTTGAAATGAGTAAAACGCACATCAAGTGGAGTAATTTTTTGACAACCCTAGCAAACTTATCACATAAACACTGGGTGCCTGTTCGTTTTATAGATGCGTACGATTCCCTGCTCAACTCATCTCTTTCCTAAGCATCTGCGAACATACTGCATCACCAAATTCCTGCTCACCACCTATTGAATGTATTTATTATGAATTTATTTCGTACAAATATTTTGGACAAATCAGTAGCTGTCAGTCCAAAGTATTTGTCTGGCATGAACATTCCACACATATCTTCTGTATCGCGACTTGACGTGTGAGTCGACCAATGAGTTATTATGGGTCTGATGAGTGAGGTGCTCGGTAATTCGGTTCAAGGCTTTTTTGGAGAGCAAGGATGAAAGTGCCATTCATGATCTAGTTGCCATCCGCAGCATTTCTCGCTCGTGTGGGTTAGATTTAAACTGTGGTGGAAACAACGCCTAGGTATTTGATAGTTTCCCTCATTAGTATAGCCTTGTTTTTGATTGAGAGTGACAGATGCTTGTTTTCAGCAGTTGTTTTTACATAACTTTTACCATTGGTGTTGCGACAGCATATCAGCTCACATTTGTTTGCATTGATTATGAGTGACCAATTGTTCATGCAGTTGTTAATCACTCGAGTTTGGTCTCTCTTTGTTTGTTCCGAAAATTTGCGATATCTTGCTATTAAGATGATGTCATTTTTAATATCATCGTTTTCGCCAAGTGGGTTGACGCAGAGAAATGGAGAAGATGAGAATAGAATTTAAAAAAGGAGGTACTAAGTATGGTGTTTTGTGAGACGCTAGGGCTTACTTGAACCGGAATTGATTTGCAGTTGTTGATTTTACTGGAAATAGACCGTTGATGTGAGAAACAAGCAACTAGTCGACAAAGAAAAAAAGAGCATCGAGCAACGAGTCAACCAATCAATCCTTTGGTTCACACATTTTCGAAAGCTTTTTCTAGGTCAATAGTACAAGCTACTGTTGCTTTTTTTCTGAAGTCCTGCCGACATGAAATTGTGTAGCGAAAGAACTGCCTCATCCTTCGATGTTTTAGGCTTAACACCAACATGTTTGTCTTGTGTCAAAGGCAGTTCAAATTTTGAAAACGAATGGAGCACTACTTTTTAAAGAGATTCGCTTATATTTAAGAGCCAAGAAATTGGTGTAATCGAAACAAGCTGTCCGTCTGGGAGCTTTTTTCCAAGATTCAAGGAAATAACCGTATACACAATTATTGATGATGATTGTTAGCAAGCGCCCAGGCAAATTTTTCAAGACATAGCTGGGAATCTCGTTTTGTTCTGAAGATTTTTTGTTGTAAGAAAATTGTAGGATTGATGTCACTTCGATGGGGTGAGCGAATAATTTTCCGAAAGTTGAGAGGCCTATAGTGAAAAGGCAATTCGTTCTCGTGAAAACGCCTAGATATGTGCCATTATCACCATGGAGAAAACTGTTGTTTTTTTCTCGGCTTTCGGTCAGTTTTTTCCTTCATAAAGACTCCAGCCGTTTTTTAACACTATAGTTTAAGTTTGCGTTGAGATTTTCTTGGTTTGGGTGTATTTGGATGCTTTCTTGCCTTTATTCAGGTCTCTGTGGATAACTTTTTTTAGTTTTTGCTGCCATTTGGCTTTAGTGTGAAGTAATGTAAGTCTGGGGACCTTCCCATATATGCTAAATTTTGGTGGATAGGCAGGAGAGTACATGCCTATATAAAAAATAAATCATGGGCTGCATTATTTATCTCTTTGTTACCAAGAATGCGATCATCAGGGATTTTTTGTTCAAGATCTTTCGATAGTTAATTTGCAAATAAGTCCCAACTTACATTTTTATATGACCATGTAAGGGTTTGTTGTTGTGTTTTTTGCTCCCTTTTCCGGAAAGATGGTCCTACTGCAAGAGCAGGTGGTGATATGCAGGAGCTGCAATGTTTATGCTTTTATGGTTATCTGTACGCATGTTGAGAAAAAAATCCTTGCCTAAGATGAAGTATTACGAGGTCTTTGTGTGAGTTTTGGTTGAGACAAAGGCTGTTGGACTTTGAATGATGTGGTCGGTTGGGCAAGGGTATTGCAGCTAATTAGCTTCGGAGTTCTACGTTCATCTTCTGAGCATTTCCAAGAAATCTTATGATTCAAAATACGTATGATTTTAGGATATTCTTGAGTTTTTCTACCGAACCAAGGGTGATTTTAAATAGGTTGAGTCACGTGTTGACAGAGTCAGGTCAAAATGAGCTCAGTTATTGAGAGATTCAGCATGTCTGTATTTTGTGATATTAATTGTCGGATAGGTTGAAAATTTATATCGGTTGTTTGTTATTTTGAAAAATATGGATGAATTGAGAGATTCACTATTCGCAACTAGCTTCCAAGGAGCTGGGTAAGACTTGCTAATGTCTTTTCAAATCGTGCTATGGATGCCACGCATGCTGCTTCGGGTTAGTCGGAATTGGTCACAGTTGTGTTGATTTCCTTGCTTTTAAGAGCACCCAGCTCTGCACCGATGTGGTCTGTCATCCTTCTCGATACTAGAACATTGGTTGATGGTTCATTAACTTGAGACTAAAACGGCATGTTGGTTGCACCTTTAGGCTGTAGAGCCTTTTTTTGGTTTTTCGCCACCAAAGTTGATTGAATATGGCTGCGTGTGGCTTGATCAAAGAGACAGGGTTCAAATTTACTGTCACAAAGTAATTCCCTTCTTTTCGAAATGTTTTTGCCTGAGTGGCTTTCGATGTTGGATTTTGACACGCTGGATATTATTCCTAATGAACTGAGAATAAACGAAATATGATTACAAGTACACAAAAATAAGCTTTCAATAGAAACATCTTCCTCATCTTCGAAAGCTAATTCAAATTCAACTACACGGTGCTTATTTTACCTGTTATTATATGTAAGCACAGTAGCTAATTGGCCATATAAAACTACACCATCAAGTGTGGTTCGCGGTTTTATATGGCAAAATCATATGTTTTCCATCATTCGAAACGTCTTACTCACTTAACAGTTCGAAAGCTGATTAAAAACTTAGTACTGATACACTAAACGTAAGTCATTGTGTCTGTGAATTGAACCACAGCATATGTAAGTATAGTAAATAATCGGCCATATAAAAGCACAAAATCAAGTGTGGCTCGCGATTCTTTGGGGCAAAATCATATGTTTTCCATTATAGATCATGTCTTTTCAGCCATCTATCGTTTGGTTACTGGTCCGGTCATGACCAGAGCTCGTTTATGTGCTTTTCATCTTGTTCGCGGAAATATACTTATGAATCAGTGTTCCTTCTTTTTCGATATTTATCTCATTCTATTTTGATAAAACTATTTAAAAAAGAGATTGCCGTGTGTGGAAGTAAAGAAAAAGTTCACGAAATTTTTTTATTCACTGCACATCTGGCAGTGCTTAGCAAACTTTAATTTTCACAAGAACATAGCTGCCTCAATTGCGCATCATCTATTTATTAACTGCGAATTGAATTTTCATTCGATAACAACACATGTTACATATGGCTATGACAGACAATTGAATTGTCATTACCGCTTACAAAAGATGGAAGAAAGTTTAGATAGATCTACTAACGTGTTTAAAAAATCGTAAGCAAATTTACAAAGTCTATTGAAAGCTTGGTAATTACTTGAAAATTTCTCGAAGCTCACAGCCAAATGTTGAATTGACAAGTTAAATTTGCCCATATATGGCACTTTTGATGATGTTTTGTAGGAACTATACTGTGACAGCAGCACATCCAGGCGTCAAACACGATGAACAAAAAGTGTAATCTCGTCCTGTTTGATTCCTTATCTAAGTCGTTATATATAAGGTTAAAATATGTTAAATATAGTGTGAAATGTACATACTTAAGGCACTACATATTGGTAACTGCAACGTAATAATTCCCGACAAAAATAAATTCTTGAAGACGCGCGCGTCACTCAATAACGCAAAATTTTGGCAGAACATGTGACGCTCAGTGCAGGTGACGCCACCGAAAGTAAAAACGGTGACCCATAAAACCCTGTAATTCCAAAAGAATAGCTCATGCACGCCTTGTTTCAAGTGGAACGCAAAGCCTTTTAAGTTGTGACAAAAGATGAAAGCGCAAGCTGGAGAGAAACTAACTGAAAACGCCCTCAATAGTTTTGGTTCAAAAATCTTCCCTTGCCCGCCTCCAAAGTGCTAGTTGTGGTCTCACATGTGCCGGTAACAAGCGTTATCGAAATGTTGGATAAAATCCATCGCGAACGAGACTTCACAATTGAAATCACTGGTGTCAGAGTTGCGCACGATCCGCTACCAGCAGTTGACTTTCCACCAAAATTACAAAATTAATGACAAAGATAGAAAATTCAAGCGCAAGACTTTTACGAAACACGCCTAAAGCACAAACTAGAGCACGACCTTATGATGATACGGCCGTTTTCACTGTTTATACTTCATGTTGCGAATGTATTTCTGGAAGTCATCGCAATTGCTGTGTAGAAATATTTTTACAGTCCGTTAGCACTTCTGCCTGTCACTATTCATTGATACTTTATTTGCGAGTAGGTTGAGCAAAACTAAAATTCTCACTATGATTGCTCCAGCAAGCTCTGCTTCTTTATTACAGGAAATGATAATCACAAATGTTATATCGACAAACAATCAAACTAAACTTTTGGTGAGTACGATGCATGAACTGTCTAATATTGTAAGCACATGCACTGGCCACGAATTCTATATGCAAATTACAAAAATTAAACAATTAAAGGAAGTTTTCCGGAAAGTAAAAACTTATATTATTTCAACTAATGATGATGATATGCACATATGACCACAATGACCTTAAGCCGATGAGCCGTCTACTTTTTTTGGTGACAGTACAAAGACTTTCCATGAAGTTTCTATGTCAATTCCTCTCACACTAAAAGAACGTCCCAAACATTTGCTACGTACTACGGTTTTGTATAGGAATAGACAGAAAAAATAGCTGCTTTATGTTTTTTAATGTATTATTATTGTTTTAATATTTTGTACTACCTAAACAATTAACTGTATTGTCACTTTTCGACTGTCATTCGTCTCTCAACTCATTACTTATTCTTTCTTAATTTTTCCTTGTTTATTATTACGTCACACTTGCTTAACACATGCATACTTATTTCCAAGGTGTCGAGCAGATACACTTCGATAAAGTTTTGCGATAACGTGTCAACAAAACATTTGACTAGCTGAGCGAACACATCAAATCATGGAACAGAAAAACTCATTGAACAGGGAGCTAATAGGAACGGTGACAAGGCTATGTCACCTAACGTACGAGAGAGATGACTATTTTACTCTTCTATTTTTTGTGAAAACATATGTTTTGTTTATGAATGTCAAATTATTTTCCGCCAAAGGCCGAAATTATTTAAAAGTGCATACGTGATTGAGAATTTATGGTGATTAACAGTTGTGATGAGTTTGAAACGTGGCTACAAACTTGTATAGTGCTATTTTTTAGTGAATAGACGTGTTGTTAATTTGGATTATTAGTGAAAAATACGGAAAATACTGAAGTGCATCGTAAGATTTTGTCGAAATCGGCCGTATGACCGCTTTGTCAGCATTTCATTTCACCAGTAAGTAAGCATTTCTTGGAAAAAGTGTCTTCTTAAAATTATATGTCATATATTTCATGTAAAAACTAGTGATGGAAAAAACGGCTATTTCCAAATAGCATTTTCAACTGCTACTGCTATTTCTAAATAGCAGTTTATAAAAGCTGCTACAAAATAGCAGTCTGCTAGATTCAAATTTTTGGAGAAATATTATGAAAATATTAGACTATACATCTACAAATTAGTGCACTAGCCATAAAATATTGAAGAAAATTAGGTAGTAAGTATATTTGCTTGGTATGTCTTGATATGCATTTTACTTAAATAAGTAATGTGTCATTGCGTGAGTATAAGCCTTACCTAAGGTACTTTGTTTTGAAGAGAATAAAACCAAGTTGAAATCAAATTTTTGCTATTACAAACAATTAATTTTTTTGTAGTACCATATAAAAATATTATTTGCTTAGCTTTGCCAAAAGATAACCGATTGCAACGATCTGTTAAAATTTGGCCAGTTTTGGAGAAAACCCGTTCACATGGTACTGAAGTTGCTACAGTGCCAATTTTATCTCGGGCAATTTTACTTAGATATGGAAAACTATAAGCAAAGAATTTCCACCATGAAAGTGGGTCCTGGTTACGAGGTAAAAGTGCCTCTTGCAAATATCTTTGCATTTCAATCACCGCGCGAGATGCAGTATTTTTTAACGGCTCAAAAGATGCTGCTATTCGTCTAAGTAGCTCCAGAATGAGATTTCATCTTCCGTTGTTGCGACAGATTTTCTGCAGATTACCCTGTAACAGTTTTTTTCTATGCCTTGAGTCAATAAATCGAAAACTGCAGCTTTCTCAAGATTACCAATATTTTTGTTTGAAAATGCCACACTTTTGAAACTGGGATCTAAGAAAGTTGCAACTAAAAGAATGAAATTGTTTTCGATACCTCCAAGTCTTACACTTATTCCACTGTAGAGATCATCTACCACTCTCTTCACAGGGTCCAAAAAGTCACGTCTCTTCAAACAATTGTAAACATTTTCCAGACCCTTTGCAATGACTATGATAGAAGACAACGTCACATAACTTTCACCGCTTAATTCTTTTGTTGCCAATTACATAGGAGCAAGAATTTGCAAAAGTTGTTCAATGATACTTAGCTCCTCATTGGTCAACATTGGCCAATTTTCTTTACCAAGAGCTGCAAGAATTGCTTTTAGCTCCTCTCTTAACTCAAATATTCGATCAAACATATAATAAACCGAATTCCATCTAGTAGGTACGGATTGTATCAATCTTTTCGGTTCAGTTCCTTTCTGAGCTTGATATAAATCTAATTTTGATTTGGCAACTGCACTCCTTTTAAAGGGAGAGACAATTTGACGTGACTTTTCAATATGTGGCTCTACAGATTAACGCATCCCTCACAATCAGATTTAATGTATGTGCCAGGCAGCGTTGCCAGACGTCCCGATTCCGGCGGGACGTCCTGATTATCAAATCAAAATTAAATGCCTCGCTTTTCGGGGATTACTCGACTGTGCGCCGCGCGGTGGTGACGCGGGTGACACAAGCAAGTGTGGCCTGGCCGGCCACCCAGCGCTAGATAAAAAAAGCGCGCGCAAGAGGGGTGCAACAGTGTCATATACTCTTCCTCTTTCACTCTTCTATTTGAAGATCACGCACTATTGCATACAAAAAATGCAAACAAATTTGGCACATAAATATTTCATTTGATTTAGTGCTTGGGAAGGGAAGCATTGAGCAAATAGTGAGTTGTATGCATAATTTAATTACATTAAGCAAACAAAAGTATATTTTTCTTCCGTGTTTTTCCTTAAAAGACTCGAATTAACGTATTAGAATCGCTTAAAGATGCACGAAGAAGCCGATTGTGAAGAAGAAAGCCAAACTAGGAAAACATCGCCTAATGAAGTACAGTACAAATTGGCAGTATGATCATATTTGGTTTTGTGATGTAGAGTCGGAAGAGCATAAAGCTTACTGTAGACTGCGTAAAAAAGAGTTTAGTGTTTCTCATGCTGGATTAAACGATGTAGTAAAGCACTCAAAAACAAGTACTCACTCGAAGATCACGAGTTCTCACGCTGCAAGAAATATAAACGGCTATTTCCAGGCACCAGGTACTTTCACATCTGATCGTGATTTCGATGATATTATGTATAAAACGCCAGCCGCAGAAATTACTTCTACATATCACACTGTTAAACATTCCTTGAGCTACAATAGTATGGATTGTTTTCAAAAGTTATTGCCGATTCTAAGGTAGCTAAGAATGTTAAATGTGGTAGGACAAAGAGTGAAGCCATAGTTGTGAAGTATTGGCAACAGAAGCTTTAAAGGACGCAATTCAAAATTTAAAAGAAGATTTAATTTTTTCGATTTCTACGGATGCAAGCAATAAGGGAAACCAGAAAATGTTTTCGATATGTGTGCGATATTTCAGTTTTGACAAAGGCATACAAAACAAATTAATAGATTTTGTGGCGAGCAATGGTGAAACTGCTGACCAAATAACAAAGGTGCTTTGTGAAACATGGGATAAACCTAACTTAAAATTATCGCAAGTAAATTCATATGGCACTGACAATGCAAATGTTAACTTTGGTTCAAATCATTCTGTTTACACGAATCTTGTTGACAAGAATGAAAAAATATTAAAAGCAAACTGTTCAGCTCACATCTTGCATAACATGAGCAAATTTGCATGTGATAGATTAGATATTGACGTAGAAGCTGTCATCTTAAAAATATACGGCCATTTCTCACATTCAGCTAAACGTCGTGCGGAATTGATGGAAATATTTGAAACTGCGGAAATGGAGTGGTTGAAAATATTGCGTCACGTAAATACAAGATTTCTGTCTCTCTGTCGTGCTGTTGAGAGAGTAATAAAGGTTTGGCCTGCTTTGAAACTCTACTTTGATAAACCAAGTTTATGCGCGAAAGCCATTGAAGACTTACGACTCAACTGCCTAACTATAGGGTAAACCACACAATTATTGTTAAAGTAAGGTTTTTTTCATTAAACATAATTTAAAACTCAAATAAAAAGATAAGGATTTAAAAACTGCTGATTATATACGTTTTTTAGTATGTCCCGCTTTTTTCAGTCAAAAAGTTTCAAAATCCTGCTATGTCAAAAAAATTCTGGCAACGCTGGTGCCAGGCAACCTATATGGTTCCAGTTGAGCACATCTTTAACCGCTCCAACTATGTTTGCTGCATTGTCAGAAATGGCCAAAAAGATGTTGTCCTTCAATTTCCATTCCGTGATAATTCTGTCAAGAGCGTTTGCAAGATTTATGGAAGTGTGTTTTCCGCTATATGAACTCGTCTCCAGCAATGCGGATTGGGATTCAAAATTCGGTCCAATCCAGTGAGCAGTAACCGCAATAAATCCATGATGTCCAACAATCAGTCGTGATGGTGACCGAAGTTGCATTTTTGGAATTTTTTTCCTGAGTCGAGCTGTACACTTCGATATATTTTTCAGGAGCAAAACATTAGAGAACATCTTCTTGCTTGGCAGTGAATATGAGCTATCTAGTGCCCCTGCCTATCCACGGAAACCTCTTTCTTCGACAATTGAAAATGGTTGAAAATCCAATGAAATCATTTCTAATAGGCGCTGATCTATGTAAGATTTCCTGGTAGAACTCATTTTTTTGGTGCACTGATTGTAGTTTGTAGAAGCTTCTGACGGTTTGATATTGAGGTAATTGCACTAGATGTTGAGGGCTGTGGCTCTATATTTTCAGCAGTAGTCTGCTTTTGGGACATCATTTTGACATCAAATGGAGGGAGCTCTTGGCTTTTTCCATGACTTACTTGAATTGATGGGTGCTTGTTTTTCATGTGCATCTTTAAGTTTGTAATTGAAGGTTTATAAGATATTTTATGCTTACAAAAATTACAAGATGCACGAGTTTCATTTTCCGCAGTAAAAAATTCCCATATGATGGAACATTTCCTGTTTGAATTCATGATTCCTAATCTGTATTAGAAACATGCATGTCAGTGTCAGTATTAAAATATAATATTCTTTAAAAATAGCTTACCGATGTGGAATTGGCAATCTTCATATGTAAATTCAAGATCTGAAAACTCAACTCACACACAATAAATGGATACCTGTATCATAGCATAAAGAATATATAGCACGGACACTTCGAGCTGTCAAAGTCGACTTGAGACAAAAGATGCCTAAGTTACCCCTCCTGTCGGAGAGAGAGCTCTGGCTTTCGTTTCCAAGCTCGCGCGCGAAAGAGTAGGTTGAAATTTACATTCAAATTTCTCCAGGCCAGGTTGTGCATATGTAGAGAGACGAGCTCGCCATTTTATAAAAGTTAATCGTGTACGTGTGCATGCCAAAATCAGCTGACTTGACACTAGTGTGCGTGAAATCAACGAATGCGGCGAGTACCCGATGCGAATTCACGACTCGTCGAAGCATTTAGGGCTGCCCGATCAACAGAAACAACGAAAATACGCGGCAAATTTTATTCAAAAGTCTTGTATGTGAGTATTGAAAAACATAAATAAGGTAATTTAGCAGTCCAACTAAATTGAGAATTCGTTAGTTTTGCACTTTATTGGGTTTTTAAAGTTTTTTGTATTCTCTTTCATTCAAGGAATTGCCAATTTTCAGTATCTGACGCACTTTACCCATCAGTCAGAGCTGATAATCGGAAACGAGCGCAAAAACCATACAAACACAACGTTACCGCGGAGTCTTTCACTACAATTTCACCCAACTATTGATACCTGCACACGTTCACTAGCAAGGAGTTTTCACTGGTTCCGTGTTGCAGTTCCAAGGAAATGCAATCCCTTCTTCGTTGCTCTATATTCCTAAATAAATAGACCACCGAAGGAGGAACTTTATTTCCTTTTTGGAAAGTATCAGCCACTTTTCACATTGATTTGAATTATGGCCATAAAACACTTCGCCAGTTACTTCGCGTTGCTTCGCGGGCCACCGACGATCACAAATTTTAAGCGCGTTGTTTTTCCGCACTTGTCACTCTTGTATCAATTTTAATTAAAAACATCTAAAATCTCATTACACACGATATTCCACTCGCGAATTGTCAAATACACACTGACATTTCTCACTGTCAGTTGCGATTCAACGAATTAACGAAATTAGATTCTGTGTGCATCTCTGTCTTTCGTGCACGAACCATTCACATCCAATTTGCCTACTCTGTTACTCATGCTAGGGTACACGGATATGCATTTTGTTACGCACACTATTACCCCCGAAGCCTCTAATGGCTGCGGGGCGGACGGTTGTGCCCGGCGTCTTTGCCCGCGAAGAGGGGCGGGGTAATTTTAATATTTTGGGCGCCACCCAGTCGTGCGCCGACAACCGTCCAGCGACCGAAACCCTGACTGGGGTTTGGTTTGGGTCGCGACACTGAAACCCACGCAAGGAACCCGAAACTAACCCAACACCGTGATCAATCTATAGAACAAAAAAAGGAAACGCACTCCACTTAGGCTTACAACTCTGTCTATTAGGTTCTAGTAAGAACACGTATAACTTAAAGTTAAAGCTTACTCTACTTACTATTTACGCCGTTGATTGATTATCGCCCTCATTCACGCCTTCCGCTCGAATCCTGCCAAAATTTCCAAGGAATTTACCGCGCGATGAAGTGTGCCGCCCTCGACGACCGCTCTCGACGTTCCCTCGCTCGCTCGTTCGATCGTCGTGCCTCGATTGATTATCGCACTGCAGAACTCGTTAACGTACTTGCTTCGCCTTTCAATCAGTTAAATGCTTCTAAGTATGAAATCGAACCTAATTCACGCCTTCCGCTCGAGTCCTGATAGAATCTCCAAAGAATTTTCCGCGCGATCAAGTGTGCCGCCTTTGACGACCGCTCTCGACGTCGACTTCTGAAATTTTTCTTTGCAAGCCGACCACTCTTCCAATTCACCATCCAAAAGACAAGAGCCCCTTCCTTTGTTCCCAGCTATATTTATCATCTCGGCCTAACGGCTCAGCTCCTTGCGGGACCCTTCCAGTCCCCACTCTGGTTTTGGAACCTTTGGTGTGGGACTCACTGGGCTGGAATCAGCTGTCTGCGCAACGGCCATCTTGGCTTTTTCACCATCAATGATGTCACTCCGACATTTCCCAGTGACAGCTCGCGTCTGTTGTTATTGTTTACAGCGGTTCTGTCGTGAGTCTTTAGATTGGGGCGGCCGTATTTAAATCAATCTCGGGTACGTTTAGTGCTTGGACGACTGAACGATTCAGCATCGAAGTGACGTCCGGTAACTAGAATCGTTTCATCCGCGTTTACGTATAGTTGCTGATTGGTCGGTCATCGATATAATTAAGAGAAAAGGAGGAAAACATATGACGATGAGTTTGTGTAGTGGTTTTTCTTCGCGACTTCTTGCGATGCTTGACGTCGATGATTTCCTCAGGGATGGCTCGGTGAAGTTCTCCTTAAACTAGTAACTACTTATCCTTTACTTACCACTATTGAACTAGTTCCTAATCTCTACTTGATTCTACCATTCTTGCCTTCAATGATGAGTTTATATAATCCAATTCTTAAATTAAAATTTCTATTCACTTCAAGTTCTTAAATTACTCTACGAGCCTCAGTGGAGTGGTGTTTGCGCTATTTACGTTTGGCGTTTTGCAGGCTTTTTGACCAGAGTCCTGATTGGCTTTTTGACTCAAGTCAAAGTCAATCAGGACTTCTTTTTTTTTTTTAAATTGATAAACTATTCGGTCGCCACGAAATGCGACCGTAACATTACCCCCCCCTTCTTCAAGTGGATTTTCCCAAAATCCACTCAAAAAAAAATAAAAAGAAAGAACGGTTAAAAAAAAACGAGCGAGGAACAAAACGGAAACGAGTAATATTTGGGCAGCAGCATTCGACGCGCGCGGTTACGTCACACGACCAAGAGTGGTTTTGCGTGCCATGGCCATTGCCGAGTGCTCGCAGAGCATTGTTGCTTCGGCGAATTCGCGCGGCCAAACAAAACAATGGTTCCGTACGAAACCCACACGATCACTTGTTTCAGTCACTTAGGTAGATACCCCTAACTCCCCGAACTAAACTCTCTACTCGCTAACCTAACTAACCTAGCTAACTGCTATCCCTTCACCAATTTTCCCCTGTCCCTACTCTGCTTCTACTAATACCTAACTAAGTTCTCTAATCTATGATATAAACTACGTTTCCCCATTCTCCCTATCTGACCTGCCCAAACAAACCCCGACTTAATTTTCCCTGTCTACACCACCGTCCCTTATTTAACCTAAACAACCCATTTACTCCTTGCCCTTTTCTATTCTATCCACCTACCAAACTTGTTCTATGGATATCCTCCACTGAGCTCCGTAGTTAATTCCCATGCTCTTAGCTTCCCCGAACTGATTCCCTCACTACTCTTACTGTACTAACTAATTGATAACTCTCCGCCCCAACTACTACTGCCTACTCTCTATCCTGTCTATCCTCCCCCCTGATTATTATTTCTACTACTATTATCATTATTTCTACTACTAATGAACTAATTCCCTCACTACTCCGACTGTACTAAACAATTGATAACTTTCCGCCCCAACTACTACTGCCTACTCTCTATCCTATCTATCCTCCCCCCTGATTATTATTTCTACTACTAATGACTTTTCTTAACGTTTTATTTTAGCCCCAAACTTCAACCCCCAAAAGAAAGATAATGTGACACGAAAAGGACAGGAGTACCGGAAGGAAAAAATAATAATGGAAAATAAAGATTTACGGGAAGGGCAGCGGGAAGGGTCTCAAACGAGGAAAAGCCTTTAGAACCAGCCAATGATTGGTATTAAGTTCATATTTTACTTATCGTGTCTGTCCCAGTTAGATGTAAAATTTTATGCAAGTTCATGTTTGTTGGGTAGCTCTAATTCGTTGTCTACGCGGCGTAGGGTTTTAGGTCTTTGGCGTGCCACACCCCAGCGTCTCTGCCCTTGTTGTCCGTTAAGCGGTATGTAGACGAGGACAATTTCTCTTTGACCACGAACGGTCCCACATATTCCGTCCCTAATCCGTGTCCTAAGCCAGTCGTCATCTGATGCATGTGCCTATTCTAGCAAGTTGTGCCAGCATGCTAATGACGTTTGGGTTACAGAGCTTTGGCAATCCCCACCCCTCTACTTTTTGCCCCTCTCATCTTCAACTTCTCTTAACTCCCTTTCCGGTCTCTCACACGTCCGGTCCCTCTGCTCCGTAACGGCCACTCGATCGTTAGCGTTGATATCCTCTCCGTCCCCGCTTGGTGAACCAGACCTCTCCTGCAACACCACAGTTGCCCTTACCAACTGAATCCTATTGAATGAGATTGATCCCTCATCTACAATCTCTTCTAAAGCCCCTACAAGTTTATCCTCCCTTACAACAGATGGCTGTAAGGAGTTTTGTTCATTCTTTGATTCCACTCCGTTTTTAGTGGTACTGTCGAATGCCTCAACTTCCTTCTTAGGATTCTCTCTATTTTCGCTATCGAGTTCGTTATTCTGCCTTGATCTGGGTCCTTCCATGTCAGCACTTCCTCCCTGTGATCTACCACCCATATGATGTCCCCTTTGCTGCTTCCTCCCTGTCCTCCCCTGTCCACTCTTCTGAGACTCCCTGCCCCCAGACCCAGCCCATTGAGACTTCTTGCGCTCAGGCCCAGTCTCACCTCCTTGAGACTGCCTGCTACCAAGCCTACTCAATCGCGACTGCCTGCTACTAGGCATAGCCTCAGCCTGTGTGGACTTCTCCTCCGTCACCCTCGAAGCTCTCCCATCAGCATCGGTGTCCTCATCTTCCTCCAACCCTGTCACAGTTGGGTTTGCTTCACAGACTTCCCCTTTCCCTTCGACCCCAGCTTCATGAACATCTTCTTCCGCCTCGATGCATGAGCACTTCTGATTCTGTAGAAGCTTCTCCTCTATGACCCGTATGCGGTCATGCAAGGCCGCATTTTGGGTCTCCAGCTCCTCAACACGCGAGAACAATCTATCGACTTTCGTGGACCCCTTTAACTCCTCCGATACGCTCGAAGCCGCGGTGCTGTTCCGTTGCGCTGCGCTTTCCAGAATCTTAAATTTGTTCTCATAGAACACTTCGATCTCCTCCAGCTCCTCTTCATATTGTTCGCGAAGCTCTTGGACGGATTGTTGCAGCTTCGCGTCGTATTGCTCATTGATTTCCTTAATTTCTAACTTATATATAGTACGCGCTTTGGTCAATTCTAGCGAATGGTTACGGTCCTTGACCTCCAGCTCTTCGTGCAGCGATCTTAGTGTGTCCTCCAGGTTTTCACGTGCCAGTGTTTCGTCCATGATGTGTTTTCGTGCCTCTTCCCGTTGCGTGCGTAAAAGATCGTTCTCCCTCTCCAGATCTTTGGTGTCATCCAACGCTTGCTGGTAATCAGCACAGACTGACTGGTACTTGCCGGTCAGCTCTGTGATCGTCAACTCGGTATCCTCTTTTTCCGTCGGTACGATTTCTGTTGTTGCCGTCGCATCTTCATCTCGTCCCAACTCCCTGGCTCCAGAGCCCTCATACTCTTCTGCTTGCACCAACATATGACCTAAGGCGAGCATAAGCTGCCGTCGCAACTTCTCGATTGCGGGATCCTCAGCTTTCTTCGCCCGTAGCAAGTTAGCGATTCTCCGCAGGCCATATTCTGTCTTAGCTTGGGCTACCAAAAGCGCAGTGGACTGTTCATCCCCCCAAAAATCCGCTGATAGCGTCCTTACCTCGTCCGTCACCATCTCTACCGCCTCGAGGTCCTGCTGGTAACTGAAGGGGTAAGGTGAGGACGCGTTCATCATGGTCCCAAGCCGTAGTGCCTTCCGAAGCTCCATCCGCATCGCCGACACAGTTCCAGTGGCGATCCCACGCACCTCCAGCTCATAGCTCAGTTCGTTCTCGCTGAGGCGATCGATTAGCGCCTCCGTAAATTTTGCCATGTTGCACCTTTCAAAATAACAACAGCACAAGGGAAGAGAAACGTACTAGACGAGGAAATTCCTTTCTACTTTATTTTATTATTTTTATATAAACATCTGTATCTATAATTTCATTTTCACTCTTCACACCCGCAAACTCACACACCCGCAAATTCACACACCCGCAATCAACACACTCCCGCGATCTCACACTCCCGCAATTACACGCACGTGTCAGCACTTTGAACTCAGCCACTTTTATTCACAGACACACTCACTGATCTTGTCGAACGTTCCGGCGTTCGAACACTGCTTTGCCCAAGTCCTGTTTTTTTTATAAAGGGCCCCACGTTGGGCGCCAAACTGTTACGCACACTATTACCCCCGAAGCCTCTAATGGCTGCGGGGCGGACGGTTGTGCCCGGCGTCTTTGCCCGCGAAGAGGGGCGGGGTAATTTTAATATTTTGGGCGCCACCCAGTCGTGCGCCGACAACCGTCCAGCGACCGAAACCCTGACTGGGGTTTGGTTTGGGTCGCGACACTGAAACCCACGCAAGGAACCCGAAACTAACCCAACACCGTGATCAATCTATAGAACAAAAAAAGGAAACGCACTCCACTTAGGCTTACAACTCTGTCTATTAGGTTCTAGTAAGAACACGTATAACTTAAAGTTAAAGCTTACTCTACTTACTATTTACGCCGTTGATTGATTATCGCCCTCATTCACGCCTTCCGCTCGAATCCTGCCAAGATTTCCAAGGAATTTACCGCGCGATGAAGTGTGCCGCCCTCGACGACCGCTCTCGACGTTCCCTCGCTCGCTCGTTCGATCGTCGTGCCTCGATTGATTATCGCACTGCAGAACTCGTTAACGTACTTGCTTCACCTTTCAATCAGTTAAATGCTTCTAAGTATGAAATCGAACCTAATTCACGCCTTCCGCTCGAGTCCTGATAGAATCTCCAAAGAATTTTCCGCGCGATCAAGTGTGCCGCCTTTGACGACCGCTCTCGACGTCGACTTCTGAAATTTTTCTTTGCAAGCCGACCACTCTTCCAATTCACCATCCAAAAGACAAGAGCCCCTTCCTTTGTTCCCAGCTATATTTATCATCTCGGCCTAACGGCTCAGCTCCTTGCGGGACCATTCCAGTCCCCACTCTGGTTTTGGAACCACTGGTGTGGGACTCACTGGGCTGGAATCAGCTGTCTGCGCAACGGCCATCTTGGCTTTTTCGCCATCAATGATGTCACTCCGACATTTCCCAGTGACAGCTCGCGTCTGTTGTTATTGTTTACAGCGGTTCTGTCGTGAGTCTTTAGATTGGGGCGGCCGTATTTAAATCAATCTCGGGTACGTTTGGTGCTTGGACGACTGAACGATTCAGCATCGAAGTGACGTCCGGTAACTAGAATCGTTTCATCCGCGTTTACGTATAGTTGCTGATTGGTCGGTCATCGATATAATTAAGAGAAAAGGAGGAAAACATATGACGATGAGTTTGTGTAGTGGTTTTTCTTCGCGACTTCTTGCGATGCTTGACGTCGATGATTTCCTCAGGGATGGCTCGGTGAAGTTCTCCTTAAACTAGTAACTACTTATCCTTTACTTACCACTATTGAACTAGTTCCTAATCTCTACTTGATTCTACCATTCTTGCCTTCAATGATGAGTTTATATAATCCAATTCTTAAATTAAAATTTCTATTCACTTCAAGTTCTTAAATTACTCTACGAGCCTCAGTGGAGTGGTGTTTGCGCTATTTACGTTTGGCGTTTTGCAGGCTTTTTGACCAGAGTCCTGATTGGCTTTTTGACTCAAGTCAAAGTCAATCAGGACTTCTTTTTTTTTTTAAATTGATAAACTATTCGGTCGCCACGAAATGCGACCGTAACAATTTACCTATACTTAGGCACAGGCTGGCCACTTGGGTTGTATAACAGATATGTGGCGAATTGGCTGGAGTGTCCGTGCTATGCATTATTTATGCTATGACCTGTATAAAAACAAATGTTTACTTTTACAAATCCACACAATATAACAAAATGGAATGTCACTGAGATTAACAACAAACTGAATTCAACTAGCAGCTATCATCAACACCAGCTAACAGGAAGCAAACGACGATCTCCAATTCTAGGTAGACAAATGTGGAGCGCCCTACGCTTGCATTTATCGTGCTCATTTCAAAATCTGCTTTATGATGTTGCAATTTTTCTTCTGCGTGGGTGCTTTCTGCTATCTGTTATCGCTCAGTGCATCTGCACACATGTTGCCATAAGAGAGCATTAGGCTAGACGAAAAAACCTGTTATTGGGATGCACAGATAGCAGACTGCTATTGCTATTAAGAAATAGCAGTTCGAAAATAGCAGACTGCTATATAGCAACCCATCACTAGTAAAAACCCGCAGAAAAATGATGTTTACTGTTTTGTTTATAAATGTCATTTTGCATCGCTTAGACATTGTGGCACTCAGTAGCGGTTCACAAAATAAATATGAGCCGGTTCAATTCATAAAATTTTCTTTATTCATATATGATCATTAAACGTGCTAATGAACTTGATGCATTTATCCTAAACAAGTGCAATTATGAGAAACAACTTAATTATAAAAAATATTTAGACAAGCAGCACCAGTACCTTAAATCCGCCTAAGCCGGTCCCAAGCCCGGTTGCAAAAAAATGAGGGAGGTGGAATATTATTACACACACTCTCTCTCACACACATATATATATATATATATATATATATATATATATATATATATATATATACATATACACTCGTATATATATATACATATACATTAACATATAGATATTTATTAATAGTGTAAGCTTGGAATATATCTTTCTAGAAGAATATCTCACGGAGACAAAGTCGTATAGTATACACACACATATATATGCGGTTTTTAGGAGTGAAAGATGCGAATATAATTAAATTATGGATATATTAAAATTTTACAATCAAATTGAAACAATGAAATGTGACTATTCAACGTGAAAACTCATCTCGTTAACTTACGCGGACAGTGGTTCGTGAGAGACTGCCCTTTCCACACGACCTTCCTACCCGTCATCGGTATCCGATGAATCATTACACCAGGGCTTCATATAATCCGCTGACGTTGATGTGCGACTAAGACCTTCTCCATGTCCTCGTTTTTCGACCTCATAACGCTCGTTCCGTTTAATTTTAGTAACTACGTAGGGTCCCAAAAATTTGCCGGATAGCTTCAATCCGGTGTCAAACTGCTTTCTTTTTATGGCGACGAGATCACCAACTGCATGCGTAGTAGCTTCTTTTCGTCCACGGGTAAACGAACGCTGTTTTCCTCTTGAATCTCGAGAATTTTCTGCTTGGCGTGTGATCGAAGTTCATCTCACGACATTTCGAATTGTTCTAGTTGTTCCTGTGCAATTGCCTCGAGTATCCGGGGATCTGCTTTATTTTTCATCTTTACTCCTAGCATCAACTCAGTCGGTGTAGTATTGACGCTGCGCTGGTATGTAGAATTTAAGGCTCTTAAGGTTCTCTGTACACTTTGTACAAATCGAGACCACTTCGAGGGGTCGTCGATGGTTAATTTCGTTAAGACTGCTATGATGGTTTGATGTAATCTTTCTACCTGCCCATTTTCTCTAGGCACTCCAGTCGTGGTTGTGTGATGACATATCTGTCGTTCTTCGCAGTATTCGACGAACTTCAGAAAGGTAAATGCTGATCCTCGATCGGTAATCATCCTACGTGGATCGCCGAATGTTGTCGCTTGCAGTTCCAACTTTCGCAATACTTATTTTGCGCTCGTAGACTTTGTTGGGTATATACAGCAGAATTTGGTAAAACCGTCAATGACTTCGAGTAGGTAGTTACAACCCTTTCCGGTCGTCATCATTGGTCCCAAGTGATCAATGTGATATGTTTGCAGGGGCAATTTCCCGAAAGGCGAATTGGGTGTAGCATGCCTTCCTTTTTACAGCACTTGGCGTTCGTTAGAATACACGGCACACAACTCTGGATACAATTGTTTTTTTTTGGTTAGGTCATTAATAAAGTAATCCTACTTGAGTAGCTCCTCAATTTTTCTGCTTCCGAAATGTCCATTCTCATGCGCCTGTCAGATTATTTCCGTTTGCCCACTGGAAGGTGCCACAATAACTTCTTTCCCATCAACTAGCTTCATAAGGATACCACCGTGTATTAAATAGTCTTCATAAGTATCATTCTCTAGTAATTTTATGAATGCTCTTATCCTCTCATCCTTATTTTGCTATTCCCATATTGTTGTTGTAAGGCTGTCTGTTATGAGCATTACTGGGTTTCGACTTAGGCCGTCGACGTGTTTCATCCTCTCTGGGGATCGATGGATAATTTCTTAGTCAAACTCTTCCAAACTCAAAGTCCAACCGGCTTCTCTCCAGGGATCTTCAGGTTTGTTTACCGTTCGCGTAAAGGCTGCACAATCTGTTACGATTTTGAATCGTTTGCCAAGTAAATACGGACGAAACCTCTTTAATGCTTTGACAATGGCTCAAACCTCTAATTCGTACGAATGGTAGTTTTTCTCGGCTGCGTTAGTTGACTTACTCATGTACTGAACCGGATGAAAATAATTTTCATGTGCTTCCTTTTGCATTAATATTGCTCCTAAGCTGTCCTTGCTTGCATCAGTGTGGAGCTCCGTTTTGCTGTTTTCGTTAAACATTCTCAGTACCTTCTCTTTCGTCAAAATATATTTTTGATGTTGAAATGCTGCGACTTCTTTGTAACCAAAGTTTAACTTAACATCTTTTTTCAATAAAGACGTAAGATGTGCTGAGTTTTTGGCATATCCCTCAATGAACTTGCGGAAGTATCCAGTCAAGCCTCAGAAACTGCAGTTGCTTGATTTTCGTTGGGGTTGGAAAGTTTACTACGGCTTGCTCCTTACGCGGCGATGGTTTAAGTGTTGAATCTTCCATGACGTGTCCTAAGTATTCTACATGCGACTTACGGAATTGACACTTACTCCAGTTAATATCCACTCAACTTGCAGCAGCCACTTCTAAAACATTGTTCAATTTTGCGAGTGCTGTGATGTCATCAGATGCTGGAATGATTAGGTCATCTACGTAATTAACAACATTTTTCTGCCGGATTAAGTCTCAAAAAACGTTTTGAACGTATCGCAGAAAACTTGCAGGGTTATTGCATAAACCGAATGGTGTTTTCAAAAATTCATAGTGGTTGTCGTGGGTTAAAAATGCTGTATATTTGCGGCTGTCTTTATCCATCGGCACATGGAAGAATCCGTTGCCAAGGTCCAATGTTGAAAACGATTTTGCTCCCATCAAAGCATCGAGTTGCTCTTTAATATTCGGCATAGGAAAACGATCTTTTACATCTTTTTCTATTGACGCGACGAAAATCAATACACACTCGATAATCTCCTCCTTTCTTGCGAACTATTACTATCGGGCTAGCGTATTCCGAATTGCAGGGTTGGATCACTCCTTCTTCAAGCCACTCATTCACCTGCTTGTCTAACACGCGCTTCTCCAAGATTGATAACCGCCGCTGTTTTTGGTAGATGGGACTATCATCTCGCACTACTATTCGGGTTTTGACGTTGCTTTCGATGTTCCTGTTCGGGACGTAATTACGAATCAACGATCTTATCTCATCAGCTGTGGTCCCGATTACGCCGATGTCTATGTCTTCCTCGCAGATTTTAACTTCGAAAACCTCTTCTTCTTTTGGTTCAACTGAATTTTGTTGCTTTAACGATGTCAGTTTCTCAATTACAACTCTATTTGCCTCGACCGTCAGTTTCGCTTGTTTCAGGAATTCACTTCCCAGTATCATTTTCACGGCCATGTTGCGACTTGGGATGACATAAAATGCAGTTCGGTAGGTTTCGCCATTCACGGTAATCGTTGCATCTTAATGTCTACTATAGCGGACTCAGCTATCACTACTACTAATACACTACCAACACCAATACTGTTTTTTCGTTGCTGTTCGATATCGCACACCGTCTCAAAAGTTCTTCTTTTGTCTCCTGAGTAACACGCCACTTTTCAAATTTGATTCCCGTAAATCCCGGTTGAGCCCCAAATTTTGTGGGTTTAAGAAGTGAAAGATGCGAATGTAATTAAATTATGAATATATTAAAAGTTTAAAATCAAATTGCAACAATGAAATGTGACTATTCAACGTGAAAACTCATCTCGTTCACTTGCGCGTCGGAGATACTGCCCTTTGCACATATATATGGGACAAAACCTGGATCGGCTCCTCGCGGTGTGCCCTGGATTACACTAAATGATCAAGAACAAGGTTACAGACGGATTTGTCTTGAAACTACGATTCTGGTTATATGATTATGATTGTTGTATTTGGGCTGGTGGAAGTGGTGTTCTGGACCTAACACCCCCAGAGTGAAATCCGAGCGCGAACAGCTCCAGGCGAACGCTGCTCCGCCCCCGTTCCGTTAAAACCATGGCAGGCTTCAGAGTACGTTCACAGTTCGCACCGTTGAGTTATTGGTGTAGGTTTGGTTGAAATATTCCCAATTAGCACTGCTCCGGCTCTGAACATCTTTCTCATGAAAACAGGTGTCAACCCTTGCGTGGCCTGCCTGATGCAAAGATAACCACGGGATCCTAAGGTGACTACACATCTGGACGGATAAAGCTCTTGGAGAAAGGTTTTTATAAATATTTTATTTATAAAAAAGACACTAGTACATAATATATATAAAAAGGGAAAAAGATATGATGTGAACTGCACTGTTGCAAAGCCGAACTGGGACTGTATCGTGATTTCAATGTTTTTCGTAAAAGCTCTGTGTGCGTAGATGTGTGTGCATATCGTTGTATACTAACACCCTTCCTTAACGATAAGCATACAGGTTAAACAATCATTAATCCACACTTTACTGCCATATCTTTAAGCTTTATTCTGCCAAGTGCTTTCGTTAGCATATCTGCTGGCATTTGATCTGTAGGACAGTATTAATAGTTAACTATATCTTGATCTTTTAAATCTTTCACGTAATGGAATTTTGTGTCGATGTGTTTTGTCCTGTTACTAAATTTTTTATTATTTATTAGTTTGAGGCAACTTTGGTTAGTAGTATGGATATAAGGCTTCAAAACCCTAATTTTTCCCCACGGTCCCCAATTTTTTCCCACGGTCCAAGGTCAAGGTCAGGGTCAAGGTCGGGGTGTTTCCCACGGATGATGTCACCTGTTATCGCTTCCGGTGGCGCCATTTCTTATTGCTGTCGGGGTGTTTCCCACGGATGACGTCACCTGTTATCGCTTCCGGTGGCGCCATTTCTTATCGCTGTCAGGGTATTTCCCACAGATGATGCCACCTGTTATCGCTGTCGGGGTGTTTCCCACGGATGACGCCATTTCTTATCGCTGTCGGGGTGCCCCCCAAGGCCAGGTGTTTCCCAACCGCGATGAGTCATGCTGATGAATAGGTGAGATAAGAAGTCAAGGTCAAAGGTCAAAGGTCAAGGGTCAAAGGTCAAGGGTCAAAGGTCAGGGTCAAAGGTCAAAGGTCAAAGGAGTTTTCCCAACCGCGGTGAGGCATGCTGATGAGTCATATCCCAGGAAACACCTATGACATCATCTTCAATTTCGCAACAACACGCAATATTCTGATTTCGCAACAAAATGCAATATTCTGAGTCATATCTCCATTCTGAGTCATATCTGAAACACATTACCCCAAATACCTAAACCTTGAATCATCTATATAAACATCCTGCACATAATATTCCCATAACCACAAAAATAATAACCATACACTTGAAATCCAATAAGATCAAGTTAACTTCCCAGAAACGAAAATGTCAATCACCGGAAATTCCACTAATAAGGTGGAATACAAAAGATCGTATTACTGCACTAGTTGCAAATCGGATCGGCATAACGTAAACAATTGCCCTTATTTGAAAGATAAAGATAAAAGAAGGAAATGATAAATAAAGATTAGCGGTGGGCTAAATACAAAATTATAGTAGTTATAATATTAGGTTACCCTTAAGGAATTTATAAAATAAACAATAGAATTATATAAAAAGAAAAGACCCCAACAGGAATCATTCCAGTTGCTATTCTGCGTTGTAAACCAGTATTCATTCAAAGTGAATTTTTATACCTTGTCGAAAATATATAAAAATTGCAAAAGATAAAAAGTGAATAAAATTTAAAAGTTTATTTTAAATATAAAATAACTAAGTTTTTTATTTAAAGTGGAAAAGGAAGAATTGGATCTTTCAGATATCCAATCCTCTGCTTTCACTTTGCGTCTCAATTTAGGAAAGTTTTTATTTTGAGCTCAGTGAAAAAACACGAAGTGAATTGTATTCCTTAAAATGTTTTGTGAATTTTGTAATATCGAAGTCAATAGTGCTTGTTGGAACTATCATGTGCGAACCAATGCTCACAAAAATAAATCTATAGAGCCCCTCAACGAACATTTTAAAAGGGTAAAAAGTTGTTTTGGACAGCGAATGGAAACTCTTGTTTTTGAAAACAAAGATGAGGGTCTTTTAAATTCGGCGGAGTTTTTAAAAATGATGGAAGATCCGTTAGTGAATTATCTGATGAGTGCACTAGATGAACGCGTGACACTCAAATTCAACATTGAACTCTTTGCTGAATTCATTAAAATGAAGGATGATGATGAAAACGATTGCATAATAACCATTAAGTCTTTCCATACAAAAATGCAAGCGATAATTCAAAAAAGTGAGTTGAAATTAGCTTTCGATAATATGGCTAATGAAATTCGAATCAAAATGGAGGAATTCCAGGAGAAAGACAGTGGATGGGCTCTCCTTAGAATTACGCACTGTAAGTTAAATATAAACGATTTTAAACCATTGAGAGGAACAAGTTATATTCCGCTACCAAGACAATTGGCAAATAAGCATGCTTGCATTAATATTAAGAACCGCGACAGTTATTGTTTTAAATGGTGCATAATTTCCGCAATGTGTCCGACAGATCATATTTCACAGAGAACTACATCATACCGAATTGATGCCATTGCAGACAGCGTTATACATCTTCAAAATGGTATAGTATTGAATTTTCGGGGACTCAAGTTTCCGCTACAGGTGCAAGATATTGACAAATTTGAGGAATTAAACCAAACAATCAGTGTTGATTTATTTGGATACGATGAAGAGTTAAGAAAGGTTATCGGTCCATATCATATCACAAAGCAAGAAAAATCGCATCACTTCAATCTGCTCCTGCTGCAATCCAACGAAGATTGTCATTATGTTTGGATTAAACATATTTCAAGGTATGTAATAGTGAATATTGTGTGTGTGTGTGTGTGAATACATGAATTATTTTTCTTCGTTTTCTTTAAAGATTGATTCGCTGTCAACAAACGCTACACAATGGTGCTATCTATGTTTGCAACAAATGTCTGCAATATTTTATTTCGAGCAAGAAACTGCAACTGCATAAAAACAGCTGTAGCAGAGTAGTTACGAAAATCGTGGAACCGGAGAAAGCAACGCTGCAGTACAAAAGCTATGGACGACAACTCGAGGTACCTTTTGTCATCTATGCAGATTTTAAATGCCTTCTTCAGGACGTCGATACATGTGCACCCAATCCAACACTTTCATCAACGTCAACAATCCAAGAACATACTCCTTGTGCTTTCTCTTATTTCATCAAGTGTTCATTCGAATCAAAATTAGACAGATTCAGATTATACAAAGGCCCATATTCACCCAAAGAATTCGTTAATTCCATTGTAAATGATGTAAAATGGTTTTATATAAATCATATCAAGAACCCAAAGTCAATGGATGCTCTATCGTCGGAAGAAGAAAAGGTTCAAAGGGAATCGATTTTCTGTCACATTTGTAAAAAAGAGCTTGACAATGATAGAGTCCGAGACCATTGTCACTTTACTGGAAAATATAGAGGTCCCGCTCATAACGAATGCAATTTATTGTATCGAGTACCGAAATTCTTTCCAATATTATTTCACAACCTCTCAGGCTATGATTGTCATTTGTTTGTGAAAGAATTAGATAGCATTGATGGGGAAATATCTAATCTACCCATTAATAAGGAATTATACGTTTCATTATCTAAACGAATTAAAGTCGATGAGTTTGAAACGATTGAGCTTAGGTTCTTAGACTCAGCCAGATTCATGCATAGTAGTTTTGATGCTCTAGTAAAAAATCTTTCTCCAAAAGATCTGAAAACCGTAAGATCAGTATATGAAGATGGGGAGAAATTTCAACTGCTTACAAGAAAGGGTGTATTTCCCTACGATTATATTAACTCGTGGGATCGATTGAATGAAGTTTGTTTACCACCTCGAGAAAACTTTTACAACAAAATGACAAATAGCGAGTGCAATGAGATTGATTATAAACACGCTGAAAATGTATGAAAAGTTTTCAATTGCACAACGATTTGGGACTATTTGGAATTATATCTGAAGACAGATGTGCTGCTTCTGACAGACGTTTTCGAAAATTTCAGGAAAGTTTGTAAAAATATCTATGGACTTGACCCTTGTCAATACTATACAACTCCTGGGTTATCGTGGGATGCCATGCTCAAAATAACATCTGTTAAACTTGATCTTCTAACAGATATAAACATGCATCACTTCATACAACGAGGAATCAAAGGTGGTATTACTCAATGCTCGCATCGTTACTCAAAAGCTAACAACAAATACTTGGAAAATTATAAAAAAGAGGATCCTTCCAAATATATGATGTATGTAGACGCAAATAATCTATATGGTTGGGCAATGTCACAACCACTTCCCCATGCTGAATTCCAGTGGGTTGAAAATATAGATGAGGTTGATATTCTTAATATTGCAATAGACGCGGACATTGGATACATTTTGGAAGTTGATTTGGAGTATCCGACAACAAAGCACGATGAGCATAACGATTTACCTTTCTGTGCAGAAAATAAAAAAACACCTGGTTCGAAAACGGCGAAATTGATCACTGATTTAACTAACAAGCAAAATTATGTGATTCACTAAAGAAATCTACAGCAATGCATTGCGAATGGGTTGAAATTGACCTGTGTCCATAGAGTTTTACAGTTTAAACAATCGACTTGGATGAAGCAGTACATAGACTTGAACACCCAATATCGCAAAGCCAGTAAAAATTTGTTTGAGGAAAACTTTTTCAAGCTTTTAAACATGGCAGTATATGGCAAAACGATGGAAAATGTGGATAAAAGGAAAGATGTGAAGATTGTGACGGATTGGGAAAGCCGAAGCAGACACTCAGGCGCACGAAGTCTTATATCGAAGCCAAATTTTCATAGTGCAGCCGTTTTTACCCCCAATATGGCAGCTATTCAAATGGATAGAGTATTCACATGCTACAACAAACCGACTTACCTTGGTTTCACTGTGCTTGATCTATCAAAATTGAAAATGTATGATTTTCATTATCGTTTCATGAAACCCAAATATAATGAGAAAATTATTCTCAACTATATGGATACGGATTCATTTGTTTACACTATTCAAACCAATGACTTTTACAGTGATATTATACCGGATATAGACAATCACTTTGATACTTCTGAGTACCCCCAAGATAACATATATAATATTCCGCTGAAAAATGGAAAAGTGTTGGGTATGATGAATGACGAAAATAATGGAAAAGTCATGAAGGAGTTTGTAGGATTAAGAGCTAAAATGTATTCTTTAAGTATAGAAAATTGTGATACAATTAAAAAAGCAAAAGGTGTAAAGAAGCTTATTATAGATGGACTAAATTTAGATGATTATAGAGATTGCTTGTTTAGAAAAAAGATATTTAGAGGTAGTATGTACGTGTTTAGATCTAAGCTTCACAATTTATATACTGAATGTATAAATAAGGTTTCTTTAAGTTATTTAGATGATAAGCGATATATAAGGGAAGATGGGGTTAGCAAATATGCTTGGGGACATTATAATATTGTAATGGATGTAGACTAGGAAGATTGAAATAAATAAAATTGAATGAAACAGAGAATGGAGCTTTTGAAAATATTTGTTGTTGTATTGAGTATCGGAATACCTTTTCTTCAAGGTAATCCCCTACCAGTGGTGACTCTTAGTGAAAATGAAAGTACTAACAATTTAGCTTTTAATCTCGCATTACCTGATAACAATACGGTTCAAGTAGCATTATCTTTCCGACTAATGACTAAGTACAGGCTCAACAAAAACAGAAACAGCAATTCAAAACGATGATACGGTATTTCATCAGCGTCGGAAATTTCTTTGATAACACCAACAACACCAGAACCATCGAAAAAATTTGCTACGGTCGATGAAACCATAGAAGGATTTCGGCAAGATTTGCCTAGAAAAGAAATGGAAATAGCTGGAATAATCGGAAGTAAAAATATTTTTTACAGACATTTCAAATTAGAATTCGATGACGAAAATATCTTAACAGTACGATGCACATATGATAGCAACTATTCCGAACGTTCACTCAAAATCTCGTGCTTTCAATACCGTGAGTTTGAAGCCGAGAGGATTCTTAGCAATGGCGAAGTTGAATACATAAAACAACAAGACCTCAATTATAGGTCAGATGTAGAATTTTTAGATTTAAAGAACATGAAGCAAACATATACCATGAGTATTACTTGTACCGTCAACCGCTTCACAACGATAGATACTAAAGACGATAATGATGATGATGATCTTCAGCGTTCTATTGAGGAATATAAACAATTTTTTGTTGATGGCAAGCAACTAATTTTAACGGAGCACTTTGATAAATTTGTAAACAATTACACGTTTTTGAAAGCCTACGCTGACATGCAACAAAAAGTCAACAAGTTTGGTAAACATTATGTGAACTGTCCTTGGGCTTATGATGATACAGAATGCGGTCCCGATACTTGTGAATGTTACAGTGTTCATAGGAGATTGTGTGAAGTTAAAAGGCTTGTTCAATTTTATAAACGAATAACAAATAAATAAATTTTATTTTTTCAATTATAACCACAATGTTTCATTTTGAATCTTAACACTAAAACAATGAATGAGTTATTCCACATCTTTAACATTTATCCAGGAATTATGTTCTTTTGAAAACCCCAACCACTTTATAAATGCTTTTTTCCCCTCCTTTTTAAAACTTTTTCCACAAGATAAAACGACGGATTCTTAGCTTTTAGCAGTTCAAGTTCATAAAACCCTCCTTCGATTGGATTTCCTTCATAATCTTCCAAAAGATATGTGACGGGGTTGGTTATTTGAATTTGACGAATTTTAAAAATCTCCGTTGTCCAGTTTGGTGTATATCCTTTTTCAAATATATGCTTGTATTTACTAATTCGTACATAGTCACCCACTTTATATTTCGACTTTCCCATTACTTTAATATTGTTGTACACGGTGGACAGAAGTGACAGTTCAGTTGAGCTATTTACAGCAGAAGGAACCATTTTTATTGTTCGATGTTTTTTGTTATTATATTCCTTGGTCAAATCATCAACGAGACTAATCCACTTGTAATTTCCATTCATGCTAAACTCCTTCCACATCATGTTCTTCAGTGTACGATTGAATCGTTCAACAATTGACGCCTTAAGAGAGCTATACGTGGAATAGTGGTTTATTTGATATTGTTCCATAATGTTTTGAAATGTTTGTTGTAGAATTCTTTTCCGTCGTCTGTTTGCAAGTTTTTAGGAATGCGCTCCTGTTGAAGTATGTGTTCAATTGCCTTGGCAACTTCTTTACCAGTCTTCGTTTTGATAGAAACCGTCCACGCAAACTTAGAAAACGTGTCAATGATCGCAAGAAGGAAACGAAACCCTGTATTTTCGCTAGCATATGCTCCCATTTCAACTAAATCCGCTTGCCACAAATCATCCAAACCTTTTATAATAGCACGCAGTCGCTTTAAATTTTTTCGAGCAGACGCGTGCAATTCGTTAATAACTTGTCGTTTGCTCATGATAAAAAAGACTAAGCTTGTTTACTTGTATTTTTTATTAATATATATATGTAACGTTAATTCAAACAACAACAACATTTTTATTATTATCGCAGTGAATCTGAATTTGCTTGTCAACATATGCCTTTAGCTTCTCAACATACGTATCAACGTAAACTTTTGTTTTAGCATCATCATCATCTATAGGCGTGCCAAGATGCTTTAATCGTTTGAATTCAAGAATATAATCACTGTTCTCCGCTTTGTCGAATCCTACACCTGGAGGCCCCTGCGCACCTGGAACCCCCTGTGGACCTGGATCCCCCTGCGCACCTGGAACCCCCTGCGCACCTGGAACCCCCTGCGGACCTGGCCCCCCGAGGGCCTTCAGGTCTCTTGGGACCTGAAGGCCCTCGTTTGCCTCCACATTCCTTTGAAAATCGACCAAATTTGTCAACACTCATTTTTTGAAACAGCTGGTGATTTCTATCGTATTTATTCTATTATTTGCGCTTCTTTCAATTCTTCAATGATCGATATAATTTCGTTGTTATGATTATTGTGACCGGCTTGTTGCTATCCAATGAGTAACTGCAATCGACTCACTAATTCATTCGGATCATCCCAAAATATGTTGTCTTTCTGTTTGTCGGATGTTTGCATTAAACTTTAATCTTTGTGTTTAGGTGTTTGTCTTAGCCCTCTTCCTTCTTTGTTGATGTTATCTAACAGTTTGGAATTTATTTTTCTATATTTAAAGCTTCGGTTTCCATTTATTTGACTATTGCTGCCGTAAGAACGTCTGTAAGCATTAGTGTGCAGAATAATACTTTTATAGTCTGCTAAATCTTCATTGGTATATAATTTTTCATCTGGATACTTCATAAAAAGCAGCTCGTATAAACCTAGAGTTCCTATGTAGGATTTCTCATTTACAAGTATTTGATTGCCATTGATTGCGAAATTCGAATTTCCTATTTTCCACTGCTCTCCATCATCATCATCATCCCTATATATTCCATAAACACTGCCAATTACAGACGGTTGATTTACATAAATATCTAGATAATGCCTAGGAATCTCCGGAAATTGGTTTTTCTTCATGTATTCTTCAAAATATTCTCGTCCTTTCGCAGTGGCAACATATTTACGAACAACTTTTGTAGAAGAAGAGTTGGATGTTGTGGCGGCGAGATTTCGTTTCAAGTTTGGTGTAGGAGTTTTAAAACTGTCTTCTTCTTCTTCTTGATGACTATTTCCCTCATCTCGTATTGATGGAGACTCTTCTTTAATTCCATTTTTTTTGTCTTTACTATTTTGCAACAACTTGGCTCTTTTAACTAATTCTTTGAGAGGGCGCGTGATTGGTTTAAATGTTTCCTCTAGCTGAATCACTGTTCCAGCTTTGTTAGCTTTCAGCTGTTGATACTTTTTCCTTATCGAGTTGGTTGTTGCTACAATATCACTGAGTAGCTGCGTCTGTTGCTTATCAGACATTATTTTTTTCATTTTTTATGAATACAACAGCAGCATTTCGTCGTCAAATTTCGAAAGGTATCTACAATATTTTGAAATATTCTTTCAATAGGTTCTAATTTGAGTTTGAAATGGTTTTTGCTATACCTGAATCGATTTGTGTCTTTTTCGAATTGTTTGGTACTGTCTTCACTGTTGCTGGACTGAAACCTTATTGATTGTTATCAAACTGTATTGAACAGCTATCGAGCTGCATCAAGCTGGTAATCTGAACTGCTATTGAACTGCTTGGAACTGGTATTGAGCTGCTTTGAACAGGTATTGAACTGCTTTAAACAGGTATAGAACTGCATCAAGCTGGTAATCTGAACTGCTATTGAACTGCTTTGAACAGGTATTGAACTGTTTTAAACAGGTATAGAACTGCTTTGAACAGGTACTGAACTGCTTTGAACATGTATTGAACTATTTTAAACAGGTATAGAACTGCTTTGAACAGGTATTGAACTGTTTTAAACAGGTATAAAACTGCTTTGAACAGCTATTGGACTGCTTTGAACAGCTATTGAACTGTTTTAAACAGGTATAGAACTGCTTTGAACAGGTATTGAACTGGTAATGAACTGATTTGAACTGCTTCGATGTTTTTATAGTGTTGTGAATACATCAAAACCCTTTCGATATCGACGATTGTCTAAGGGACTGTCTTTATCAATTACACAGAACCCATATTTATCGCTGCAACATTTTCCACAGATGTTTCTAAACTGATCGAAAGTCATGTCTGTGTTTACGTGATTATTGTAAATGTGTCTTAAATTCATATCATCCTGTTTGAATATAATCAAAAAATTTGCATTATCTCGAATAAGGTGTTTCGGTATTCTCGTATAAGTTTGACACAGATAAAAACTATCAATATTATGATGTCTTCCCATACAGAAATATAATCGAACGTTATCTTGTTTCTCGTTGGCAATATCATCGAAAATGAAAACAGAGTTAGACTCAGCTTTATCTGGTGGAATCACTGCACTATTGTTTGAAAATGTATAGAAGCCTAGTCCAGAAATAGGTTTTACAGCCTGCTTTAAATGTCTATATTTGGATTGATGTAATGATTTCGAGTAGATGTAGATGTTTTCAAATTTAACGCCATTGGGATGTTTCAACAGGGATATCATAACGTTAGTTTTACCACAGTTGGAGAGACCCACAATTATAGCTCGAATACTATTAGGCAATAAATTGCTATGTTTATTTGTAAAGGGTTCATTTGCAATGTCAACATTTTCCACCAATAACTTTTGGTGTTGTTGTATAAACCGCATCCTGATAACTAAACAGCAAACATGTAAATGACTAGGTTTTAACGAAAGTTTTACAGTCGGCGATGAGTTGTTAAACAAGGTGTATCCCTATACGCGATCAGTATAAAATGATTGATCATAAAAAGAAATGTACTAGTAGTTTACGAAAAGCCGTGAGCGGAAGAGGGTTCATTAATACTATAATTAATAAACTACCGATTGAATTGCATTTGCCTGGCTATCAATATTGTGGACCTGGCACGAAGCTTCAAGAACGACTTGCCCGAGGAGACGCCGGAAAAAATCCTCTTGACGAAGCGTGTAAAGAGCACGATATTGGTTATTCACAATTTAAAGAAACGAGCGATCGTCAAAAACCAGATAAGACATTAACTGAAAAGGATTAGGATTAGCCGAACGCACTAACGCGTTACTAGTAGCCAATATGATGAAAGCTAAAGTAAAATAAGGAATGGAATTGAAAGATAAACCGAAATTTGGATCAGTTATTTCCAAAGTCCGAAAAATCATTAAACAGAAGAAACCCAACAGTATGAAGGCGAGTATTAAGGTAGCCTTAGCTGCTGCAAAAAATATTACAAAAGGACGGAAAAAAGCTATCAAAACTCCAAGAATAATACCCATTCCTAAAGTTGGTGGAGTTTTGCCGTTCCTAATTCCTCTTTTCGCAGGATTATCTGCTATTGGTGCTTTATCAGGTGAAGCTGCGGGAATAGGTAAAGCTGTTGATGATGCTAATAATGCCAAAAATACATTAGAGGAAAAAAAGCGACATAACCAGAAAATGGAGCAGATAACATTAGGTCGAGGATTACATTTGAAGCCGTACAGAAAAGGCTTAGGGTTGTATTTAAATCCTGTTCCAAAAAACTTTTAAAAACGCTACCCAAGAGAGCATTAAATGAGAATGATTTGAGAAAGTTTGCAAGATTCTTACCAACCTTCAGAGGAGTTTTTATGCGAAATAATTTACCGAAGGGAATCGCCATGCAAAACGAGTGTGGTATAGTAAATTTAGATAATATTCAAGGCTCTGGTACCCATTGGGTAGCGTACAACAAACAAAATCGTTATGTGGAATACTTTGATAGTTTTGGTAATTTACCTCCACCGATAGAATTACTAGATTATCTGGGATCTAATATAAAATACAACTACAATACATATCAAAGCTATGACTCATACAACTGTGGACATTTATGTTTAAGATTTTTATACAATCGTTTGTAAATTGTCTAGTGCATTCATATAAATAAATACTTTACTAAAAAAACCCAATCATTGTGTTATATACTGCCATGGCACTAACATTAACTTTCAGTGGAAACACATCCATTCTTACAACAGAGTATTTTCCACCTATCGAATTACAAGATGGTTATGTGTGCGGACTTGTTGATTTTCAAACATATAATTCTATACCTAACGTGGATGAAAACAATAATTTATTACACATTGGAAAGCACGTTATAGAAATACCCATTGGATCATACGAAACCGTTGATATTGCAAATTATCTATATAAACAGTTGGCGAAGATCAATGAAAAAATAAGTTTTTCAATACGTGCCAATAATAACACTCTCAAAAGTGAAATCAAGTCAACTGCTCCTATTTACTTCAACAAAGAAAGATCCATTGGTCTATTGCTAGGATTTGCTAAACGAGAATTAAAAGTCAATGTCAAACACTCTTCTGATCTACCTGTAAGCATAAGTAAAGTGAACGTGATACGGATTGATTGCAACATAATTGGAAATTCTTATATTAATAATATTCCCTCGCATACAATCCACGAACTCTCACCTGAGGTAGGACCAGGCTATAAAATAGTGGAGGTTCCTAGTTATGTCATTTATTTGCCGGTAAACGTTCAACGAATAAGCACGCTAACTCTTAAGCTGATTGACCAAGACGGAGATCTAATAAACTTCAAGGGGGAAACAATAACTATCAGACTTCATTTGAAGCCGCAGAATGTTGTTATATAACGATGATAAATACCTGTCCAACAATGTAGATACAATCAGTTCAACCAGGAAAATCGATCGAGTAAGACCCCGACTAACATTACAAAATAAGCAGCTCTTGAAATTACTGGGGTTCAAATTAAAAAAACAAAATGAGTGAGATTCTGAACTTTACACGCAAAGTCAGCTATGACAATAGTATCTCAAAAATTGAATACCATAGCTACTCCCCATTTTATCATCATTCAACTGTAGTGATGAAATTAGAATACCTCTACAACAGCAGGACTTGTGTATTTTGCCAAGTCAAAGCTTCATCTATATTGAAGGTGCATTAATTAAATCGGATGGAACAACATCAACAACTGCTAAACTTACGAATAATAGCATCGCTTTTCTATTCGATCAGATTAGATATGAATTGAATGGAGTAGAAATCGATCGAAACAAAAATGTTGGAATAACATCGACACTGAAAAATTATGTATCATTTAGTGAAAATGAAAGTAAAATGCTTTATAATGCCGGTTGGTCGCCAGATGAATCTATCATGCCATCAAGTGGCTACTTTAACTTTTCTGTTCCGCTAAGAAAATTTTTGGGATTTGCCGAAGACTACAAGAAGATTATTGTAAATGCTAAACATGAGCTAATTCTCATTAGATCTAGAAGCGATGAAAACGCATTTCTTTCGCCCAGTGAAGATGTATACATAAAAATTTTCAAACTGCAACGGAAGGTGCCACACGTTACCCCAGATGGTTCTGAAAAATTGTCAATGTTGAAATATATTGAATCAGGACAACCAATTCAAGTAAGTTTTCGAAATTGGGAACTGTACGAATATCCGGTTTTACCATCAACGACAGATCATGTATGGAATGTGAAAACTTCAAGCCAACTCGAAAAACCACGATATATTATTTTAGCGTTACAGACAAATCGAAGAAATCTCAAAAGTAAAGATGTCAGCAAATTTGATCACTGTGATTTAACCAATATCAAAATACATTTAAACTCCGAATCGTATCCTTACGATGACGTTAATATAAAATTTACACGTGATCGATTCGCTCTGCTTTATGATATGTACTGCAACTTTCAACAATCTTATTACGGGGTGCAAGCATAACCATTACTCTCACGAAACGAATATAAGAATTCAGCACCAATTATAGTAATTGATTGTTCACGTCAAAATGAATCTATAAAATCAGGTTCAGTTGACATATGGGTAGATATCAAAACATCTGTAGATGTACCTGCCTTAACAACAGCTTATTGCTTACTTCTTCATGATCGTGTAATAGAGTACAATCCTCTCACTAGTTCAGTTCAAAAACTTGTATAAAATATAATTCTCTAATCAAATCGAATCATTCAATCATGGCGCCTTTCATCATTGGCATGCAAGGATTTAGAGGATACAACAACAACGCCTTTATCATCAAAGAACTATCTATCGTAGATGTGAACAAGGATTTTCATCGACATTTTTTACTGAAACCCCCCTTCAGCATAACAACACTTTCGAAAGAGCTGCAGTTTCAAGCCAATTGGCTATACGAACATCATCACGGTTTGCAATGGGAAATTGGAAATACAACGTTTACGGAAATGAAAGAATATCTATATCAAAACATGAAGGGTGCCTCAATATATGTGGAAGGCTCGGAGAAAAAACACTGGCTTGGTAGTTTACTGGGGAACACTACCATGGTTTGCAATTTGGACGACTGTTGCTGTCCTAGTCTTAAAACACTGAAAAAGCACTATCCTAAAATATCAACCTGCACTTTACACGATGGATGTTGTGCGCAACAAAACGCATTCCTTCTGAAAAAAATTATTATACAAGAAAATCTAATCGAATAAAAACACTTTGACTTAACCGAAATATTTTTTTTATTTAAAGAAGTTTTTAAAATACATTTCAATCGATGACTGTTTCATGGAAGTGCAAGTCCCTCCAATCATGACTGCTGCAGCTCAACGATAACTTTGCGGCATTGAAGTCCTCCATAACCTTATCGCTGCATTTTTGGTAACGACCAGGTAGAAATAGCCGCATGATATTGTTTAGGTCTACAACAATAGCTTCGTCGTACCTTCAAAACAAAAAAAATGAAGAAGAAAAATAAAATCAATATTATTTCATTTACAAAGCTCTGTCTTACCTCGTTTCCATTCTTTCTGCAGCTGTAATGCGGTATCGTTTTATAATCTCCAAGTCGGAAATTTTTGTAAATACCAGGGGTTTGCAGCTAAGTAGTTGGTTTAATGAATCCATACTTCTTCGCAGACGATATTGTCACTTGTAACAAAATCTTTATTCACTTTTAATCTTTTGCAATTTTTTATATTTTTTCGACAAGGTATAAAAATTCACTTTGAATGAATACTGGTTTACAACGCAGAATAGCAACTGGAATGATTCCTGTTGGGGTCTTTTCTTTTTATATAATTCTATTGTTTATTTTATAAATTCCTTAAGGGTAACTTAATATTATAATTACTATAATTTTGTATTTAGCCCACCGCTAATCTTTATTTATCATTTCCTTCTTTTATCTTTATCTTTCAAATAAGGGCAATTGTTTACGTTATGCCGATCCGATTTGCAACTAGTGCAGTAATACGATCTTTTGTACTCCACCTTATCAGTGGAATTTCCGGTGATTGGCATTTTCGTTTCTGGGAAGTTAACTTGATCTTATTGGATTTCAAGTGTATGGTTATTATTTTTGTGGTTATGGGAATATTATGTGCAGGATGTTTATATAGATGATTCAAGGTTTAGGTATTTGGGGTAATGTGTTTCAGATATGACTCAGAATTGAGATATGATTCAGAATATTGCATTTTGTTGCGAAATCAGAATATTGCGTGTTGTTGCGAAATTGAAGGTGATGTCATAGGTGTTTCCTGGGATATGACTCATCAGCATGACTCACCGCGGTTGGGAAAACTCCTTTGACCTTTGACCCTTGACCTTTGACCCTTGACCTTTGACCTTTGACCTTGACTTCTTATCTCACCTATTCATCAGCATGACTCATCGCGGTTGGGAAACACCTGGCCGTGGGAAAACACCTGCCCGTGGGGAACACGCCGACAGCCATAACAGGTGGCGTCATCCGTGGGAAACACCCCGACAGCGATAACAGGTGGCGTCATCCGTGGGAAACACCCCGACAGCGACAACAGGTGGCGTCCTCCGTGGGAAACACCCCGACAGCGATAAGAAAGGGCGCCACCGGAAGCGATAACAGGTGGCGTCATCCGTGGGAAACACCCCGACAGCGATAAGAAATGGCGTCATCCGTGGGAAACACCCCCGACAGCGATAAGAAATGGCGTCATCCGTGGGAAACACCCCGACAGCGATAAGAAATGGCGCCACCGGAAGCGATAAGAAATGGCGTCATCCGTGGGAAACACCCCGACCTTGACCCTGACCTTGACCTTGGACCGTGGGAAAAAATTGGGGACCGTGGGAAAAAGTGGTTTTGAAGCCTTATATCCATACTACTTTGGTTGTCCTCATATATTGTCGTTTTTGCTGAAAGTTTTATTTCAAAATCTTGAATTGAACGGCGAATCCATAAAGCCTCTTGAAATGCTTCTGCAAGTGCAATATATTCTGCTTCAGTTGATGATAATGCAACGCATGTTTGCTTTCTGCATTGAAGCTCCAAAATATTGAAATAGGTAGCCGCTGTTGGACTTACGATCAGTTTTATTTTCGGCCCAATCTGCATCAGCGAAACCAATAAAACCACCTTTTGCTGCTTTATTATCGAGCCGAAGTTCATATGACGCTGTCCCTTTTAGATATCTAGCGACTCTTCTTGCTTCGTTCCAATCAATTGTCGTAGGCTGTTTATTATGCTGACTTAAAATTGTTACACTTATTGCTATATCTGGTCTTGTATTTACTACTAGGTGTAACAACGCGCCTATTAGTTGTTAGTATTTTTCACTATCTGGCATTACTGATTCGTCTTCTCGTATTTTGGAATATCCTTGGTTTAACGGCATATTCGAAATTTTTGCATCTTGTAAACCAAATCTATGTAAAATTCTTTTGATGTACTTTGATTGTTTGAGGCAGTAAATTCCGTTTTCATCTCTTCTTGTTTCAATACCAAGATATAACTTAAGTAATCCAAGATCGACGATTTGAAAATGACTCTTTAGAAAATGTGCAACTTCATATACTTTTATTGAACTTTTAGCGGCGATTAAAATGTCGTCTACGTAAATAATGAGATATATAGTCTCTCCTTCATCAATTTTTACGTGGAGACATGGATCTGCTTTGCTCTGAATAAACCCGAAGCTTCTGAGTAAGCTGTTGAGCTTATCAGTCCATACTTTTGCTGCTTGCTTTAGTCCATAAACGCCCTTTTTAATTTGCATACCTGATTTTCATTTACACCTTCATGTCCCTCTGGTAACTGCATGTAGATTTCTTCTTTAAGATTGCCGTTGAGGAAAGCTGTTTTTACATCGAAGTGCTTTATGGTCATATTCTTATAGCCTGCGATCGCTAAAAGGGTTCGAAAGGTCACTTGGCGCACGACTGGTGCAAAAACCTCATCATAATCTATACCGTATTTTCGAGAGAAACCTCTTCCTACCAATCTTGCTTTAAATCTTTCTATGTTGTCTTCGCATTTCTTTTAGTTTTAAAGACTCATTTACAAGTAACGATATTTTTGCCTGAGGGTTTTTTACTATCTCCCACGTTTTGTTTTTTGCCAACGAGTCGATTTCTTCTTTCATAGCCTTTTTCCACCTTATCTGTATGTGGTCCAGATAAGGCTTCTATTAAATTTCTTGGGTCATCTTCTTCTGCTGTTGCAACCTTCAAAGTAGCCACGTAATAGTCCGGTGGCACACTTTTATTCGACCTTTCAGAGCGCCGAATCGGTTCTTCGTTAGTGACGAAATTTTGAGGCGCATCTTCACTGTATTTTCTGTTGGAATCATAACTTGAGCTGGTACCTTCATCAATTGATTCATCTGCTAGAAGTTCATTTTTAACGTCCCAATCTTCATCAATATTTTCAACAATTTTGTTCCTTGAGAAATCGAGGCTGTAGAGAATCGAGTCATTTTGTTTTTCTTTAAGCTGTTTGCTGAGAAAGACGAAATCGCGACTAATCTTCATGCAGGATGTCTCTTTATTTAAAAATCGAAATGCTTTTGATTCTTCAGAATAGCCAACAAAAATGAGCTTGTCGGCTTTATTTTCTAACTTTTTTCTTTGCTCTTTATGAATGTGTACATAAGCCTCACTGCCAAAGATATGCAAGTTTTTTACATCAGGTTTCTTTGAATAATACATTTCATAACGCGTTTTATTCACAGCCTTTGTGGGAAGTCTATTTTGTAAGTAATTTGCTGTATTTACCGCTTCAGCCCAATACTTATTATCCATATTTGCATCTATAAGCATGCATCGGGCCATTTCTAGAAGAGAACGATTTTTTCTTTCAGCAACACCGTTTTGTTGGGGCGAATATGCTGCAGTATACTGCATCTTTATACCTTTGTATTTTAGGTACTGCTGTAAATCGTTATTTACATACTCTCCTCCTCTGTCCGATCTTATTACTTTAATCCTTTTATTGAACTGAGTTTTTGCCATTTCGACAAACTCCTTTATAAATGTTGTTGTTTCACTTTGTAGAAAGTAAACCGCACAGTATCTTGAGGTATCATCTATAATGGTCAAAATATATTTTTTACCGCTTGGAGTAATTGTTTGCATAGGTCCGCATACATCCGTATGAACTAGGTCGAAAAGAGCATTTGTTTTTGTATCTGATTTCTTGGGAAATGGTGTACGTACCATTTTAACTTCTACAGAACACTCACAAGTATCCCGTATTCCGCATTCTTTTATGACAATCCCTGTTGCTAGACCTTTTTTGGCCAATTCATTTACTGCTTTCGGATTCCGATGACCGAAGCGCCTGTGCCATACATGCTGGCAATCTATTTCATGACTTGATTTTACACCATGAGCAGTACAAGCCCTTTCGACTGTATTTAATTTGTATAACTCTGTAGTAAAAAATGTAGCGATTGCTAAAAATTTTCCTGATTCTTTCTGTTGCACCTTCATTGCTGTTTCTTCTGCAGAATTATTCTTCACGTCCCGCATATCTTTACGCCGCATATGTTTGTCGATTAGTTTTACTTTCACAAAATCTGCTGTGATATCTTCCATAGGTCTACTCTCTAACGCCATTATGAGAGTATCATATGATTCTGGAATACTGCTCAGTAATACCCCGACAATTGTGATGTCTGGAATAATTTGTCCATATCCAGCTAACTTGTCAATGTATTCCATCATGGTTGCGATGTGATTAACCATATTCCCGCCTTCTTCAAGCATTGTTCTGAAAAGACGCCTGTTTAATGCCATTTGACCTGATAGCGTTGCCTTTTGATGATATTCTTGAAGTTTATCCCACTGCTCCTTAGCGGTCTTTGCATTTTTTGTGAGTCGCAACTGACTGTCTTCCACCAGGAGGCCGATCATCACTTGCGCCGATTCGTCTTTCTCAGTCCATGCGGTTTCTATTTTATCGGGTATAGGGCCTTTAATTACTTCCCACAATTTATCCTTCATCAGCAGGAGCTTTATTTTGTGACTCCATATTGAGTAATACTCACTGTTTAGTTTTTGAACGGCAGTACGTAAATTTTCAGCCAATATTCTGTCTTTCACCGTGACCTTGATTTACTTTGAAAGTCACTTTATTTGCACTTTACCGTTCACTTTATGTGCACTTTATCGTTCACTTTATCGTTCACTTTATGTGCACTATTTATTTGCACTAGGGTCTGGGCCCATAACCTCTTGGAGAAAGTTTTTTATAAATATTTTATTTATTAAATAGACACATATATAAAGAGGGAAAAAGATATGATGTGAACTGCACTGTTGCAAAAGCTGAACCTGGGACTGTATCGTGATTTCAATGTTTTTCGTAAAAGCTCTGTGTGCGTAGATGTGTGTGCATATCGTTGTATACTAACAATAGCGGCTCAGAGTGGGGACCCAATTACCACGAGTTTTCAAAATTTTCCAAATGTCGCATATTTAGGAGATAGTGACCCTTTCCGGGAGTTCGGGGCTTCTTCGGTCACCACCGTTGAAACCAACAAGTGAGAGGGAACAGGAGCCTCTCGAGGGAAAATTGACGCCAGTTACGTCACCCCATCTGAAGAGTGCTGTGGCATCTTTGAGCACACCGAAGCACTCGGCAAAGGATAAGCCAATGGGTGTGGTGATAGATCTTTCTTTCTTGGCGGGCCAAGGACGACCACAGGTTGAAGGCCCAGCTTTCATGCTGCTCGGCCAAAAAATTGCTGAGCTTTCGGGCTTCCTTAATGACAAAAGGAACGTCCATCATTCCATAAAGGAAATGGTCAGATCGATCAGACTGACCTTCAATCATGTCAGAGAAGAGCCTCGAGAGCAGAAATCAGGGGCGAGACCAACAAAGATATTTCAGTTCACACAAGTGACTCTCAAACGGAAAGCCGATTTGGGAAAACTTAGTAAGCGGACTAGAGATGATGGAGACAAGTCGTGTAGCTCTGAGCAGACACCGAAACGAAAGGCGCTTTCGCCCCAAAAAGAGGGCAAACAAAACCGCAAGAAGTACTCGGTGGACGATGGAGGGGTGGCTGAAATTAGAGCTAGGAAGCATGAGACTACGGTCGAATGCAAAGATCTGAACGAAATAACAACCAGTGAGGAGGTATGCCATGTTTTGGCAAGTGAGCTAGGGCTGAATGTGATTCCCACATCGGCAGTTAAACACCTGAAAAAGGCGTACGGGGCACACAAACAGCTGTCATTAACCTCCCGATCGAATCAGCAAAGAAACTGATAGAGATAGGCAAGGTACGCATAGGGTGGGTGAGATATCGCATAAGAGAGCAAGTACCACTCAAAAAGTGTTTCAAATGCTTGGAATATCGGCACATGTCATGGTCCTGTAAAGGCGAAGACCGCTCCAAGCGTTGCAGAAGATGTGGGGAAGAGGGACACATTGCCAAGAAATGTAGCAAGGACCCCAGCTGCATGTTCTGTAAGGATAGAGAGACTGTAAACATACCGCGGGAAGTAGTAGATGCCCGTTGTTTAGGAAGGCACTCAATACAATGATAAAATGGGACTGATGACCAGATCAATCTCAATCATTGTGAGGCTGCACAAGACATTTTTGTGCAGACTATATTTGAGTCCAGGGTGGACGTAGCAATAGTTTGCGAACCGTACCGGAGCCTTCACAACGGCATCTAGGTCACGGACTCCACCAAGAAAGCTGCAATATGGGCATGCGGCAACAAAACTTTACAAGGTACCATGGGTAATGAAAAGCTGGGTTTACGAGGGCCAAAATAAATGGTGTTTATGTCTACAGCTGCTATACTGCTCCTAGCACAACACTAGTGGAATTTCAGTGCATGACGGACGATCTTGTCTTAAATGCAAGAAAGTTTAACCCTAAAGTTATCGCTGGTGACTTTAATGCATGGGCAGTGGAATGTGGTAGTAAGTTGACAAATGCTAGGGGGCAAGTTTTTTTAGAGTCTTTTGCGCAAATGGATATGGTGCTCGCCTACGTGGGTGGAGTCAACACATTCCGCAAAAGAGGCACCGGCTCAATAATTGATTTAACCTTCGTGAGTGCCACACTAGCAAAGAACATGGACTGGTACGTTAGAAAAAATACACCCACAGCAACCACCAGGCAATATTCTTAAGGCTGGATTGCGGAGCTAACAAGTGTCAAACTTTTTGACGAAATCTGCGAATGGGATGGTCTACGAGGGCTTTTGATCAGGATGCGTTTGTTGTAACAATGAATGCAAACTGTATCGTAAGGGGAACAGCTACCGAGAAAGCCTCACAAGTACGATGCCAACGAGCACGGGAAAGGCTTGATCACGAAGAATGGGAGCAGTCATTTAGGGAGCTACGAAGCCGACTTAAACACGCCATAAAAAGGAACAAAAGGAAATGCTTCAAGCAACTTTGCGAAGAATCGGATGTGAACCCTTGGGGTAGTGCATATAAAGCAGTGATAACGGGGCTGAAAGGCCGTCAATTGTAGTGTTACACAGCCGCTAGGTTGGCCGCCTCTGAGCTGTCTCATGGCCGAGAAGTTTAAAGCGGGTGTTCAGTCGCGGCAGACCCCGAAAAAAAAGATCCCGCTAGTGACCGGGGACCGGATTGGACCGGGGAGTCTGAGTGGAGAAGGCATGGTGATAAGTTTCGGTTTTGATTTTTTCGCTTGAAGCAATTAGAATAATTTCCTAGTTGGCTGATGAACGGACATTTCAGTGGATATTAATTTCATTTGAAAAAAAAGTCAATTGATTGAATTTTCGTTTGATAATAAGTGATGACTATTGACAAATCAAATAGTTCCGAATTGTGGCGTTTTAAGTGTTGAATCGACTGATATTGGTCAGTGATGGGAAACTTTTCGATTGGAAATGTCTCACTTAAGTGGAGTTAATTAGTGGATAATTTGCTTTTAGAAAGACTGACCGTCGCTTGGCGATTTAGTTTATTGTAGATAGACTGTGCATATTAATGATAATGATTGGTGAAGGGTCGAAAGAACAGTGAAATTTACATAACAAAACCTTTTACCACACTTGGTTTGAATGATTTTCACCATAGTAGTCCTTTCAGTTGGGGCAACTTGTAGAAATGAGCAAAACACACATTTCTTTTGTTTGATGGTGGGTTTGTTGCGTGACCAAACATGGTGCAGACGCAAGCAACTTGAGGGAATCGCCGTAGAATGAGAACAAATAATTACTATACGACGACGGCGTGCAAGAATCAATTTTCGATTTAAATTTCCATGGCGGTTAATATGATCTCAATTTTGACGGGGAAAACTAGCCGGTAATAATTGCTCTCTTCGTTTTTGTGATAGTCAACGCTATGAGGAAACATAATTTATAATATTGATTTGATGGTAGCTTAGAAATAATTCAGAAATAACAGATGACTCGTGAAAGTATCGAGTCAACATTACAAGTGGACTAGAATACTTCATGCATTGGCAACATATTTTGAGCTTCAAAAGTCAAAAAGTAAGATCAAGCACCAATAAAACGCATGACTTACTAGCAAAATTTATAGATTATCTTTTGAGTGTCGTTTTGTAGCTCATTAAAAAAATTGGTCAGATTTTAAAGAAGTGTTTGAAATTATAAAATATGTATTCTTAAACGTTACCCTTCAAGATTGTCTTACCAAAAGCTTTTATTTTAAAAGGAACACAAAGAATCTTATCTTAATATTGATCTCAAATATTGTTGACTATTTTATATATAGATTGTAAAAATTATGCAAATATCAACAATTAAAGTGAAAGCTAAGTGAATAAAAAAATAAGCCAGACAGAATGAATTACAAATTGAAAAAGTAAACTACAAACTCATTTAACTTAGATACATAAGTACGAGACCCGAAAGAGATGTTTGTTATAAGACATATGTAGAATTATTGTTAAATTTCGTCTAAATTTAACGTAAAGTAAGAAGAAGAAAAATCAAATCACATAAGAAAGTAGATATCTAAATTAGAATATCCGTACGAGTTACGCTACAGATGATAGCTGATAACGTTTTTTTTCTTGTCAAATGGATAATTTAGAATTACGAATATGAATAAATTTGCAGTGAATTGAATCATTTAGAGTTTGCTTTAGGGCTCTCCCTCTTGAATGACCCCAACTTCCAACAGATAGAGGAATAGCTTGGCCAAGGTGAGTAAAATTAGGTGGACCTAGCGCGCATGAAATATGCGACTGCACAAGCGCCGGGTCGAGATAAGGTGGGACCAGGCAGACACACCTGCGCCTGGTGAGCTCCGCTGAAGTTCGGCTTCTAAGTGGGAGTGACGCTGCCGCCCAAGAGACTTGTTTTCTCGTGCCGTATTAGGTTTTTTTCTTTCTCGTCTATCGCCGGATCGATTACGCAAATCGCGAATAAAGTAGCTAAAGTGTTTACTCTCGCGAGTAGGTTTTAGATCGCGGTATTTGGGTTCTCGGTGCTCCCGGGATTTTGTGAAACATTCATTGTAGAGAATGATGTTTGTTTTGATTTTTTTTATTATGATATTTGTGGATGAAATTTCGGAATCGGGCAAGTATATGGCTGAATCTGTGTAAATGTGATTCGGGACCTGCTAGAAAAACGTAGCCACGACGATACGCGCTGAACTGAGCTGGCCTGCTAGCAGCCATCGAATCTCTAGGCAGGTAGAGGCCGGACCCGAATTCGTCAGAAGGATTCATTGCTTCGTCCCGGGGTCTTCACGTACAACACGTCAACAGGTACAAACCTTTTTGACTTGAATTTCGTCGCGGCTTGTTTGAAGTAGAAAAAAACCGCTCAAAACATTTCAAAGTCACTACAGATCACATGCCCAACAATGCTTGGGAACATCGTGCAGGTACTCTTCCATCAATGGGAGAGCATGGAAATGCTATCAGGTCTCGCAGTGTACCCGCCATTCATTCCACCGGTAATTGAAGAGGAACTGATCAAAGCGTGCAGTAGTTTGGAGGAAAACAAGGCACCAGGCCCGAACGGTATCCCTAACAAGCGGCTGAAAGTAGTGGTGAAGACAAAACCGGACGTATTCGCCAGCACATTTGATGCGCGCATGCTTGAAGGAACCGTTCCTACCATCTGGAAGATGCACAAGGTTTTGTTACCGAAACCAAACAAACCACCAGGAGAACCTTCGACGTATCGCCCCATCTGCCTTTTGAATACAACAGGTAAGATGCTGGAGCGTATCATATACAACAGGCTGGCTCCCATTATTGAAGACCAAGGTGGTATATCCAACTTTCGGTATGGTTTTTGTAGAGCACGTTCTACAATTGACGCTATCAACTCGGTTGCAGGATTGGCAAAGAATGCCATGGAATCCAAGGAATGTTGCACTATAGTAACTCTTGACGTCAAAAACGCATTTAACTCGGCAAACTGGGAGAACATCAACGCGTCCTTGATTAAAATATGAGTCCCTAACTATTTGGCAAAGTTGGTAAGGCGATATCTATCGGAAAGAACGCTTCTCTACAAAGCGGATGAAGGGACTAGAGAATACACCGTGACCGCAGGAGTACCGCAAGGCTCTGTGATTTGTCCCTTTCTGTAGAATGTGATGCACAACGGAGTGCTTGAACTTCCCATTCCACGTGAGGTTACGATTATTTTGTTCGCGAATGATATAGGTGTGGTAGTAGCTGCTAAACATCTAGGAGATGTGAAAGTTTACGAAAGTGAAGCTATCAGTGCTATAAAGTCGTGGCTGTAAACTTCCGGACTCAAATTGGCGGAACAAAAAACGGAAGCGGTCCTAATAAGCAACAGACGCAAAAATAATATCCTCAGCGTCCGGGTTGGAAGACATATCATCAAATCTCTACCCTTCATTAGGTAACTGGGGGTTTTGATTGATTCAAATCTTAGCTTCAGGGCCGACATATATTATACAAGCTTCAAGGCTAGGCAGGCTGCCGCAGCTTTAACAAGCATGATGTCAAATGTTGGAGGTCCAAAAAGTAGCTGCAGAAGGGTAATCTCTCGAGTAGTGAGCTCTATTCTGCTTTATACAGCACCTGAGTGGGAGGAAACTCTTGAACTTTAATTGAGCAGGAGAAAGATAGGAGGAGTCTATCGTTTCAGTGCATTGAGAGTATGCAGCGCTTTTAAAACTGTTTCTGACGAGGCCACGTACGTGGTCGCAGGGATGATCTCCGTCGACAAACTGGCGGATAAAATGAGCCGCTTGTACCGGAGAAGGCGTTTGGAACCGTCCGCGATGCGGCAGGGAATCAAAAACGCGGAAAGGGAAGAATCGATCCGACAATGGCAAAGACGTTAAAATAGATCTGATGGAAGTGCAAATTGATCCCACATATTGACATCTGCGTGGAGCGCAAGCATGGCAAAGTAAGCTACCACCTGACTCAGTTTCTGACAGGGCATGGGGGTTATCGGCGGTATTTGAATCGCTTCAAGTTGGACGCTTCGCCATATTGCCCTAGCTGCCCTAAGGCTCCCGAAGATCCGGATCATGTTGTGTTTCATTGACCCAGATTTAACACACAACTTTGTCGTAGATATTCTGAAGTCGGAGCGGAATTGGGCGGTGGTAAAATCGACAATTGCGTACGTGCAGGGCGAGCTGAGGTGCTCTCGGGGCATCTTGGGAAGTCGGTAGGCTCCACCTAAAATCAGGATTTGCCGCTGTGCCGGAGCAGCCTCTACGATTTCATACCCAACGGTAGTCCCGTGGAGGAGAGGAGGGGGAAGAGGGGATGGTTTTGGTGCGGTTAAAGTCCCACACTACTCTCCCATGAAAAACCGTAAGCGGCCTTCTTTAGGGGGAGTGCTTATGAGGGTTTCCACCTCGCAAAAAAACTACACACACACACACATACATACGTATATATATATATATATATATATATATATATATACTTATGTGTTTGTGCAAAGAAATATCTATATGTATGATAAAAGGTTGCGTTGCTGTTAAATATTTTCAGCTTTGATGAGACCTTTTCATCTGAATCTCTCCGAATTCATAATTAGTTTTGAAATCAAGCACATTTTAGAGTCAACCAACTATTAACAATGTACCCCTTTCAGATTGTCATTACGCATTCCAAGAGTAGATTCGTCAAAAAACTCATATTTGGAAATGTGTTTATTTTCCTTTCCATTAGTTCCTTCCTCATTGGAAAAACTAGAGTAATGGTGACATCCGTGTAGAAGCGTACATGTGAATGGGCCAGTTTTCAGCCTCTGACGTCATGCCAATGATTGTCAATGATCTGTAATTGTCACTTTTACAGTAGCCAAAATGCATTTTCATAAGTAAGTGATATATTTTTTGAATATTGTATGTGTATATTTAAACATATAGCTGAATTATACATAGGCAAATGGAAATATTTTATTTTTTTGCAAATGAATATTGAACTGCTGTTTGCTTACTTCTGAATTTGATTTATTAAACTTGTTCCAAATAAAACATGCCATAGTTGGAAAACATTGCAATTAATAGTCAAACTGAATATTTCCTCGCTTAATCTTCTAGGAGCATGAATTTTTACCCAAGTTCCCATAGATGAATCCTTTAACAAGGCTTTCTGTTTTATACATACTTAAGATCAACAAATTAACTGTGCAATTGTAGCATAAGTATGACATTGTTTTCTCTATTTTTAATTTAAAGTTAAAAGTTTAGTTTGATTGTTTGTTTATCATATTTCAAATGTGAAGTCAAACCAAGTGAGTGTTATTTTTAATTTTGTTAATATTTCAATACCGAATTTCAAATTTGTAGATTAATGAAGATGAATCCTTTCTTTTGCTTCCTTTTTGATACATACTTAGGATTAAAACATTAACCGTAAAATTTTATGATGAGTATGTCATTTTATTGTTTATTTTTAACTTAAAATTATTTCATACGTAAAAGATAAAGTCAAAACAAATGACAGTGTTATTTTTCTTTCTGTTAATATCTCAATACCGAATCTCTGTAAAATGTTGGTCTTATAATACGTATTTTGAATTTTCTGCCATATAATTAATTGCTTGGTTTTCCTTGAAGCTGTGAATGTCTTGCTATTGTAGATTCTTCTAATTTTTTTTTCTTTATAATATTGGGCTATTTGAGAGCTTCATGCTGAAGTTGGTAATTAGTAAAACTGGTTTATGCGTGTTCGCCTCCCCAATGGTTCGTGCCTCTTTAAATGGATAGACGGCGAATGGCGAGAGTGGCGGTTCAGTGCCAAAACAGCAACTGAACCTTTTTTGTCAGTCCATGTATACATTGAATAAAAGCAAAACGTAGAAATTGTCGTATACAGGGTTTATTTTCTCAAGACGATGTCCCATGGTTTATTTTCTCGGAAACGAAGCAACCCAACAGTAATCGATTAACGTTCGAGCCAATCTACGTTTCTCACATAGGGTCATTTAATGATGTAGCTGCTTTATGCTCGGTATTTCATGTTGTCCTGTTAGGTTACGCCCAATATAAGTTTTTATTCTAGACTACAATTAAATTGTCTTTGCAGTTTTTACAAATTATACCCGCGAAATTTCAAATAAATCTGGAACATTCGCTTTAAATCTGTTAATTTCCACTTTCATTCGTACATCAACAAGTTAGGGTTACGGGCCTATTACGATACTCGATTCGAGACTAAGTCGACACACACAAATGGTAGACTAATTCGAAAGTGGCTATTACAACACTCGAATATATTCACTCGAGTGACCAAAACAATGCTGCCATACTAAACATTAAAAATCATATACTATTTTGAATGTGCAGCAAACTTCATTGCGAATAAAATCTATTTGACAGATTGTCGGCACACGTGGTACGTTTAGAAATTTAAAAATTCAAAAGAGTACCAATGATAAGCAGCATCGATATGTTTTTGAACACTAGGAAGATGTGCATGCACCACAGTTAACGAGAAAGATGCTACGGGTTCACGCAAATCCCTTCAATATCCCAGAAAATCAGTAAGTATATGACTTAAAAGAAATGGAACTGCATCTTAATGCGTAAATATTAGATTTATTAAAAATTTCAGATTTCAGAATGGCTCGGGTATTCTTCTATGAAAGAACCGGTTTCCCGGGTGAAATCGGGTGCATTGACGGGACGCATATCGCGATTGTTCCACCACGAAAAGCTTGTCAGCATATCTACTGGGATAGAAAAGGATATTTCAGCCTGAATGCAATGATTGTAAGTTTTCTCAATACCACAGACAAATAACAAAGTACAAGAAATTTTTTTAAAATAGATTTGCGACCATAACATTCGCATACGATGTGTTTATGCAAGGTACGAAGGGTCAACACATGACTCTTTCGTATGAAATTTGAGCAGCACTAAGGCAAAGTTGGAGGCAGAAAAGGAACCGAATAGTTGGTACTTAGGTAATAAAAAAATGAAAAATTATTTCGATTTGACTTTGACACAAACCATGTAGGTGATGCGGAATACCCTTTAGCCTCGTATCTTTTAACGTCATATCGATCAGCCTTGAGCGGGTCACGTGAGGCGAATTATAATACTGTGCACGCAACATCGTCGAGAGGACTATTGGAGTACTGAAGTCCCGATTCCGTTGTTTACGCGTGGACCGAAAGCTCAATTACAAATCAGAAAAGGTCACCTAAATTGTAAATACATGATATGCTCTTCACAACATTTGCTTACATTCAATGTTCCAGACGTTGTAATTGACACTATAGTGTAATGTTACAACTTTCGTGGATTCGCCATGTGAAGATACCGCATCGTCGCACTGTCGCTTCCGTTGCCTATATTACTCTAGGTTGATGCAAGCCATATTTCTAAAATACAATCTTTAAGTCATTGTGGGCTCGATTATCCAGGGGATACCTACAGGCAGTGAGTCTGCCACATTTTTGGCGCAGAAACAAAGTCTCCGGTGGCCAATATGTCTAGTTGCGTAATTTTACACTTTAAATTGCCGAGAACAGAGGCAATTTATTTTCTGCCGAACTAGAAAGGCAGTCTTTGCTCTATTAATCAGAATTAGCAACTTTGCCGCTGGTAGGCAATGTCGCTAAATCAAACAGCAACCTTAGTTCCTCGATCGTGGATTAATGAGAACGAGCCTAAGCCCACCTCGTTCTTTTATTCAAAATTTTCTTAAATTAATACATAATATATCCCTATTCTAAATAACTAAATTCATAACCACAACCAATCACGCGCGCCGTGTTTTGGTTCTCACGGTACAGTATTTCCCGTTCTCCAATCAAAATACATATCCCATACTATTCAGTTGCAATTATGACCTAAATTTATTGCACTCGAATGCATATGGTTAGCAAAGGGTAGGGCTGCCATCTCTAAAACCTGCCCCCCAAGACCGTAAGCGTAAGTTCCCCGGATTTTGGACCTTTCACCCCGGACATTTCAATACCTTTTTTCATTCACTTACATCTTGATTAAAATATATTTTACTCCGTACTTGATAGAAAAAAGCTTTAATTTTAAGTTTTTTTTGTTGCATGAAATAGTGTGTTTAATCGTTGTTGTGACGACAAGTGAGTAATTTTGCTTTATTTTTTAACCTTCTTAGGTATTAAATAAAAGATAAACAAACCCAATATTAGTTACTCAGTTAATAAAATTAAATGAAAACTTGTTTAACTTTTTATTTTTCCATACAATTAACAATATTTACTTTAGTTTTAAAAGAACTTAAATCTTAAATCAAATTCAGAAAGTTATAATAGTTTATATTTATCGGATTTACCAATAGCATTGAGAACTTCTTTCTTAGTTAATAAAAATTTATAGAATTCGGTGCAATCCCTATAGCCTCTGAAGTTAAATTTAATTTTGAATAGTGACGACACTGTATCAGGATTCAATGCATTCCTTTCTTTTTTCCACTGTTGCGTCATGAAAGAAAATATTCTTTCAACATGCGCATTGTGCGCAGGGATGCAAGAAAAGTATTGAGCTATGAATATAAATGGGCATTTGGTGTTCTAAAGAATTGTAGCCATAGTTGATTAGCATTTAAAAGCTTATCTTCTGCGCTGACATTTTGGCAAAAAGATTTTAAATTCATCCACTTATCTATCAATTTCGTGTCGTCAATTGCTCTATTCTTGTCTTTTAAAAATGCAATAGTATCTTCGATAACAACCCATTGAGTCTTTTCATTTATATTCGGCAAAAACATCCAGTCAAATTTATCAAATTGTTGAAGAGGCTGATTCCAATCTTTAATGTACGTTTTTATTTCAGTAAAGAAACTCAGAGTACAGTTTTTGAACTCTTGTTTTATGTTCTCGTCGTGTTTGTTTAAAATGCTTCTGATACTTAAGGGCACAAAGCTTTCTTTGATTATATCGTCTAGGCTTTTTGTTATCCAAGAATGTTTCGAGTTTCTAAGCCTCTGACAGTGGATTTTGGAAAAAGAAATTGATCACAACAGGTGGTTTTTGTATATTTTCGAAGTAGTCTTTCAGTGGAGTAAAGAGCTTCAGAAGTCTTTCTATTGCAGGAAACAGACTAAGCCACCTAGTTTTGGGATATAGAAGCTGTTTGTATTCGACATCAGCTGTCTCACAGAACTCTTTGAGGGATTCGGTTCGAACTGTGTATATAGAAAAATAATTGTAAATTTTCAAGACGATAGTCTCAGCGTCCACTGGCAGTAAGTTACATCCATGATGAATGGCGTTGTTAATAACGTGTGCAGAGCAACCAACACCAACCAGGTTAGGGTTCAGATTTATTTTTAGCTTATAGAAAACATTGTTGACTCCTTGTCGTTCTATTCCCCCAAAGTTTGTATTGCAGTTATCTCCTCCAAACGCTACACACTTAGACAAAAGATCATGTTTTCGAAGTTGGTTTATGATCAATTCAGAAATGGTCTCGGAAGTTTCATTTACTGTGGTCGCTACTTCGAGGAACTTCGTAGTGATTCCTTCATTTCTAACATCGAAATATTGAACTACCAAAGGAAACAGTTTCTCACTGCCATGGTTGCTAGCATCAGTAGCTGCGCTTATAAACGGAATGTTTTGTAAGTCATTATTTAGTTCGGCAATCGACAAAGGACTTAAAACTCCTGTAGCTATTGCTGTAGCTTTAGTACGATTACATGAATATTTTTCAGCTACTTCTGACCCCGAAAAGATTTCGCGATTGAGAGCGCAAGTACAATCCAAAGAATTGAAAGACATGTGATGGCTGACTGTATGATAAACGAGTGCGCCTTCAGTTGCTCGAATTTGTAGTCCTAATTGTACCCGGACTACAATTTAAACCCCGCCCGGACGCTCCCCGGACGTGTTCCAAACTAGGACAAATCCGGGGAAACCCGGACGGATGGCAGCCCAAGCAAAGGGCATCAGTCCGTACACAGACCACATTAATTGGATCAGTATTTACAACACTTGACCATGTCTTCAAGTATGCAACTTAACGCCAAACATGATCAAACGCTTGAACGACATCTATGGAAAATGCAACGATCAACGTAAGCATTTTCTACAAGTGCATCTTCTTAGGAGGAATCAAATACTACAATCAACCTCTATGGAAAATGCAACGATCAACGTAAGCATTTTCCACAAGTGCATCTTCCTAGGAGTAATCAAACTAGGGTTGCCAGATTTTTTTTGATCGTTCAAGGGACAAATGCTCATTTTGACAAAAAAAAAACGGGATTTTAAATTTTCCCCGGGACAAATGATAAACATGCATTTTACGTTGTTTTAATTACTAGTTAATTGTTATATTTTAAAGGAAATCGTGAAGATTTTAACATATCTTTGCTTGATTTTACATATTTGTAAAATTCAATGTAGCTATAATTATAGTTGGAAACGGTCATTAATTCGCTCTTTATGAAATCCGGAGTACATTTGTCGCGCACATCAGTCCATTTTAATGCCATCTGCGTAAAAATCTTCTCTACAAAGCAGTTCGAACTATGAATACTAAAGATAATCGATATAATTAGAAAAATGTTAGGGTTTTCACTCCTGGAAAATCTATCCATTATTTTCTTCCACTTTTCGTTGCAATTTCTAGGTTTTTTTCTAAATAATTTGAAATTCTTCGTATAACGAGTCCTCCATATTTCACTGATCAATCCTTAAAAGTTCTGCAGCTTTGTGAAAATGTTCATAATTTATTTGTGATTTCAAATTTTAAAATAGCAACTTGGAAAGGATGTTGCTTTCTGAGAAATCATATCGCGGTGTCAAACATTCTATGAAATTTGTGTAGAACTCTCGAAAATCGTTTTCGATAGATTCTTTAACATAGGTCCGCTTGTTATTTGTATTGCTCGGCTTCCAAAAAAGCTGTTTTTCAATCTTTGCTCCATCTTTTCGCAAATCCCGTGCGTTTCAGGTTGCATTTCAGCAATTGATAGAGAATCTGAATCTTTTTCATTGTTGTTTCTATCGAAAACATTACATTACGCAGAAACGCCAAAGTTTCTGTCTCCTCTTCTTCGGATGTAATTATATTCTCTAATAGACAAGGACACTCGGGATTCTAGAAAATGAAATCCTAATGCTGGCCATATTTTTATGATTCTTTCTACTGCAGGACCAAGAGATAAAAATCTCGTAGCAACATGTTTCACAATTCCTTCCATTGCATCTCATCACAAGTGTGGCAACAGGACTTACATATAAGCCTCATGAATTTCCCTGAAATTTAGTCTAAGTGGGCTAAGGGGTGGCTAATGGGGAGTCTAAGGGTGCTCTAATGGGACCAAGGGGGCTAAGAGGGAGCCTCAGAGGAAGGCTAAATGTGTTAACGAGGAATCTAAGGGGCTAAGAGGAAGTGCAGCCCAGCTAGCTGCCGGAAACATGCGCGACGCGGTGCGTATTTTAATCGAATGATGTTGAAGTACGGGACAGAGTCTGTCCCGGCGGGACGTTTAAAATTATGCCTGAAATACGATATGTCCCGGGAAATACGGGACATCTGGCAACGCTAAATCAAATACAACAATCAACTTCTATGAAAAATTCAACGATCCACTTAAGCATTTTCCACAAGTGCATCTTCATAGGAATTACGCTAGCCACGGATGGCTTCGCCTGACGCTGCATCAGCATAATTTTTTAATATAAGAAGCTAAGATGTAGAATGCTTTTCTTCTTCTTTCTAATTCGAATTGTAACGACGCAAGACGCTTGTCTTGTTAATAAATGTAAATTTTAAAAGAGAAAAAAGGTGTTGTAAATTAACTGGCGCCCGAGCAGGGACCGTGATCCACGATACTTTTTGTATGTTTGATCCTCGAAGTCACCTTCAAAGGAAAAAAAGAGGTATGGTCAGGAAGGCCCCCCAGTAGCCAGCAGAAAGAGCAAAAAGGAGTTATTGCCAACCTCGCCGAAGCGGAGCGGTCCAGAAAAAGTGACAAACCCTGCCACTAAAAGGAGTAAAATCCAAACAGGAAGCACATCAGCACATTTTCTCGAAAAACGACCACCAAGAGTAACATCGCAGTATTAATGGTTCTGTAAGTTAAGTATTTTAAGAAAAAAAATTAAATATCAATTTATCTCAAATACAGTAATTGACAAAGCTTATATTAACAGCTTTTTTATAGAAAGAGTGAATAAAATTAAAAAATAAAACAAAATAAAAGAACACATACATTAGCTTTGCTTTCAAATATTCTTTAACATTATTACCATTTTTTTGCTATTATATTATTATCATGGTTGGTTGGTTGGTTGTAGTGGCAGCCCCCTTTTATCCAAAGGTAGCTCACTTAGGCCACGAGAGGCTCATTGTGATACCACAGAATATAAGGGCGGCACTAGAACCTGCGGGATGACGAGAACCATCCAGATTCTCGAATAAAGCCGGCTATGCAGCCAATGTCCAAATCGGCTGCTTCCGTGAGGTTGTCTAGGAAGGGTGTGCCCAAGGTTTGCATGCGCTTCCTGGACAGCGCCGGACATTCACACAGAAAGTGTTTAATGGTTTCTTCCTCTTCCTTTGATCTGCAACTTCGGCAGAAATCATTGAAAGGGACACCCAGTCTTTCTGCGTGTCTGCCGATCAAACAGTGTCACGTTAGTACGGAAACGACGGAACTCAGGGTTTCGCGGCTTATGTTGAGGAGCCGCTTGGTGCGTTTGGAGCACAGTGCGTGCCATGTTTGCCTGGTTGTGCTACAGGTTTCTTCGAGCAGCCAGGCCCTATTCGCAGCCTCAACGTAGTGCTGCTTAAATCCTAGCTTTATGGAAGCTAGAGGTTGGCCGACTTCGGGGTTAAGTGTATATTCCTGAAGCTCGGTGCCAGCTCTCGCTAAGGCATCTGCTTCGCAGTTTCCAGGTATATCACTATGCCCCGGTACCCAACAAAGAATCACTTCACAGTGAAGCGACAACACGTTCAGTTGTGAGCGGCATTCCATCGCAATTTTAGATGAAGTATACACGCTGGATAATGATTGGACTGTCAGAAAAGATGTTTAAATTTCTTGTGGAAATTTTCTGACTTCTCAGCCAGTCAACTGCCTTATAAATCGCAATGACCTCTGCCTGAAAGACGCTGCAGTGGTCTGGTAATCGGAAGGATAGTTTCAGGCCTAGCTGTTCTGAGAACACGCCACAGCCAACTCTTCCCTCCATTTTTGATCCATCGGTGTAGATGTCGACCGATTCCTGTATCCCATCTCTTTCTGTGGTCCAGTCCCCCCTATTCGGGATGACTGTCCTGAAACCATGGTGAAAACAGGGAATCGGAGATGCAAGGTCCACTTTCCCTGACGTTGGCCCATCCCTCCGTAGTATTGTGGAGTGATCAAAGTTATCCTCATGCCATAGTCGCAGAGCTTTTAATCGAACAGCAGTGCACTTGGCCTGCTGTCTCGTAAGTAGCTCTGTCGGAAGCCAATTTAATAGCATAAATAATGCCTTTGTCGGGGTAGTCCGTAGAGCCCCGGTGATTGCAATAGCCGCACTCCTTCTGACCTTGTTCAGCAGGTTTACATTTGATGCTTTCGCCATAGCAGGCCACCAAATAACTGCGCCATACAGAAGGATTGGTTCCACTATCGCCGTATAGAGCCATGATACAATTTTGGGTTTTAATCCCCACCTTTTCCCAATAGCTCGTTTGCAGCAGTAGATTGCGCATGCAGCCTTGCGTGCTCTTTCTGCTGTGTTCGCTTTCCATGCGAGTTTAGAGTCCAGAATTAGACCTAAATATTTGACCTGATGAGATAGGTTGAGACTTATCTCCTCAAGCTTAGGTGGGACAAATCGTGGAATTTTATACCTTCTTGTGAAAAGCATAAATTCCGTCTTTTGCGGGTTGATCTTTAGACCACACTCTTTGCTCCATTTGGTAAGAATACCTAGGGCAAAGTTTAGTCTTTCCGATAGGGTGTTAACAAATTTTCCCGATATTGCTATTGCAACATCGTCGGCATAAGCTACGACTTTGCAGCCAGTCGCTTCTATTTTTGACAGGAGTTCATCCACCAGTAGGTTCCATAGAAGGGGTGATAGCACCCCACCTTGTGGTGTGCCTCTGCAAACCCTCCTTCGTAAGGTACTGTTTCCTAGCGTGGAGTTGATGTTCCTGCTGCTAAGCAGTTGACCGATGAACCCTATCAGGTTGTCATCGGCATTGCTTTCCCCGAGTGCTTTGCCAATAGCCTTATGGCTGATATTGTTGAAAGCCCCTTCGATGTCTATAAAAACTGCTTGCGTGTATTCCTTAACGCTTAGCGATTTTTCGATATAGCTGGTGAGCGAGTGAAGAGCTGTTTCAACCGATCTCCCTTTTGTGTATGCGTGCTGCGCATTAGAGAGTGGTTTCAGAATAGCTCTCAGATGGATCTCTATCAGTCGCTCCAGAGTTTTTAGCAGAAAGGAGGTGAGACTGATAGGTCTGTAATCCTTAGGTGAGGAATGGGATGTTTTACCCGCTTTAGGTATGAACACTATTTTTGCTTCTCTCCACTGCTGTGGAATGTAAGCCATCCGTACACATGCTTTGAAAATGGCGTTCAGCCATGGCAGTGCTATATTGATACCCTGCTGGATCTCAATAGGTGAGATGTTATCCATGCCAGGGGATTTAAAGGGTTGAAATGAGCTGATTGCCCAGCGTAGGAGCCTGTCATTTACAGGCACAGTAGTTGGCATGCAATCCGAGAGCGTGTGTGGATCCGCTTTGTCAGCCACATCATCACTGCCCGGGAAGTGCGTATCCACGAGAACAGACAGAGTCTCGGAGCTGGATTTCGTCCAGACTCCATTTGCGTCCTTAACGGACCCTAGAAATGAGGGGGAGCTCGTCATGACTTTTCGCAGGCGACTGACATCTTTGGAGTGTTCTACTTCTGCACAGAAGCTTCTCCAAGAGGTGCGTTTAGCCTTTCTGATAGAGGATTTGAACTCCTTCAGTTTTGTTTTATAAGAAGACCAGTCATTAGTTTCTTTAGCTCGGTTGAAGGACTTCCTACATTCCTTCCGCAGCTCCGCAATGTCACTATTCCACCATGGGGGCTTGTACTTCCCTCTAGGTTTCGTTGGACTACATGCAGACCTTGCTGCGTCATTAAAGGCCAATGTAAGGGTCCCAACGGCTTTCTCAAGACCGGGTGTGTCTGCAATCTCTGGAGGTCCGCCTTCTAGCGCGGACTCAAATACCGATTGGTATTTGACCCAATCCATCCTCCTTTTGTTAATGAAGGTTGGATTTGTCGGAGGGTCAGATGCCAGATCAAACTTTATGTATAGGTGATCGGAGAACGAGCACTCTTGTGATACGTGCCATCCCTTGATAGCTTGGTTCAAGTGCTCGTTCGTCAGAGTGATATCCAGAACCTCTCTACGGCTTGCCGTAATGAAGGTAGGATCCTCACCTTTGTTAGCTAGGGCTAAGTCATGCAATAAAATGAATTCAAATAGTGACTCACCCCGTTTATTCGTGTCGGTGCTACCCCAGATGCGATGATGAGCATTGGCGTCCGCTCCGACTATTAAAGGGATGCCTCTTGCAGTGGCTTCCCTTGTAATCCTCTGCAGGCTAGTTGGAGGTGGCAGAACATCATGTGCCATGTAGCAGGAGACAGCCCAAAGGGGTTTGGACTGTCTTTCCACTGCTATCGCAACGGTGTCCTGGTCACTGAAATTATACAAGGTTAAAAACTTCAAGCCTTCCTTTACAATTATGCAAGCTCTCGGTTTACCTGCTGTGTTGAAGGATACTGTGTTATATCCTTTCAAGTTGAGCCCGCAAACCCGGTTTCCAACAACCCAAGGTTCCTGGGCCAGTATTAGCTCCTCTCCTTTTTGGGCCAGGTGGAGGAGCAGTGCGGCGGATGCCGCCTTGGAGTGCTGGAGGTTAATCTGCAGAAACCTCAGCATCGCGACACAATGTTTTATCCGCCTCCTCGTCAGATAAGGACATCTCCTCCTCCTCGACCAGGTCGAGGGATCTGAGAAGGTCCATAGCCAACCCCGCAGTGGAGGTGGTGCTTCTTCCGTCATCGGAGAGAAGATCTGACTCAGAGAGGTCCACGGTCGGGTCTACTGATGCTTCCACAGTTCCCTCGCTTCCACTCTCCTTGCTCGGTTCCCGTACTGCCTTCCCAGTACGGTCCTTGCGATATACTCGCAGGGTGATAGCCGAGAAACCGTAGCTAATCACCCCGCACTTCGACTCCAATGGAGCTAGCGACTCCTCGTTCAAGATTATTAGAGCCTCTCGCTGTCCATTGCTGGGCTCACTAACCTTAGCTACCTTCCAGTTTTCCACCGGGAGGTCAGCATTGCTGAGCTTGATTAGCTCAACAATTTCCTCCGGTGTGGATGGCTCCGCTGGTATCCACGCCCTGGACCGAGGCCTATTCGGGATATCTTCCCTGGAGACAGCGTCCAGCTTTGCTCCAGGCCAGACTTCTCCCACTCTACCTATAGCCTGCTTGTAAAGATCCGCTGAACGTTGATCTGTACAGGCTATCAACTTAACGTGACACTGGTACCAGCCAGCATCACGACAGCTTGGTGGAGGGCCAGGATTTGCCTCGAGTATGGGCTTGTACACCCGAAGTAGCGCGATTTCCACCATCTTCCAGTTTGACGGTGAGATGGTGCCATCGCTGCTGCTTCTGTCGATAACAGCCCATACCAGGCTTTCCTTGGCAGCTTCACTGAAACTCCTGCCCTTAACAGGATTGGGTGAGACCAGTTTTGGTCTTTTACTAACCGGCAGTTGAACGCTCGGTTGAATTGGGGCAGACTCATTAGATCTACATCTTTTATGAGTTGCCTCTTTCTTCGGAATAGAGGCTTTGTAAGCCTCTACCATGGTGGTTGCCCATTTCAGGGAGATTTTATCCTTCTGGGAAAGACCATCCGGAGGTAAATCTTTCAGCCTTTTCAGGACTTTGAAGGCGGACCTTCTGTCTCTGTAAGCCGTAACCGAGGGGTTTTGTTGCTTCTTAACACCTGAAGTGGAAGCGGTGTTGGAGGGCGCTCCGGAAACAGTGCGGGCCAGCTTGTTCGCCGTTACCTTGGTGTTACCGCTAGCGCCAGTAGGCTTGACTGAGGAGGTGCTTGCCCCTGGCATAGCTGCCTTGGTGCATGCATCCCTCGAAGAAGTAGGGGGTTGGCTGAGTACCGCGGTCTTCTTCCCACTAGAAGGACGCGTCACCTTCGTCCACTTCCCTTCCGGGCCGAGTGGATCTTCCTTTTTAGTTTTTTCTAAATTCATTGCGATTTGGGTCCCCCCTCACAGCCGCTATCTCCCCTCGTTGTGCAGTTTCCCTGAGACCTCATGGTTATCTTTGCCGAAGCAGGGAGGCCATGCGAGGGTTGGCACATTCCCTTATGAGGAGATGTGCTCAGAGCCGGGCCGGGGACTAATCAGGAGTCCAAACTCAACTGAACCTACACGGCCAGACTAGTGGCGACGAGTTTTGAACGTACCGTGAGGCCTGCCAGGGTTTTACCGGGACGGAGGCAGCATTGGCATTAGCCTGAAAGCCATTTCCGCAAGATGTCACTCTTGCGTACTCAGGTGACAGAATACCACTGCTACCAGCCCAAAGCATCAGATATAGTCGTTAAGACGAGAGAGTTGTCCAAGAAAACAATCGAAAGTCGTGCCGTGGTAGATCATTTAGCGTTACCCAGGATGCACCACGAGGAGGCGATCTACCCTACATCCCATATTATTATCATATATTCATATCATATTTTGTGTATTGTGTTCATTGTGCTAAGTGTAAAAACAAGTGTACAGTGAAATCCTCACGACGACGTTTGAGTGTACTTCATACAATTTTAAATTAAATATCTGGTGACCTTTCAAATTGGAAAACTCCAATAACCTGCTTCGTCCTCTCGTACTACGCGCAGAAGCCGCGGAAGGCATCAGAAATGAGGAAAATGCCATTCCTCATAACGAAAATCAAAGAATCTTTATTGCTCATGTTGTTTCCGAAACACTGCAAAGTCAGGGCCGACAATTCTTTACAAATTTCATGAACCCCGCCGCGGACGTAAGTAACGAACCCGATGTGCCAATTAATGTTGAAAATGACGTGAACCTATCTGATATGGATAAGATTCCTGATGTAGTAAAAAGTCTGCGGACATTTTCAGGGGACCCCAGCGAATACAACTCATGGAAAAAAAGCGTAGAACGTATTCTGCGCATTTATGAGCATCTGAAAGGAACCCCTAAGTATTATGGGATTCTCTCTGTAATCCATAATAAAGTCGTTGGGCAAGCTGATGTTGCCCTGGAGTCATACAACACTCCACTAAATTGGCCCAAAATCTCAAAATGTTTGACTTTGCATTACGCCGACAAGCGCGATTTGGATACCCTTGAGTACCAACTTACTACGCTTGTGCAAGATGCTGAATCGATAAATGAATTTTACCAAATTGTTTATCGGCATCTATCCCTTATTCTTAACAATTTGTGTGCTATGGATCTCAATCAAGACTCACTAAACAGTTTAACAGCGTGTTATCGGGAAAAGGCTCTAGACACTTTTGTTAGAGGCCTCAGAGGTGATTTGCCACGATTATTAAGCATTCGCGAGACGATGGATCTTCCACAGGCCTTGTCTGTATGCCTCAAATTAGAGAATATTAATTATTGCACACAACATGTGAACAATTCCATCAGGAAAAATTATTTGCACACCACACAGGTAGCTCCTCCTTTGCCACCAAAGAAGGACAATTTAAGATTTCAGAGCAATAATGGGAACTATAATAGGTTTATTCCCAAACATAATTTTCATCCAGAACTTTTGCATAATCCTCGAATCCAATACCAAAATCCAAACCCGTAATATAACCAACTACCTTCCAGGCCAAGGGTTTACGAACCAATGTACGTAGACCATTCACTTAATTCACATGCAATCAACTACCAAAATCGGAACCCAATGAGGAGACACATGTTTCCTAACAAAAGGCCCCAGCAGTTGACAGCAGTCCAATTAAATGGCCCAAACAAACAACAAAGGCTATTTGCTATGCAGTCAGGAGGACCATCTACAGAGAAAGAAATATCCCTGGAGGAATACATTGACGCGATGGACTTAAATGGAACTGAGGAAACCGACACCGTTAATTTTTTAGATCTGTGAGCTCTTCGCTTCCGTATTTTGAATACAAGGTGAGGCGCGGACAAAACTTGAAATTTTTAATTGATACAGGGTCCAATAAAAATTATATTCAACACAAACTAATTTTTAATCCAATAGCTAATGAAAAACCCTTGACAGTGAACTCTGTTGGTGGTGCTGTTAACGTAACGCACCACGCATTTGTAAATCTCTTTGGACCACACACAGAGAAATTAAAATTCTTTATTCTTCCCAAGTTAGAAAATTTAGCCGGTATTATTGGTAATGATACTTTGAAAAATTTACAGGCTATCATCGACACAAATAAGGATTACATGACAATAAAAACAACCCTTAACATTCCTTTGAAACAACAGCTTTCCCAAAATATCAATCATATCAACATTCGCGAGGAGCATATAACTTTCTCCCAAGAAAATCAGTTGAAAACTATTTTGAAAAATTGTCACAATGTACTCTCCGACCCTAATCTAAAACAAACCTGTATATTCAAAATCGTATCCACATCCTCAAGCTCTCAAAAGTGTAGTCGAAGACGAAATTCGAAAGCTTCTAAGCGACGGAATTATCAGACCGTCAAGATCCCCTTATAATGCCCCTGTTTGGGTGGTTCCCAAAAAGGAAGATGCATCTGGACAAAAAAAGTTCAGACTTGTTTTTGATTACAGAAAATTGAATTCTATTACCATCACAGATTCATACCCAATCCCAGAAATAAATAAAGTTCTTTCTAATCTGGGTAACAACAAATTCTTTTCGATTATTGATCTTAAAAGTGGATTCCATCAAATAACTCTTAGACAATGTGATATCGAAAAGACAGCGTTTTCCATAAACAATGGAAAATACGAATTTGTTCGATTACTGTTTGGACTAAAAAATGGTCCGCCCATTTTCCAGCGTGCCTTAGATGATATCCTTAGAGAACACATCGGCACAAGATGCTACATTTATATTGATGACATAATTATATTTGGCCAAAGTGGGGAAGAACATTTCAGAAACCTTGAAAATGTCCTCAAAACCCTAGAAACAGCTAATATGAAAATAAATCTCCACAAATGTGAATTCTTAAAAGAAGAAGTTGAATTCTTAGTAGAAGCCATTGTTTCTTTCCCGCCTCCGAAGACGCTCAAACAACTCAGATCGTTTCTTGGTATGACAAGCTATTACAGGCGCTTTATCCGTGACTTCGCTCGAATCGCCAAACCCTTGACATCCCTTTTAAGGGGGGAAGATGTGTCCAAAAATCTGTCTAAAAATAAAGCTATTTTGCTTGGAAAAGAAGCACTCGACGCATCCGAAAAGTTAAAAAGGTCTTTAGCATCTAAAGAAGTGGTTCTAGCACACCCTGATCTCTCAAAACCCTTTGAGCTAACCACTGATGCGTCTAATTTTGCTATTGGTGCTGTTTTGGCACAAGAAGATAGATCAATCTCCTTCATATCGCGAACACTTAGCAAAACAGAAGAAAACTACACGACCAACGAAAAGGAGATGTTGGCCATAATATGGGCACTCAGCTCGTTGAGAAATTACCTGTACGGTTCTAAAAAGGTGATAATTTATACAGATCACCAGCCCTTAACTTATGCGCTAAGCCATAAAAATACAAACTCCAAAATGAAGCGCTGGAAAGCAATTTTGGAGGAATATAATCACGAATTGAATTTCAAACCAGGCAAAGCCAACCTTGTCGGAACAGTCTGAAAATGGCTTGCAGGTAACCCCGATCATGAGGATTCCACTACTATTAAGGAAACTGACGATGTATTTGAAATGTTATTAATAAAACCGATTAAGAAAAATAAATTTCTAAACGAAAAATAATAAAATAACGTGATGCACTATTTGAGGTAATTAATGAATGTAAAAGTTTTAATTTCTTTTCAATTTGTAAAGAAAAAGATTTGTTAGATATAAGTTACACATCCTGTATACCAAATCTGCTGAACAGCCTAGAGGCGAATTGCAACATTATCAATAATGAAAGCATCCCGACCATCGACAACATCTCTCCTGGCATTTTACTCCTCAACAATTTCCATGGCGAACTAACAACAGAAGATTTCTTTCAACAAACGCCGAACAACCAGCTTCTCAATCACCAGCAGGATCAAGTAACTTGGATGATCCAGCTGCTAACTATACGTCAATACTAAGATTCAACAGCAGCCCATATCTTTGACGATTGAGGACCATCGTCTTAAAAGGGGGAATACTTAACGCCAAACATGATCAAACGCTTGAACGACATCTATGGAAAATGCAACGATCAACGTAAGCATTTTCTACAAGTGCATCTTCTTAGGAGGAATCAAATACTACAATCAACCTCTATGGAAAATGCAACGATCAACGTAAGCATTTTCCACAAGTGCATCTTCTTAGGAGTAATCAAACTAGGGTTGCCAGATTTTTTTTGATCGTTCAAGGGACAAATGCTCATTTTGACAAAAAAAAACGGGATTTTAAATTTTCCCCGGGACAAATGATAAACATGCATTTTACGTTGTTTTAATTACTAGTTAATTGTTATATTGTAAAGGAAATCGTGAAGATTTTAACATATCTTTGCTTGATTTTACATATTTGTAAAATTCAATGTAGCTATAATTATAGTTGGAAACGGTCATTAATTCGCTCTTTATGAAATCCGGAGTACATTTGTCGCGCACATCAGTCCATTTTAATGCCATCTGCGTAAAAATCTTCTCTACAAAGCAGTTCGAACTATGAATACTAAAGATAATCGATATAATTAGAAAAATGTTAGGGTTTTCACTCCTGGAAAATCTATCCATTATTTTCTTCCACTTTTTGTTGCAATTTCTAGGTTTTTTTCTAAATAATTTGAAATTCTTCGTATAACGAGTCCTCCATATTTCACTGATCAATCCTTAAAAGTTCTGCAGCTTTGTGAAAATGTTCATAATTTATTTGTGATTTCAAATTTCAAAATAGCAACTTGGAAAGGATGTTGCTTTCTGAGAAATCATATCGCGGTGTCAAACATTCTATGAAATTTGTGTAGAACTCTCGAAAATCGTTTTCGATAGATTCTTTAACATAGGTCCGCTTGTTATTTGTATTGCTCGGCTTCCAAAAAAGTTGTTTTTCAATCTTTGCTCCATCTTTTCGCAAATCCCGTGCGTTTCAGGTTGCATTTCAGCAATTGATAGAGAATCTGAATCTTTTTCATTGTTGTTTCTATCGAAAACATTACATTACGCAGAAACGCCAAAGTTTCTGTCTCCTCTTCTTCGGATGTAATTATATTCTCTAATAGACAAGGACACTCGGGATTCTAGAAAATGAAATCCTAATGCTGGCTCTATTTTTATGATTCTTTCTACTGCAGGACCAAGAGATAAAAATCTCGTAGCAACATGTTTCACAATTCCTTCCATTGCATCTCATCACAAGTGTGGCAACAGGACTTACATATAAGCCTCATGAATTTCCCTGAAATTTAGTCTAAGTGGGCTAAGGGGTGGCTAATGGGGAGTCTAAGGGTGCTCTAATGGGACCAAGGGGGCTAAGAGGGAGCCTCAGAGGAAGGCTAAATGTGTTAACGAGGAATCTAAGGGGCTAAGAGGAAGTGCAGCCCAGCTAGCTGCCGGAAACATGCGCGACGCGGTGCGTATTTTCATCGAATGATGTTGAAGTACGGGACAGAGTCTGTCCCGGCGGGACGTTTAAAATTATGCCTGAAATACGATATGTCCCGGGAAATACGGGACATCTGGCAACGCTAAATCAAATACAACAATCAACTTCTATGAAAAATTCAACGATCCACTTAAGCATTTTCCACAAGTGCATCTTCATAGGAATTACGCTAGCCACGGATGGCTTCGCCTGACGCTGCATCAGCATAATTTTTTAATATAAGAAGCTAAGATGTAGAATGCTTTTCTTCTTCTTTCTAATTCGAATTGTAACGACGCAAGACGCTTGTCTTGTTAATAAATGTAAATTTTAAAAGAGAAAAAAGGTGTTGTAAATTAACTGGCGCCCGAGCAGGGACCGTGATCCACGATACTTTTTGTATGTTTGATCCTCGAAGTCACCTTCAAAGGAAAAAAAGAGGTATGGTCAGGAAGGCCCCCCAGTAGCCAGCAGAAAGAGCAAAGAGGAGTTATTGCCAACCTCGCCGAAGCGGAGCGGTCCAGAAAAAGTGACAAACCCTGCCACTAAAAGGAGTAAAATCCAAACAGGAAGCACATCAGCACATTTTCTCGAAAAACGACCACCAAGAGTAACATCGCAGGATTAGTGGTTCTGTAAGTTAAGTTTTTTAAGAAAAAAATTTAAATATCAATTTATCTCAAATACAGTAATTGACAAAGCTTATATTAACAGCTTTTTTATAGAAAGATTAAATAAAATTAAAAAATAAAACAAAATAAAAGAACACATACATTAGCTTTGCTTTCAAATATTCTTTAACATTATTACCATTTTTTTGCTATTATATTATTATCATATATTCATATCATATTTTGTGAATTGTGTTCATTGTGCTAAGTGTAAAAACAAGTGTACAGTAAAATCCTCACGACGACGTTTGAGTGTACTTCATACAATTTTAAATTAAATATCTGGTGACCTTTCAAATTGGAAAACCCCAATAACCTGCTTCGTCCTCTCGTACTACGCGCAGAAGCCGCGGAAGGCATCAGAAATGAGGAAAATGCCATTCCTCATAACGAAAATCAAAGAATCTATATTGCTCATGTTGTTTCCGAAACACTGCAAAGTCAGGGCCGACAATTCTTTACAAATTTCATGAACCCCGCCGCGGACGTAAGTAACGAAACCGATGTGCCAATTAATGTTGAAAATGACGTGAACTTATCTGATATGGATAAGATTCCTGATGTAGTAAAAAGTCTGCGGACATTTTCAGGGGACCCCAGCGAATACAACTCATGGAGAAAAAGCGTAGAACGTATTCTTTGCATTTATGAGCATCTGAAAGGAACCCCTAAGTATTATGGGATTCTCTCTGTAATCCATAATAAAGTCGTTGGGCAAGCTGATGTTGCCCTGGAGTCATACAACACTCCACTAAATTGGCCCAAAATCTCAAAATGTTTGACTTTGCATTACGCCGACAAGCGCGATTTGGATACCCTTGAGTACCAACTTACTACGCTTGTGCAAGATGCTGAATCTATAAATGAATTTTACCAAAGTGTTTATCGGCATCTATCTCTTATTCTTAACAATTTGTGTGCTATGGATCTCAATCAAGACTCACTAAACAGTTTAACAGCGTGTTATCGGGAAAAGGCTCTAGACACTTTTGTTAGAGGCCTCAGAGGTGATTTGCCACGATTATTAAGCATTCGCGAGACGATGGATCTTCCACAGGCCTTGTCTGTATGCCTCAAATTAGAGAATATTAATTATCGCACACAACATGTGAACAATTCCATCAGGAAAAATTATTTGCACACCACACAGGTAGCTCCTCCTTTGCCACCAAAGAAGGACAATTTAAGATTTCAGAGCAATAATGGGAACTATAATAGGTTTATTCACAAACATAATTTTCATCCAGAACTTTTGCATAATCCTCGAATCCAATACCAAAATCCAAACCCGTAATATAACCAACTACCTTCCAGGCCAAGGGTTTACGAACCAATGTACGTAGACCATTCACTTAATTCACATGCAATCAACTACCAAAATCGGAACCCAATGAGGAGACACATGTTTCCTAACAAAAGGCCCCAGCAGTTGACAGCAGTCCAATTAAATGGCCCAAACAAACAACAAATGCTATTTGCTATGCAGTCAGGAGGACCATCTACAGAGAAAGAAATATCCCTGGAGGAATACATTGACGCGATGGACTTAAATGGAACTGAGGAAACCGACACCGTTAATTTTTTAGATATGTGAGCTCTTCGCTTCCGTATTTTGAATACAAGGTGAGGCGCGGACAAAACTTGAAATTTTTAATTGATACAGGGTCCAATAAAAATTATATTCAACACAAACTAATTTTTAATCCAATAGCTAATGAAAAACCCTTGACAGTGAACTCTGTTGGTGGTGCTGTTAACGTAACGCACCACGCATTTGTAAATCTCTTTGGACCACACAAGGAGAAATTAAAATTCTTTATTCTTCCCAAGTTAGAAAATTTAGCCGGTATTATTGGTAATGATACTTTGAAAAATTTACAGGCTATCATCGACACAAATAAGGATTACATGACAATAAAAACAACCCTTAACATTCCTTTGAAACAACAGCTTTCCCAAAATATCAATCATATCAACATTCGCGAGGAGCATATAACTTTCTCCCAAGAAAATCAGTTGAAAACTATTTTGAAAAATTGTCACAATGTACTCTCCGACCCTAATCTAAAACAAACCTGTATATTCAAAATCGTATCCACATCCTCAAGCTCTTAAAAGTGTAGTCGAAGACGAAATTCGAAAGCTTCTAAGCGACGGAATTATCAGACCGTCAAGATCCCCTTATAATGTCCCTGTTTGGGTGGTTCCCAAAAAGGAAGATGCATCTGGACAAAAAAAGTTCAGACTTGTTTTTGATTACAGAAAATTGAATTCTATTACCATCACAGATTCATACCCAATCCCAGAAATAAATAAAGTTCTTTCTAATCTGGGTAACAACAAATTCTTTTCGATTATTGATCTTAAAAGTGGATTCCATCAAATAACTCTTAGACAATGTGATATCGAAAAGACAGCGTTTTCCATAAACAATGGAAAATACGAATTTGTTCGATTACTGTTTGGACTAAAAAATGGTCCGCCCATTTTCCAGCGTGCCTTAGATGATATCCTTAGAGAACACATCGGCACAAGATGCTACATTTACATTGATGACATAATTATATTTGGCCAAAGTGGGGAAGAACATTTCAGAAACCTTGAAAATGTCCTCAAAACCCTAGAAACAGCTAATATGAAAATAAATCTCCACAAATGTGAATTCTTAAAAGAAGAAGTTGAATTCTTAGTAGAAGCCATTGTTTCTTTCCCGCCTCCGAAGACGCTCAAACAACTCAGATCGTTTCTTGGTATGACAAGCTATTACAGGCGCTTTATCCGTGACTTCGCTCGAATCGCCAAACCCTTGACATCCCTTTTAAGGGGGGAAGATGTGTCCAAAAATCTGTCTAAAAATAAAGCTATTTTGCTTGGAAAAGAAGCACTCGACGCATCCGAAAAGTTAAAAAGGTCTTTAGCATCTAAAGAAGTGGTTCTAGCACACCCTGATCTCTCAAAACCCTTTGAGCTAACCACTGATGCGTCTAATTTTGCTATTGGTGCTGTTTTGGCACAAGAAGATAGATCAATCTCCTTCATATCGCGAACACTTAGCAAAACAGAAGAAAACTACACGACCAACGAAAAGGAGATGTTGGCCATAATATGGGCACTCAGCTCGTTGAGAAATTACCTGTACGGTTCTAAAAAGGTGATAATTTATACAGATCACCAGCCCTTAACTTATGCGCTAAGCCATAAAAATACAAACTCCAAAATGAAGCGCTGGAAAGCAATTTTGGAGGAATATAATCACGAATTGAATTTCAAACCAGGCAAAGCCAACCTTGTCGGAACAGTCTGAAAATGGCTTGCAGGTAACCCCGATCATGAGGATTCCACTACTATTAAGGAAACTGACGATGTATTTGAAAAGTTATTAATAAAACCGATTAAGAAAAATAAATTTCTAAACGAAAAATAATAAAATAACGTAATGCACTATTTGAGGTAATTAATGAATGTACAAGTTTTAATTTCTTTTCAATTTGTAAAGAAAAAGATTTGTTAGATATAAGTTACACATCCTGTATACCAAATCTGCTGAACAGCCTAGAGGCGAATTGCAACATTATCAATAATGAAAGCATCCCGACCATCGACAACATCTCTCCTGGCATTTTACTCCTCAACAATTTCCATGGCGAACTAACAACAGAAGATTTCTTTCAACAAACGCCGAACAACCAGCTTCTCAATCACCAGCAGGATCAAGTAACTTGGATGATCCAGCTGCTAACTATACGTCAATACTAAGATTCAACAGCAGCCCATATCTTTGACGATTGAGGACCATCGTCTTAAAAGGGGGAATACTTAACGCCAAACATGATCAAACGCTTGAACGACATCTATGGAAAATGCAACGATCAACGTAAGCATTTTCTACAAGTGCATCTTCTTAGGAGGAATCAAATACTACAATCAACCTCTATGGAAAATGCAACGATCAACGTAAGCATTTTCCACAAGTGCATCTTCTTAGGAGTAATCAAACTAGGGTTGCCAGATTTTTTTTGATCGTTCAAGGGACAAATGCTCATTTTGACAACAAAAAAAACGGGATTTTAAATTTTCCCCGGGACAAATGATAAACATGCATTTTACGTTGTTTTAATTACTAGTTAATTGTTATATTTTAAAGGAAATCGTGAAGATTTTAACATATCTTTGCTTGATTTTACATATTTGTAAAATTCAATGTAGCTATAATTATAGTTGGAAACGGTCATTAATTCGCTCTTTATGAAATCCGGAGTACATTTGTCGCGCACATCAGTCCATTTTAATGCCATCTGCGTAAAAATCTTCTCTACAAAGCAGTTCGAACTATGAATACTAAAGATAATCGATATAATTAGAAAAATGTTAGGGTTTTCACTCCTGGAAAATCTATCCATTATTTTCTTCCACTTTTCGTTGCAATTTCTAGGTTTTTTTCTAAATAATTTGAAATTCTTCGTATAACTAGTCCTCCATATTTCACTGATCAATCCTTAAAAGTTCTGCAGCTTTGTGAAAATGTTCATAATTTATTTGTGATTTCAAATTTCAAAATAGCAACTTGGAAAGGATGTTGCTTTCTGAGAAATCATATCGCGGTGTCAAACATTCTATGAAATTTGTGTAGAACTCTCGAAAATCGTTTTCGATAGATTCTTTAACATAGGTCCGCTTGTTATTTGTATTGCTCGGCTTCCAAAAAAGTTGTTTTTCAATCTTTGCTCCATCTTTTCGCAAATCCCGTGCGTTTCAGGTTGCATTTCAGCAATTGATAGAGAATCTGAATCTTTTTCATTGTTGTTTCTATCGAAAACATTACATTACGCAGAAACGCCAAAGTTTCTGTCTCCTCTTCTTCGGATGTAATTATATTCTCTAATAGACAAGGACACTCGGGATTCTAGAAAATGAAATCCTAATGCTGGCCATATTTTTATGATTCTTTCTACTGTAGGACCAAGAGATAAAAATCTCGTAGCAACATGTTTCACAATTCCTTCCATTGCATCTCATCACAAGTGTGGCAACAGGACTTACATATAAGCCTCATGAATTTCCCTGAAATTTAGTCTAAGTGGGCTAAGGGGTGGCTAATGGGGAGTCTAAGGGTGCTCTAATGGGACCAAGGGGGCTAAGAGGGAGCCTCAGAGGAAGGCTAAATGTGTTAACGAGGAATCTAAGGGGCTAAGAGGAAGTGCAGCCCAGCTAGCTGCCGGAAACATGCGCGACGCGGTGCGTATTTTAATCGAATGATGTTGAAATACGGGACAGAGTCTGTCCCGGCGGGACGTTTAAAATTATGCCTGAAATACGATATGTCCCGGGAAATACGGGACATCTGGCAACGCTAAATCAAATACAACAATCAACTTCTATGAAAAATTCAACGATCCACGTAAGCATTTTCCACAAGTGCATCTTCATAGGAATTACGCTAGCCACGGATGGCTTCGCCTGACGCTGCATCAGCATAATTTTTTAATATAAGAAGCTAAGATGTAGAATGTTTTTCTTCTTCTTTCTAATTCGAATTGTAACGCTTGTCTTGTTAATAAATGTAAATTTTAAAAGAGAAAAAAGGTGTTGTAAATTAACTGGCGCCCGAGCAGGGACCGTGATCCACGATACTTTTTGTATGTTTGATCCTCGAAGTCACCTTCAAAGGAAAAAAAGAGGTATGGTCAGGAAGGCCCCCCAGTAGCCAGCAGAAAGAGCAAAGAGGAGTTATTGCCAACCTCGCCGAAGCGGAGCGGTCCAGAAAAAGTGACAAACCCTGCCACTAAAAGGAGTAAAATCCAAACAGGAAGCACATCAGCACATTTTCTCGAAAAACGACCACCAAGAGTAACATCGCAGGATTAGTGGTTCTGTAAGTTAAGTTTTTTAAGAAAAAAATTTAAATATCAATTTATCTCAAATACAGTAATTGACAAAGCTTATATTAACAGCTTTTTTATAGAAAGATTAAATAAAATTAAAAAATAAAACAAAATAAAAGAACACATACATTAGCTTTGCTTTCAAATATTCTTTAACATTATTACCATTTTTTTGCTATTATATTATTATCATATATTCATATCATATTTTGTGAATTGTGTTCATTGTGCTAAGTGTAAAAACAAGTGTACAGTAAAATCCTCACGACGACGTTTGAGTGTACTTCATACAATTTTAAATTAAATATCTGGTGACCTTTCAAATTGGAAAACCCCAATAACCTGCTTCGTCCTCTCGTACTACGCGCAGAAGCCGCGGAAGGCATCAGAAATGAGGAAAATGCCATTCCTCATAACGAAAATCAAAGAATCTATATTGCTCATGTTGTTTCCGAAACACTGCAAAGTCAGGGCCGACAATTCTTTACAAATTTCATGAACCCCGCCGCGGACGTAAGTAACGAAACCGATGTGCCAATTAATGTTGAAAATGACGTGAACTTATCTGATATGGATAAGATTCCTGATGTAGTAAAAAGTCTGCGGACATTTTCAGGGGACCCCAGCGAATACAACTCATGGAGAAAAAGCGTAGAACGTATTCTTTGCATTTATGAGCATCTGAAAGGAACCCCTAAGTATTATGGGATTCTCTCTGTAATCCATAATAAAGTCGTTGGGCAAGCTGATGTTGCCCTGGAGTCATACAACACTCCACTAAATTGGCCCAAAATCTCAAAATGTTTGACTTTGCATTACGCCGACAAGCGCGATTTGGATACCCTTGAGTACCAACTTACTACGCTTGTGCAAGATGCTGAATCTATAAATGAATTTTACCAAAGTGTTTATCGGCATCTATCCCTTATTCTTAACAATTTGTGTGCTATGGATCTCAATCAAGACTCACTAAACAGTTTAACAGCGTGTTATCGGGAAAAGGCTCTAGACACTTTTGTTAGAGGCCTCAGAGGTGATTTGCCACGATTATTAAGCATTCGCGAGACGATGGATCTTCCACAGGCCTTGTCTGTATGCCTCAAATTAGAGAATATTAATTATCGCACACAACATGTGAACAATTCCATCAGGAAAAATTATTTGCACACCACACAGGTAGCTCCTCCTTTGCCACCAAAGAAGGACAATTTAAGATTTCAGAGCAATAATGGGAACTATAATAGGTTTATTCACAAACATAATTTTCATCCAGAACTTTTGCATAATCCTCGAATCCAATACCAAAATCCAAACCCGTAATATAACCAACTACCTTCCAGGCCAAGGGTTTACGAACCAATGTACGTAGACCATTCACTTAATTCACATGCAATCAACTACCAAAATCGGAACCCAATGAGGAGACACATGTTTCCTAACAAAAGGCCCCAGCAGTTGACAGCAGTCCAATTAAATGGCCCAAACAAACAACAAATGCTATTTGCTATGCAGTCAGGAGGACCATCTACAGAGAAAGAAATATCCCTGGAGGAATACATTGACGCGATGGACTTAAATGGAACTGAGGAAACCGACACCGTTAATTTTTTAGATATGTGAGCTCTTCGCTTCCGTATTTTGAATACAAGGTGAGGCGCGGACAAAACTTGAAATTTTTAATTGATACAGGGTCCAATAAAAATTATATTCAACACAAACTAATTTTTAATCCAATAGCTAATGAAAAACCCTTGACAGTGAACTCTGTTGGTGGTGCTGTTAACGTAACGCACCACGCATTTGTAAATCTCTTTGGACCACACAAGGAGAAATTAAAATTCTTTATTCTTCCCAAGTTAGAAAATTTAGCCGGTATTATTGGTAATGATACTTTGAAAAATTTACAGGCTATCATCGACACAAATAAGGATTACATGACAATAAAAACAACCCTTAACATTCCTTTGAAACAACAGCTTTCCCAAAATATCAATCATATCAACATTCGCGAGGAGCATATAACTTTCTCCCAAGAAAATCAGTTGAAAACTATTTTGAAAAATTGTCACAATGTACTCTCCGACCCTAATCTAAAACAAACCTGTATATTCAAAATCGTATCCACATCCTCAAGCTCTTAAAAGTGTAGTCGAAGACGAAATTCGAAAGCTTCTAAGCGACGGAAATATCAGACCGTCAAGATCCCCTTATAATGTCCCTGTTTGGGTGGTTCCCAAAAAGGAAGATGCATCTGGACAAAAAAAGTTCAGACTTGTTTTTGATTACAGAAAATTGAATTCTATTACCATCACAGATTCATACCCAATCCCAGAAATAAATAAAGTTCTTTCTAATCTGGGTAACAACAAATTCTTTTCGATTATTGATCTTAAAAGTGGATTCCATCAAATAACTCTTAGACAATGTGATATCGAAAAGACAGCGTTTTCCATAAACAATGGAAAATACGAATTTGTTCGATTACTGTTTGGACTAAAAAATGGTCCGCCCATTTTCCAGCGTGCCTTAGATGATATCCTTAGAGAACACATCGGCACAAGATGCTACATTTACATTGATGACATAATTATATTTGGCCAAAGTGGGGAAGAACATTTCAGAAACCTTGAAAATGTCCTCAAAACCCTAGAAACAGCTAATATGAAAATAAATCTCCACAAATGTGAATTCTTAAAAGAAGAAGTTGAATTCTTAGTAGAAGCCATTGTTTCTTTCCCGCCTCCGAAGACGCTCAAACAACTCAGATCGTTTCTTGGTATGACAAGCTATTACAGGCGCTTTATCCGTGACTTCGCTCGAATCGCCAAACCCTTGACATCCCTTTTAAGGGGGGAAGATGTGTCCAAAAATCTGTCTAAAAATAAAGCTATTTTGCTTGGAAAAGAAGCACTCGACGCATCCGAAAAGTTAAAAAGGTCTTTAGCATCTAAAGAAGTGGTTCTAGCACACCCTGATCTCTCAAAACCCTTTGAGCTAACCACTGATGCGTCTAATTTTGCTATTGGTGCTGTTTTGGCACAAGAAGATAGATCAATCTCCTTCATATCGCGAACACTTAGCAAAACAGAAGAAAACTACACGACCAACGAAAAGGAGATGTTGGCCATAATATGGGCACTCAGCTCGTTGAGAAATTACCTGTACGGTTCTAAAAAGGTGATAATTTATACAGATCACCAGCCCTTAACTTATGCGCTAAGCCATAAAAATACAAACTCCAAAATGAAGCGCTGGAAAGCAATTTTGGAGGAATATAATCACGAATTGAATTTCAAACCAGGCAAAGCCAACCTTGTCGGAACAGTCTGAAAATGGCTTGCAGGTAACCCCGATCATGAGGATTCCACTACTATTAAGGAAACTGACGATGTATTTGAAAAGTTATTAATAAAACCGATTAAGAAAAATAAATTTCTAAACGAAAAATAATAAAATAACGTAATGCACTATTTGAGGTAATTAATGAATGTAAAAGTTTTAATTTCTTTTCAATTTGTAAAGAAAAAGATTTGTTAGATATAAGTTACACATCCTGTATACCAAATCTGCTGAACAGCCTAGAGGCGAATTGCAACATTATCAATAATGAAAGCATCCCGACCATCGACAACATCTCTCCTGGCATTTTACTCCTCAACAATTTCCATGGCGAACTAACAACAGAAGATTTCTTTCAACAAACGCCGAACAACCAGCTTCTCAATCACCAGCAGGATCAAGTAACTTGGATGATCCAGCTGCTAACTATACGTCAATACTAAGATTCAACAGCAGCCCATATCTTTGACGATTGAGGACCATCGTCTTAAAAGGGGGAATACTTAACGCCAAACATGATCAAACGCTTGAACGACATCTATGGAAAATGCAACGATCAACGTAAGCATTTTCTACAAGTGCATCTTCTTAGGAGGAATCAAATACTACAATCAACCTCTATGGAAAATGCAACGATCAACGTAAGCATTTTCCACAAGTGCATCTTCTTAGGAGTAATCAAACTAGGGTTGCCAGATTTTTTTTGATCGTTCAAGGGACAAATGCTCATTTTGACAAAAAAAAAACGGGATTTTAAATTTTCCCCGGGACAAATGATAAACATGCATTTTACGTTGTTTTAATTACTAGTTAATTGTTATATTTTAAAGGAAATCGTGAAGATTTTAACATATCTTTGCTTGATTTTACATATTTGTAAAATTCAATGTAGCTATAATTATAGTTGGAAACGGTCATTAATTCGCTCTTTATGAAATCCGGAGTACATTTGTCGCGCACATCAGTCCATTTTAATGCCATCTGCGTAAAAATCTTCTCTACAAAGCAGTTCGAACTATGAATACTAAAGATAATCGATATAATTAGAAAAATGTTAGGGTTTTCACTCCTGGAAAATCTATCCATTATTTTCTTCCACTTTTCGTTGCAATTTCTAGGTTTTTTTCTAAATAATTTGAAATTCTTCGTATAACTAGTCCTCCATATTTCACTGATCAATCCTTAAAAGTTCTGCAGCTTTGTGAAAATGTTCATAATTTATTTGTGATTTCAAATTTCAAAATAGCAACTTGGAAAGGATGTTGCTTTCTGAGAAATCATATCGCGGTGTCAAACATTCTATGAAATTTGTGTAGAACTCTCGAAAATCGTTTTCGATAGATTCTTTAACATAGGTCCGCTTGTTATTTGTATTGCTCGGCTTCCAAAAAAGTTGTTTTTCAATCTTTGCTCCATCTTTTCGCAAATCCCGTGCGTTTCAGGTTGCATTTCAGCAATTGATAGAGAATCTGAATCTTTTTCATTGTTGTTTCTATCGAAAACATTACATTACGCAGAAACGCCAAAGTTTCTGTCTCCTCTTCTTCGGATGTAATTATATTCTCTAATAGACAAGGACACTCGGGATTCTAGAAAATGAAATCCTAATGCTGGCCATATTTTTATGATTCTTTCTACTGTAGGACCAAGAGATAAAAATCTCGTAGCAACATGTTTCACAATTCCTTCCATTGCATCTCATCACAAGTGTGGCAACAGGACTTACATATAAGCCTCATGAATTTCCCTGAAATTTAGTCTAAGTGGGCTAAGGGGTGGCTAATGGGGAGTCTAAGGGTGCTCTAATGGGACCAAGGGGGCTAAGAGGGAGCCTCAGAGGAAGGCTAAATGTGTTAACGAGGAATCTAAGGGGCTAAGAGGAAGTGCAGCCCAGCTAGCTGCCGGAAACATGCGCGACGCGGTGCGTATTTTAATCGAATGATGTTGAAATACGGGACAGAGTCTGTCCCGGCGGGACGTTTAAAATTATGCCTGAAATACGATATGTCCCGGGAAATACGGGACATCTGGCAACGCTAAATCAAATACAACAATCAACTTCTATGAAAAATTCAACGATCCACTTAAGCATTTTCCACAAGTGCATCTTCATAGGAATTACGCTAGCCACGGATGGCTTCGCCTGACGCTGCATCAGCATAATTTTTTAATATAAGAAGCTAAGATGTAGAATGTTTTTCTTCTTCTTTCTAATTCGAATTGTAACGCTTGTCTTGTTAATAAATGTAAATTTTAAAAGAGAAAAAAGGTGTTGTAAATTAACTGGCGCCCGAGCAGGGACCGTGATCCACGATACTTTTTGTATGTTTGATCCTCGAAGTCACCTTCAAAGGAAAAAAAGAGGTATGGTCAGGAAGGCCCCCCAGTAGCCAGCAGAAAGAGCAAAAAGGAGTTATTGCCAACCTCGCCGAAGCGGAGCGGTCCAGAAAAAGTGACAAACCCTGCCACTAAAAGGAGTAAAATCCAAACAGGAAGCACATCAGCACATTTTCTCGAAAAACGACCACCAAGAGTAACATCGCAGGATTAGTGGTTCTGTAAGTTAAGTATTTTAAGAAAAAAATTTAAATATCAATTTATCTCAAATACAGTAATTGACAAAGCTTATATTAACAGCTTTTTTATAGAAAGAGTAAATAAAATTAAAAAATAAAACAAAATAAAAGAACACATACATTAGCTTTTTTTTCAAATATTCTTTAACATTATTACCATTTTTTTTGCTATTATATTATTATCATATATTCATATCATATTTTGTGTATTGTGTTCATTGTGCTAAGTGTAAAAACAAGTGTACAGTGAAATCCTCACGACGACGTTTGAGTGTACTTCATACAATTTTAAATTAAATATCTGGTGACCTTTCAAATTGGAAAACCCCAATAACCTGCTTCGTCCTCTCGTACTACGCGCAGAAGCCGCGGAAGGCATCAGAAATGAGGAAAATGCCATTCCTCATAACGAAAATCAAAGAATCTATATTGCTCATGTTGTTTCCGAAACACTGCAAAGTCAGGGCCGACAATTCTTTACAAATTTCATGAACCCCGCCGCGGACGTAAGTAACGAAACCGATGTGCCAATTAATGTTGAAAATGACGTGAACTTATCTGATATGGATAAGATTCCTGATGTAGTAAAAAGTCTGCGGACATTTTCAGGGGACCCCAGCGAATACAACTCATGGAGAAAAAGCGTAGAACGTATTCTTTGCATTTATGAGCATCTGAAAGGAACCCCTAAGTATTATGGGATTCTCTCTGTAATCCATAATAAAGTCGTTGGGCAAGCTGATGTTGCCCTGGAGTCATACAACACTCCACTAAATTGGCCCAAAATCTCAAAATGTTTGACTTTGCATTACGCCGACAAGCGCGATTTGGATACCCTTGAGTACCAACTTACTACGCTTGTGCAAGATGCTGAATCGATAAATGAATTTTACCAAAGTGTTTATCGGCATCTATCCCTTATTCTTAACAATTTGTGTGCTATGGATCTCAATCAAGACTCACTAAACAGTTTAACAGCGTGTTATCGGGAAAAGGCTCTAGACACTTTTTTTAGAGGCCTCAGAGGTGATTTGCCACGATTATTAAGCATTCGCGAGACGATGGATCTTCCACAGGCCTTTTCTGTATGCCTTAAATTAGAGAATATTAATTATCGCACACAACATGCGAACAATTCCATCAGGAAAAATTATTTGCACACCACACAGGTAGCTCCTCCTTTGCCACCAAAGAAGGACAATTTAAGATTTCAGAGCAATAATGGGAACTATAATAGGTTTATTCACAAACATAATTTTCATCCTGAACTTTTGCACAATCCTCGAATCCCTCAAAAGCCGCAATTTGATAGGCAGTTCCAATACCAAAATCCAAACCCGTAATATAACCAACTACCTTCCAGGCCAAGGGTTTACGAACCAATGTACGTAGACCATTCACTTAATTCACATGCAATCAACTACCAAAATCGGAACCCAATGAGGAGACACATGTTTCCTAACAAAAGGCCCCAGCAGTTGACAGCAGTCCAATTAAATGGCCCAAACAAACAACAAAGGCTATTTGCTATGCAGTCAGGAGGACCATCTACAGAGAAAGAAATATCCCTGGAGGAATACATTGACGCGATGGACTTAAATGGAACTGAGGAAACCGACACCGTTAATTTTTTAGATCTGTGAGCTCGTCGCTTTCGTATTTTTAATACAAGGTGAGGAGCGGACAAAACTTGAAATTTTTAATTGATACAGGGTCCAATAAAAATTATATTCAACACAAACTAATTTTTAATCCAATAGCTAATGAAAAACCCTTGACAGTGAACTCTGTTGGTGGTGCTGTTAACGTAACGCACCACGCATTTGTAAATCTCTTTGGACCACACAAGGAGAAATTAAAATTCTTTATTCTTCCCAAGTTAGAAAATTTAGCCGGTATTATTGGTAATGATACTTTGAAAAATTTACAGGCTATCATCGACACAAATAAGGATTACATGACAATAAAAACAACCCTTAACATTCCTTTGAAACAACAGCTTTCCCAAAATATCAATCATATCAACATTCGCGAGGAGCATATAACTTTCTCCCAAGAAAATCAGTTGAAAACTATTTTGAAAAATTGTCACAATGTACTCTCCGACCCTAATCTAAAACAAACCTGTATATTCAAAATCGTATCCACATCCTCAAGCTCTTAAAAGTGTAGTCGAAGACGAAATTCGAAAGCTTCTAAGCGACGGAATTATCAGACCGTCAAGATCCTCTTATAATGCCCCTGTTTGGGTGGTTCCCAAAAAGGAAGATGCATCTGGACAAAAAAAGTTCAGACTTGTTTTTGATTACAGAAAATTGAATTCTATTACCATCACAGATTCATACCCAATCCCAGAAATAAATAAAGTTCTTTCTAATCTGGGTAACAACAAATTCTTTTCGATTATTGATCTTAAAAGTGGATTCCATCAAATAACTCTTAGACAATGTGATATCGAAAAGACAGCGTTTTCCATAAACAATGGAAAATACGAATTTGTTCGATTACTGTTTGGACTAAAAAATGGTCCGCCCATTTTCCAGCGTGCCTTAGATGATATCCTTAGAGAACACATCGGCACAAGATGCTACATTTACATTGATGACATAATTATATTTGGCCAAAGTGGGGAAGAACATTTCAGAAACCTTGAAAATGTCCTCAAAACCCTAGAAACAGCTAATATGAAAATAAATCTCCACAAATGTGAATTCTTAAAAGTAGAAGTTGAATTCTTAGTAGAAGCCATTGTTTCTTTCCCGCCTCCGAAGACGCTCAAACAACTCAGATCGTTTCTTGGTATGACAAGCTATTACAGGCGCTTTATCCGTGACTTCGCTCGAATCGCCAAACCCTTGACATCCCTTTTAAGGGGGGAAGATGTGTCCAAAAATCTGTCCAAAAATAAAGCTATTTTTCTTGGAAAAGAAGCACTCGACGCATCCGAAAAGTTAAAAAGGTCTTTAGCATCTAAAGAAGTGGTTCTAGCACACCCTGATCTCTCAAAACCTTTTGAGCTAACCACTGATGCGTCTAATTTTGCTATTGGTGCTGTTTTGGCACAAGAAGATAGATCAATCTCCTTCATATCGCGAACACTTAGCAAAACAGAAGAAAACTACACGACCAACGAAAAGGAGATGTTGGCCATAATATGGGCACTCAGCTCGTTGAGAAATTACCTGTACGGTTCTAAAAAGGTGATAATTTATACAGATCACCAGCCCTTAACTTATGCGCTAAGCCATAAAAATACAAACTCCAAAATGAAGCGCTGGAAAGCAATTTTGGAGGAATATAATCACGAATTGAATTTCAAACCAGGCAAAGCCAACCTTGTCGGAATAGTCTGAAAATGGCTTGCAGGTAACCCCGATCATGAGGATTCCACTACTATTAAGGAAACTGACGATGTATTTGAAATGTTATTAATAAAACCGATTAAGAAAAATAAATTTCTAAACGAAAAATAATAAAATAACGTAATGCACTATTTGAGGTAATTAATGAATGTAAAAGTTTTAATTTCTTTTCAATTTGTAAAGAAAAAGATTTGTTAGATATAAGTTACACATCCTGTATACCAAATCTGCTGAACAGCCTAGAGGCGAATTGCAACATTATCAATAATGAAAGCATCCCGACCATCGACAACATCTCTCCTGGCATTTTACTCCTCAACAATTTCCATGGCGAACTAACAACAGAAGATTTCTTTCAACAAACGCCGAACAACCAGCTTCTCAATCACCAGCAGGATCAAGTAACTTGGATGATCCAGCTGCTAACTATACGTCAATACTAAGATTCAACAGCAGCCCATATCTTTGACGATTGAGGACCATCGTCTTAAAAGGGGGAAGACTTAACGCCAAACATGATCAAACGCTTGAACGACATCTATGGAAAATGCAACGATCAACGTAAGCATTTTCTACAAGTGCATCTTCTTAGGAGGAATCAAATACTACAATCAACCTCTATGGAAAATGCAACGATCAACGTAAGCATTTTCCACAAGTGCATCTTCATAAGAATTATGCTAGCCACGGATGGCTTCGCCAGACGCTGCATCAGCATTATTTTTTAATATAAGAAGCTAAGATGTAGATTGCTTTTCTTCTTGTTTCTAATTCGAATTGTAAAGACGTTAATAAATGTAAATTTTAAAAGAGAAAAAAGGTATTGTAAAGTAATTTGCATGAGTTATTGAGGTGGGTCGTATCTGAGTTCAAAGCTAATTATCGATCGCTCATACGTCGAGAACAGGGCTGCCGTGCAATAGCCAAACCGTCTAAGATTCGTTCAAGATTTTGAGATATGTGCGTTTAGGGACATTATACCTTCCCTTTTTTCATATGAGCTTAACATCTTGTTTAATTTCCCTCCCTTTCAAGAGTTATGACCCTGGCCACTCCATCTATAATACATCTTGCTGCCAATTTCACATAAAAAACAAGTGGCAAACCATCTAAAGTACTTTAGACGGTTTGTCTATTGTACAGCTATACAAATCAGAAGGAAAATAAACGTCTATAAGCATTTAGTTCGATTTTCCGTTGCATCTCTACACTACATTCCGCATGAGATCAAACGACCTTATAGCATTTTAGTCCAGTCAATTGGAAGTTGACCGTGCATTTAAGAAATGCATGTAAGTGCATGTAAGAAATGTATGTATGGTTTGTATATTTACTACACCCTCACTCTTTAAGAGAAAATTTGATAAAATCAAATTCGAGGTAATTTGACGATCGATTGGTTTTGGTTTTTGTTTTACAAATATGCTTATTGTTACGTGACTATGATGACGAGATATAATTTCGTATTTACATATTAAGTATAGAGTGTACAATAATTTTACAATGATTTAGTGAATTTTTTATATAATTTAAGTCTATTATTATGTATCCATTTACATTTATCTTCTATCTCTAATAGTGTATTTACATTGTCTGTGTTTATTACTTTATATGGGCCTTGGTACGGTTTTTGGTGTGTTCTCCTGTTTTTTACTGCTATAAGTACTAGATCGCCAATATTTAGATTGATAGGTTTTGTATATACTTCTTTATTGCTTCTAGCTAATTTAGTTTTTTCTATAATGTTTTTCGCTTTTGATGAAGAAATATCTAATCGCTGTCTCAACTCATTCGCATAGTTTTCTATGTCATATATTCTGTCTGTGTTTTCAAAAGTGTCAGTTGGTAATTATGAAAGTTTTCCGAAAACTAGTTCGTATGGTGTGTAGTTAGTGTTCACGTGTGGGGTTGTATTATACGAGAATGTATAATATAAGTCTATGGTATCCATTCGTCCCAGTTATTATCATCAACGAATTCTAACAAGTATTCATTGAGGACACGGTGGTTTCTTTCTACTACACCTAAAGTCTCATGGTGATAAGGAGTTGAAAATATTTGTTTAATTTGTAACAATTCTCAAATGTTCTTTAGGAGATTATTAGTAAATTCTGTCTTTAAATCGGTTTTTAAAATTTTGAAATGACCGTATTGTAGTATAAAATAATTTACTAAGGCCTTTGCTACTGTCTTAGATTCCTTACTTTCTATAGGTATAGCCGTGATATATTTCGTTAATTCGCATTGTATAGTTATATTTTGAAAGTCTTACTGGACATATGATGTCCGCGCTTACTATCTCAAAACTAGTAGAGGGTGTATCGGTTTTTATCATTCTTTCCTTCGTGTGCCTTGTTATTTTGTTATATTTGCATTTGTCACATTGGCTAATGTAATATTTTATCATTGTATTTAAGTCCCTCCAACAGTATCTTTGTTTCAATTTTAAAAGTGTTTTACGGATTCCTGTATGTCCTCCGTGTGGCGATTCGTGGAATTCTTTTATAAGTTCATTTTGTTGAGCGATGTAATTAATTCGTTTGGGGGGTTTATATATCATTATATTCAACTGGATATCCATTTTCGTTGCAACGTATTGAATAATTTATCAAATTCTGCTTTGAGTACGTACCTAATATTATATCTTCCCTGGATAGAGCTAGCTCGTTTATATTACGATTCTGCGAATAATTCAGTAACTTCTTCACTTGCTTGTCGCCGGCGGAAACGTATTTCTCGTGAGCCTTATCGCTAAAGTGGACCATTAAGTAATCTTTCTCCTTTGGGATTATTATGCTTTCTTTATAGTTGCGCAACATATTAAATTTTAGTTTTAATGCCCCTGTTATATCGGATAGTGAAGTACAACCGAACGCATAGAGGTGATCAATCTTCCGTTTTCTTTTGTCGCTTTCGTTATCGATTTTTGTGCTTGTTTTATTACTTTGTTGTTTTGTCGCCATGCTTCTTGTTGTCGCCATAAGTTTCTTGCTGATACTTGCGTCATTGGTTGGGGGTATCATTGATTTTAATATTTCAGAGTCTATTTGTATCCTTGATAATGCATCGGCATTTGTGTTGATATTACCCTTTTTATACACAATTTCAAAATCATAGTCCGGTAAATCTAATTTGATTCTTGTCAACTTCGAGGATGGGTTTTTATGTGTGAGCAACGATACTAAAAGCCTAGGTTCTGATACTACTGTAAACTTTCGTCCATACAAATATGGTCAGAAGAAGTTTATTCTCCAGTGTATCGCCAAATGTTCTTTTTCTATGATTGGCTTGTTCAGTTCGTGTTTGTTCAATGATCTACTCGCGTACGAGATTGGTAAATCAGAACCAATCTCTCCTTGTGACAGAATCGCACCTAGTGCAAAATTTGATGCGTCAGTGGTCAATACAAAAGGTTTTTCAAAATCGGGATATTGGAGTATTAGTGGTGAGATTAATTTTTGTTTTAGATGATCGTATGCTTTTTGTTGTTCTTCTTGCCAAACGAACCAGGCAAAGCCAACATTGTCACAGACTCACTTTTAAAGCCACCAAATTCTTCAGAAGTCAATTCAATGACACTCACTGAACACAGTGCGGACACTTCATCCCATGATCTCATAGCCATAGTAGACTCTCCGATTAACGTTTTTCGGAATCAAATCATTCTCAAAAAAGGGAACGAAAATAGTTATCAAGTCGAAAATCCTTTCCAGCACTATATAAGGCATACATTCATTCAAGAATCATACACGGAACAACAGGTCATTCAAGTTCTAAAAAGATATTTAAATCCAACAGCAATTAATGGACTATGCACAGACGAATCCACATAAGGCATAATGCAATCAGTCTATCCAAATCATTTTAAAAACTATAAAGTAAGATTCACGCGAAAAATTGTAGAAGATGTTCCTAACGAATTTGAACAGAAAGATCGAATTTTGCGCGTGCATAAAAGAGCACATAGAAACGCAGAGGAAAACCGCAAACAATTGTTAGAAAATTTTTACTTCCCAAAAATGGCTGCCAAAATAAAAAGATTGGTAAAAAGATGTATTGTATGTAAGGAGTGCAAAGATGATAGGCACCCTAACAAGCCATTTAATCACGCAACCCCAATTCCCAAATATCCGGGTCACACGATACATGTTCACTTATTTGCCACCGAGAAACACCGCGTTCTCACGGAAATAGATAAATTTTCTAAATTTGCGATAGTTAAGAAAATCGCTTCTAAATCAATAGAAGATTTGAAGGGCCCTCTTAGAGACATTCTTTTTTATTTTTGTATACCAGAGAATGTGGTAATTGATAATGAGGGAGCGCTTAGATCCCCCACATTAATGTTCATGTTGGAGGATGAATTACAAGTAAAAACCTATCGGACCCCCCCTTATAAAAGTGAGGTCAATGGCCAAATAGAAAGATGGCACTAAACATTGACTGAAACAATGCGTTGTCGTATATACACACAAAAATAGCCACTTCAGCCCAGGCACATGTCAACATTCATTTCGACCTCAACCCATGTAGGATCCATTTAGCACGCCATCTAGGCATGTACGTATGTAAGTTCATTCAATACTAATTGAGTGTCCAATTACAATACTTGAATGAAAAACTCTTTGTTTACAAATAGCCAGACGCGGTCGAGTGTTTACTGACCTACTAATATCGCTGCCTGGTTATTGCCCTGCGCTGTGCACTGATACTAAATCAATTACTCATAGCCCATATTGATAAAATGGGTTGACATATGAGTATTATGAAACATATGGAAGAATGTGGGAACCTAATCTCTTTAATTTGAATTTGTTGATTGAAGTTTTAAAGTAAGCATTTTTATTATGTATTTAGAATTAAAATTTACATTGTATTTAGAGTAGGGATAAAATAAGTAAATAGAATATTGTATAAATTAAGAGAGCTGAATAAAGAAAATTTAGTCTGTCTAATAGACTCAAAGCAAACTGCTATTTTATTAAGCAACTGCCTCCTTTCGGCAGAGTAAGACTTTGATTAGACTTTGCCTGATAAATTCGGCAAAACCAGACTTCAACTTGGGTACAGATATGCCTTTTAGTGGCATGAAAGTACACAGAAATATCGGCTGCTTGAGCATTGTCTGCGACCCACGAACCTGCCAACCCCGAACTTTTGGACATCATAAACGTAAACGAAGAAGTCTACCTGCCGCAACTGGACAATGATGAATTAGAGCATTGTGAAATACAGGACATCGAGACGGAGGATGAATTTCATCAAATTTTCGAGCGATGCATGATAAGGTCACAGAATACTTTCCGTCGCACGAAGAAAATTGACGAAAAATATGAATCGGAGCAAAGCACACAGGCACCGAAATACAAACCAACTCCGCTACCTGGACCACAGCCAAGGAAAATCACGGATTTCAAAAGGAAACAACTGAATGAGCCGCTAATCCAGAAAATAAAAAGACGTCAACGAGGAGGACGAAAATTCAACGAGAGGAAGGATAAAGCAATCCTACATTTCTACGGGAGAAAATAAAATAAAATTCACAGAACGACTTAATAAACTGAAATAGTATAAAAGTATAGGATATTTGTTAAAATGGGAAACAATTGTAGCACTAACGAAAATATATTGATAGAATATAAACAGACGATAAGTACGTCAATCTTTTTTATAATCATATTAGGACTTTTATATATATACAATAACAAGCAAAAGAAGTATGCTCGAAAAATCGTAGACAGAAATATTGTCTTAGGAAGAAACAATGTTTAATAAATTTTCCAAATGTCTACGAAGAGATTACAAAAGTTACTAATTGACTTGCAGAACACACTTTCGAATTTAAGAAAAACCAAGACCTACACGGTCAAATTTCTTAAAGAAAAATTAGAAAAGGTAATTGAAATAGAAGCCAAATATCTCAATCTTTTTAGAACACTAAAAGAAGGTGAAGCTAAAGAGTTAAAAACGGCACTTTCATCCACAAGCAAGTCAATAATTTCTAATTTAGTAACACGGTTGAACGCCGAAAACATTCTAGTAAGAATAAAAGACGAAATTACATACACCGAAATGGCAGATTTTAACATAGAAACCGCTATTAAAACAATACCTAACTTTGACGGTAAATTTTCAGAGCTCGAGACGTTTTTAATCATTATACAACTCATTGGCAAGAAACTTACGACGGAAGGAAAAACTGAACTACTGAATTTTGTTATACATGTTAAACTTAGTCCAAACATTAGAACTTCACTAAACACGTCAGATATTACAGATCTAGATACTTTTGAGACTGAACTAAGACGTAAGTTCAAAAATCCAAAAACAATCCCTCAAATTCATACACAACTTTCGACTTTGTCACAAAAGCGACTTCCAATTTCAATTTAAAAAGATAAAATACTGAACCTAATCAATGAACTAAATCATTTGCAAATACAAGAACTAGGTCCAAACCCGCAACAAGTTGCAAAACAAGCAATACATAGCGTAAACGACATGTATGCCTTAACAGTTTTCAAGAACGGTCTAAACGACCAAATAAGGGAAACAGTATTTGCAGCGAGACCTGCAACATTGAGCGAAGCTATTTCTCTAGCTACAGAAGTAGAAGGTAATGATACCCCCAACCAATGACGAAAGTATCAGTAAAAAAAACTTGTGGCGATAACAAGAAGCAAGGCGACTAAACAAAAGTAACAAACAAATATAGAAATCGATAACGAAAGCGACAAACGAAAACGGGAGATTGATCACCTCTATGCGTTTGATTGTACCTCGCTATCTGATATTACAGGGGCATTAAAACTAAAATTTAATATGCTGCGCAAGAACAATGAAATTAAAAAGAAGAATATAATCTCGAAGGCAAAAGATTATTTAATGATCCACCTTAGCGATAAATCTCACGAGAAATCCGTTTCCGCCAGCGAAAAACTAAGTGTGTGAATTCGCGATAATTGTAACGATAACTGAAACACGAAACTAGTTTCTGTTTTGAAGAAGTTACTGAATTACTCGCAGCAGAATAATATAAATGAGCTAGCTCTATCTATGCAAGATATGATATTTAGGTACGTACCCAAAGAGCAATTAAAGAAGATATATAATACGTTGCAACGACATATGAATACACAATTAAAAATAATGATATATAGACCCCCTTGAAGAATTAATGATATCGCTAAACAACGAAAACTTATTGAAGAATTCCACGAATCGCCACACGGAGGACATACAGGAATCCGAAAAACATATTTGAAATTGAGACAAAGATAATGTTGGAGGGACATGAACAAAATGATAAAGCATTATATAAATCAATGCGATAAATGCAAATTTAATAAAATAACAAAGCACACGAAGGAAAAAATGATTAAAACCGATACACCATCTACTAGTTTTGAGATAATAACCGCGGACATTGTCGGTCCTCTTAGATTTTCAAATAACTATCGATACATATTAACTATACAGTGCGAATTAACTAAGTATATTACCGCAATACCCTTAGAAAATAAGGAAGCCAAAACCGTAGTCAAGGCACTTTTAAATAATTTCATACTGCAATATGGTCAGTTTAAAATTTTAAAAACTGATTTAGGAACAGAGTTTACGAATAAACTCATGAAGGACATTTGCGAAATTTTAAAAATAAAACAGATTTTTTCAACTCAACAGTACGAAAAATTCATAATAAAAACGGAAAATATTTTAAATCTATCAGTTGTACAGTATCATCCACTCGCGCGATATCTGGCAAATGAGTTAAGCCAAATTGAAAATCTCCTCCATAATTTGAAACCACGAAAAATAGTTTTCTATGTCATATATTCTGTCTGTGTTTTCAAAAGTGTCAGTTGGTAATTATGAAAGTTTTCCGAAAACTAGTTCGTATGGTGTGTAGTTAGTGTTCACGTGTGGGGTTGTATTATACGAGAATGTATAATATAAGTCTATGGTATCCATTCGTCCCAGTTATTATCATCAACGAATTCTAACAAGTATTCATTGAGGACACGGTGGTTTCTTTCTACTACACCTAAAGTCTCATGGTGATAAGGAGTTGAAAATATTTGTTTAATTTGTAACAATTCTCAAATGTTCTTTAGGAGATTATTAGTAAATTCTGTCTTTAAATCGGTTTTTAAAATTTTGAAATGACCGTATTGTAGTATAAAATAATTTACTAAGGCCTTTGCTACTGTCTTAGATTCCTTACTTTCTATAGGTATAGCCGTGATATATTTCGTTAATTCGCATTGTATAGTTATATTTTGAAAGTCTTACTGGACATATGATGTCCGCGCTTACTATCTCAAAACTAGTAGAGGGTGTATCGGTTTTTATCATTCTTTCCTTCGTGTGCCTTGTTATTTTGTTATATTTGCATTTGTCACATTGGCTAATGCAATGTTTTATCATTGTATTTATGTCCCTCCAACAGTATCTTTGTTTCAATTTTAAAAGTGTTTTACGGATTCCTGTATGTCCTCCGTGTGGCGATTCGTGGAATTCTTTTATAAGTTCATTTTGTTGAGCGATGTAATTAATTCGTTTGGGGGGTTTATATATCATTATATTCAACTGGATATCCATTTTCGTTGCAACGTATTGAATAATTTATTAAATTCTTCTTTGTGTACGTACCTAAATATTATATCTTCCCTAGATAGAGCTAGCTCGTTTATATTACGATTCTGCGAATAATTCAGTAACTTCTTCACTTGCTTGTCGCCGGCGGAAACGTATTTCTCGTGAGCCTTATCGCTAAAGTGGACCATTAAGTAATCTTTCTCCTTTGAGATTATTATGCTTTCTTTATAGTTGCGCAACATATTAAATTTTAGTTTTAATGCCCCTGTTATATCGGATAGTGAAGTACAATCGAACGCATAGAGGTGATCAATCTTCCGTTTTCTTTTGTCGCTTTCGTTATCGATTTTTGTGCTTGTTTTATTACTTTGTTGTTTTGTCGCCATGCTTCTTGTTGTCGCCATAAGTTTCTTGCTGATACTTGCGTCATTGGTTGGGGGTATCATTGATTTTAATATTTCAGAGTCTATTTGTATCCTTGATAATGCATCGGCATTTGTGTTGATATTACCCTTTTTATACACAATTTCAAAATCATAGTCCGGTAAATCTAATTTGATTCTTGTCAACTTCGAGGATGGGTTTTTATGTGTGAGCAACGATACTAAAAGCCTAGGGTCTGATACTACTGTAAACTTTCGTCCATACAAATATGGTCAGAAGAAGTTTATTCTCCAGTGTATCGCCAAATGTTCTTTTTCTATGATTGGCTTGTTCAGTTCGTGTTTGTTCAATGATCTACTCGCGTACGAGATTGGTAAATCAGAACCAATCTCTCCTTGTGACAGAATCGCACCTAGTGCAAAATTTGATGCGTCAGTGGTCAATACAAAAGGTTTTTCAAAATCGGGATATTGGAGTATTGGCGGTGAGATTAATTTTTGTTTTAGATGATCGTAAGCTTTTTGTTGTCCTTCTTGCCAAACGAACGGTGTTTGTTTCTTCAATAAAGAGTTCAAACTCTTTGCCGTTTCTGCAAAATTTGGGATGAAGCGACGGTAGTAATTACAAATGGCTACGAATCTCCTGACATCATCTGCATTTTTAGGGATGAGATAATTCTTTATGACTTCTTGCTTAGCAGGGTCTGTTCGTTTACCGTCTGCTGTAATTAGGTGTCCTAAATAGACTTCATCCGATTTTAAAAATTTGCATTTATTCGCATTCAGTTTGAGGTAGTATCTGCGTAGTCTTTGTAGAACCTACGATAGATTATCATTATGGTGTTTGGTCCTGCATCCAAAGACCATAATGTCGTTGACATAAAGAAAAGCTGAATGACTTAAACCAGTAAGTGCAATGGTAAGCATTCTTTGAAAACTGTTTGAGGATATTTTAAGTCCAAATGGTAGCCTTTTAAACTGATAGTGTCCGTTGCTAGTGGAAAATGCTGCCAAAGGTCTAGTCTTTTTCTAGTTCAATTTGGTGGGAGGAACTGGTCATATCTAAGGTGGAGAAGTATTTTGCTCTACCTAGTTTGTCGAGCACGTCTTCCAACCTCGTCAATGGGAATTTTTCATTGACTATCTTGTCGTTTAACCTTCTGAAGTCAACGACAAGTCTCCATTTTTTTGTATCGTCAGAACTTTTCTTTGGTACAACTAGCAATGGTGAGTTGTATAGGCTGATAGAAGGTTCTACAATGTCATTATCTTCCAATTCTTGGACTTGTTTTTGTATTTCTTCGTTCGGAGTGTGAGGTAACCGATAATTTTTTATGTATACTGGTGTATCGTCAGTATTATGGAGTCTTTGCTTGTAGAAATTGTTTTTAGTGAGTTGTTCACCTTCAAGGTGAAAAACATCTTGATATTGTTTTATAATTTCTAGCAAGCCCTTGTTTGCTTGTTCATCTAAGCTGTTTGTATTCATGACGTCCAGTAATCGGTTCAAACGTTTGTTGTCGAATGTTTGTTTAGTTTCAAAATGGTATAGTTTTTCAAAGGTTCTAGTTCTAACTCGAAGTTTTTGAGTGTTATATTGTGTTCATTAGTGTTTAACACTTTAACGTGGCATACACCTCTTGCTGGGATAAAGCAGTTCCCTAAGAATACTCCGTTTTGTATTTCCTTGTTAAAAATGACGCTGTCTTTGGATCTGTTAATTTCTATTGGAATCATGGCTTCAGTTCTTGCCGGGATGACGATTTGTGCCATGTTGTCAAGGGTACAGAAATTGATTGTGTAGGACTCGAAATCTATTTTGCACATATATTCACTGAGTATATCTCTTCCTAATATACCATCAGTTTCAATTGGAAAATCTTCAGCTACTACGTGGAAAATGTTAGTTATCATGTCGTTTTCGATGATAAATTGTTGCTTGGTAGTTCCTAGAGACATTGTTATCTCGTCTGTTATGCCCGTTAGTTTGCATTTATTTTCGGGCTGTAGATCGATATTTTTGCGAATTAAACTATTATTTTTGAGTATCGAGATATCTGTACCTGTGTCTACTAGTAATTTCAGGTATCTTTTTTCATTATTGTTAAAAATTTTAACATAATAAGTGCTACTACCTGTTATTCTATATATTCTGCTAGTAATCAATACGTCTATTTATATGGATATTGGCTTTATTTACTATTACTCTACCGGGAGGCTGCCTAGTTCCTCTCGGGAGGTTGTCAAGTTTCTACATTGTTGTTTATACTGTTTCCATTTCTGTTATTGTTGAAATTTCTATTTTTTTGTGAGTTTTTAGCACCGTTGAAATTTCTGCTGTTGAAATTTCGGTTATTGGGTGTTCTATCATTATTAAAATTTCGACTAAAAAAATTAATATTATTTATTTTTATCGCGTGGTCTTCGTTGAAAGTTTTGAGTAACACAATTATTTCTATTATTATTATTGTTTGTTGTTTCTACTTCTGTGGCTAGAGAGATTGCTTCACTCAGGTTTTTAGGTCTTGCTGCAAATAACGTTTCCCTTATCTGGTCGTTCAGACCGTTTTTGAACACCGTTAAAGCATATGTATCATTTATGCTGTGTACTGCTTGTTTTGCAGCCTGTATTGGGTTTGGACCTAGTTCACTTATTTGTAGTTGGTTTAGCTCATTAACTAAATTTAGTATTTTGTCTTTATATATGGAAATAGGTAGCCATTTTTGTGTAATGGTTGATAATTGTGTGTGGACTTGAGGGATTGTTTTTGGGTTTTTATATTTAAGTCTTATTTCGTTTTCCAAATTTTCTAAATCTGTTACATTTGATGTGTTTAATGATGTTCTTACATTTGGGGTGAGTTTGACATGTAGACAATGAAATCTAGCAATTCGGTTTTTCTTTCTTGCGTTACTTTTTTGCTAATAAGTTTTACTACTATTAAAAATCTCTCGAGCTCAGAGAATTTACCGTCAAAACTTAGATCTAGAGATTCGTTTTCGATTTCTATTGTGGATTCTAATTTTTCTTTGAGTGTTTTTACCGTGTAGGTCTTTGTATTCTTTAGGTTCGATAAGGTCGTTTGTAGTTCGACTAACAACTCTTTCAATCTGTTTGTAGCCATCTGAGGATATTTTTGTGTTTAATTTTCTAAACATTATTCCTTCCTAAGACAATATTCCTATGTACTATTTTTCTTGCGTACTATTTTTGATTGTTGTTATATATGTATAGAAAGGTTAATATGACTAAAAAGATGACCGTAGTACTTATTGTTTGTTTATATTCTGTGAATATATTTGAATTTGTGCTACAATTGTTGCCCATTTTTGTGAATTATAAAATATGGTATGTATATTGTTTTTGTACAATGGTGTGATTAAATTATTTGATTTTAAATTATTTTCTAAAATCAAATTCTTTTGTTTTTTTAGTTTGTTCAATTGCTGGGTAAATTTCTGCTCGCCTGTGGAAATATGTATCATCCTGTGTAGAAGTGCTTTTTCGTGCCTTGCGTTGTATGCTTTCCCTCCTCGTCGTCGGCGTTTTAAATTAATTATTTTTGGATGCTCGTCAGTTTGTTTTTGCACGATCTCTTTCATATCTCTTGTTCGGGGTCCAGGTAATGCTGTTGGCTTGTAGCAAGGAGCCTGTGGGACTGATGTTGGCACGTATTTGTGTTTCTTGGGAAGAGTGGTTAAGTTCCCTTCCTATGCTCAGGCAGCATCGCTCAAACACCTTAGTGAAGTCCTCGATAGTTTCTATGTAGTGAATTTCTTCTTCTTCCAATATGTTCAGTTTTTGATGTTCTTCCAGTTATCCGGAGCTTGCATGATCGCCATGTAATGTTACAACTTTCGTGGATTCGCCATGTGAAGATACCGCATCGTCGCACTGTCACTTCCGTTGCCTATATTACTCTAGGCTGATGCGAGCCATATTTCTAATATACAATCTTTAAGTCATTGTGGGCTCGATTATCCAAGGGATACCTACAGGCAGTGAGTCTGCCACATATTTGGCGCAGAAACAAAGTCTCAGGCGGCCAATATGTCTAGTTGTGTAATTTTACACTTTAAATTGCCGAGAACAGAGGCAATTTATTTTCTGCCGAACTAGAAAGGCAGTCTTTGCTCTATTAATCAGAATTAGCAACTTTGCCGCTGGTAGGCAATGTCGCTAAATCAAACAGCAACCTTAGTTCCTCGATCGTGGATTAATGAGAACGAGCCTAAGCCCACCTCGTGCTTTTATTCAAAATTTTCTTAAATTAATACATAATATATCCCTATTCTAAATAACTAAATTAATAACCACAACCAATCACGCGCGCCGTGTTTTGGTTCTCACGGTACAGTATTTCCCGTTCCCCAATCAAAATACATATCCCATACTATTCAGTTGCAATTATGACCTAAATTTATTGCACTCGAATGCATATGGTTAGCAAAGGGCATCAGTCCGTACACAGACCACATTAATTGGATCAGTATTCTAAACACTTGACCATGTCTTCAAGTATGCATGTGTCATTGACAGTGGCGGCTCGTGGGCAACTGGTACGAATTTTTCTATCACCAATAAAAGTTCTTCTGTGAGTTTCCAACTCCACCCAAGAGGTACCACATGTGGAGCGTTAACCGATTTTAAGTGATCGGTTTTCCCAAAAGTAGATTCGCTTGCAAGCAAGCTTAAATTATGATTGCCGCAAAATTTTAAAATGTCTATTAATCTACTTAGAACATGTCGATTTATTTTCACAGCTTCGTAGTGAGGAGTAATGGAAGCTGCATGAGCAATATCGAGTTGCGACATAATATTGATTTTACCAAATGTTTGGAAATTTAATGCATTCTGTAAATGGCGTGAATTTGTTTTATGTTTTTTAATTCTCTCGGACAAATGTTCCATATCGCGAAAACCATTGCATGTCCAAGTCGCTTCGCCTCCAAACATACGGCAATAAAAACAAAATAGGGAATTTCTAACCTCACAGGCGGTAAGCCAAGGTTTCTTACTGAACCAATCAGTAGAAAAGTTTCGAAGTTGCCTTTTGTCGCAGCTGTTGCTTAATTTAAAATAAGAAGGCTGATGAGATCCCAAGCGGTTAATTTTAAGTTTTTCTCCAAAAAAACGCGAGCAAAACGGGTTGGAAATTAAATTTTCTACCGAATTCATATTTTGAAAATACCGAATTTTTTTTACTAAAACTGAAATTGAAACTTCTAGCAAGTTTTAACACATTAAAAGAAAATTTTGTTAATTATTTATTTAATCAAAATCATAAATACCATTACCTGAAGAACCCTTTTCTGAAACAAACTTTAAGCACTACAAAACATAAAAAAATACCAAACACTTAAAAGACTACGAAGGCACACTATGTACTAATACCATGCACTACACTGATGAGACTACTTTTGCATTAATAGGCCTCACCTTTACCCCCTTCGGCCCGTCGTAAAAAAATGTTGCTCATGCCTGCTCAAAAGTATTATCCAGACCATGCCAAGACTAAACGTTGTCGAAGCACTGAACGGGCTGCATAAGATTAGCCAGTCCACGATGTATACAGATGTTATTTAAAACACGCACACTCCCGCCGCTTCAGCAAAGAGTTCACGCAGTTATTCAAATCCAAATACTCTTTTTCGGGGCAAAATCAATGTAGCCCTTTCATCGTAGTAAAGGTGGAAAATTGTCAAAGAGAAATTACGTTTTAATTTTACTCTCAGCTTTCACTCGGTGCAGGCACAACGAAGCGAGTCGAAGAGAAAAACAAAGTGTTCTACAGTGCGTGGCAAGAAGACTATGTGAAAGTAAACTACAGCATGGGCGAAAAAATGCTACATTATATTTTGAAATTAAATTAAATTATGAAAACTATATTGAAATCTTTAATGATATTTTATTACATTTGCACTAATATAGGCTCATCAATAAGTGGTGGGGCTGAGCCCCACTAGCCCAAAGGTAGAGCGGCCACTGGTCATTGAGGTTGGTCGTGTCTGAGTTCAAAGCTAATTATCGATCGCTCATACATCGAGAACAGGGCTGCCGTGCAATGGCCACACCGTCTAAATGACATTTTTCAAGATTTTGAGATATGTGCGTTTAGGGACATTATACCTTCCCTTCTTTCATATGAGCTCAACATTTTGTTTCATTTCCCTCCCCTTCAAGAGCTATGACCCTGGCCATTCCATCTATAATACATCTTGCTGCCAATTTCACATAGAAAACAAGTGGCAAACTATCTAAAGTACTTAAGACGGTTTGTCCATTGTACAAATATACTCCAATGCGTGGGGAATGGTATAATTAGCTTAAGTTCAATTTTCTGGGATCCGCGATGATGGCGTTTGCGGTATTGTGTCTTGAAGGGGTTTATTTGGTCCTAAAATTGTTTTTTTCCTGTGAATTGTCTTTTGAATTGTATCTTTTTTATTATTGACACCAGGCAAAAGTGATGTATGGACTACTTGGTAAACATTATATTCTACGCAAGTTCCATATACAACTTTCTTGTGAAAGCCACGGTTTGGGAGATATGGGGGTGTCCCACTTTCTTTTGCTTTCAAGATGGAGCCCAAACGCCATAATCGGGGATCCCAGAAAATTGAACTTAAGCTAATTATACCATTAATTTATTTTAAGTAAAACTCTTTCGAACGCAAATATTTTATATTATAATAACATATATATATTTCAAGGGTGAGAGTTACCTCTTCTTCAGTGTTATTTTACATATACATTATTTGCCTTAATTATAAATCCTCAACGTTTAGCTGCTCATACACATATCAATCACACAGTTTTATTTACTTACTTCGTGGTAAACTTGTCATCCGAATCTTTCACGAGTAAACAGCTAGACCTCTTGAACAAAGGCTTAAATTCCACAATTGGAAATAAGTACCTCCCCAAAGAAGACATTGTGGTGGATATAGAATCAGCCATCAAGTTTCTACCAACGGAAAGTAAACAAGCAATAAGGGAAGACACAATAAGAGCGTTAAAGGATAAAAATCCCAACGTGAACAACGACGTTACGTGCGTTGTTAGAGAACTGAAGGAGAAGCCGGTATTTTATCTCAAAGCTGATAAGGGGAACAAAATAGTAATAATGGACAAGTCAAAATATGATGAAATAGTGTTGAAGAAGCTAAGTGATGGAGAATATTTTGAACTGAAGAAGAGCCCTCTACCGGATTCTGTCAAGAGTGTGGAGAAGACCTTAACAGATTGCAAGGACGTCATACCGACAAAAATACTACTAAGGGTAAAAAAACCGGTTCTCCCGAGAATGAAATGCCTGCCGAAGATACACAAAACAGGAAATGAAATGCGTGAAATTATCACCTCCACAGACGGGACAAGTAGGATTGCGAGATGGCTAGTAGAAGAATGCAAAAAATGGGGCGAACTCCCAGACAAACGCGCAGTGAAAAACAGAATGGAAGTGATTGATAAATTAAGGAAAGTCGACCGCATTAATGAGGACGAGGTGATGGTATCCTTCGACGTCAAAGCTCTTTTCGCAAGTGTCCCGGTAAAACATGCATTAGCTTTGTTTGAGGGCTGGCTGATTGACCCCAGTGTAACAATGGAGCAGAGAAAACGAATAAAATCGCTCTATAAACTGGCCACGCTTTGCATGTCGGAGACCTACTTTACCTTTAGAGGACGTTTTTTCAAACATAAAAATGGAGTCGCAATGGGGAATCCACTGTCCCCTCTGTAAGTGAGATATTTATGGAATGGGTGGAAAACAGGATCGCAGAGGAGCATACCCTGCCAAGAGTATGGATCCGATATGTTGACGATGTCTTTGCGATTGTCAAAAAGGATGAAGTGGAAGAGATTTTACGAAAAATCAACGACATCCACAAAAATATCACATTCACAATGGAAATGGAAAACAATAACGAGTTACCTTTTTTGGATTTGAGGGTTATAAATAATAATAACATAATAGAATTTGACATTTGCAGGAAACCCACGAACACCCGAAGGACCATACCATCGACATCACGCCACTCACATCAAACAAAGATGGCAACGTTCAATAGCTGGATACACAGAATGCTGACCACACCTCTATCAAAACAACGATATGAGCGGGAGGAGGCCTTCATACTTGAAACTGCGAGAGTCAACGGGTACGAAGATAAAACAATAAGAACGATAATCAGGAAAATAAAGAAAAAACTGACGACATTCTCTCTCACGAATTTATACGAGGAGAACAAGAAGATGGAAGAAATTAGTAGAGTAGGCATCACATACTCGAGAATCTTCGGGAAGATCGCAAAAACCCTAGGAAAAGCGGATATAAAAGCGATACCCACGAGTCGTATGTTTGAGCTGCGGTCCAGACTTGGTAGCCAAAAGGACGAAAAACGAAAGGAGGATAAATGTGGCATTTACAAAATAACGTACCCAGTATGCCAAAAAAACTACGTTGGCCAAACGCAACGACCCATACAAACCAGGTACAATGAGCATGTTAAAGAAGCGGACAGATTGAGGTCAACAAAAACGTCCAGTGAAGCCGCGAAATCAGCCGTGGCCAAACACATGATTATAAACAACCATACCATCGGATGGGATGCCCTTGAAGTGGTACAGCAGGTAAAGGACTACTGAAAATTGGATGTTTATGAAAGTTTATGGATTATTCCACAACCCAAAAAACCTGAGACTCAATGAAGACGCAGGCAACGGGTATTCAAAATTATTAGATCTAATTAAGTAAATAAAACTGTGTGATAGATATGTGTATGAGTAGCTAAACGTTGAGGATTTATAATTAAGGCAAAAAATGTATAACCATAGTAAAATAACACTGAAGAAGAGGGAACTCTCACCCCTGAAATATATATATGTTATTATAATATATAATATTTGCGTTTGGAAGAAGTGTACTTAAAATAAATTACTGAAATGGCGCAAAAACACCGAGAAAACGAAGAATTTGAAATTTAATTATACCATTACCCACGCATTGCAATAAAAAAAATTCTGCTTTTTGAAAATGCACGGTCAACTCCCAATTGACCGGACTATTTGGAGCGTTTGTAAGTTGTTTTCATAGGCAAGTTTTCCTTCTACGCACCCTAAAACGTTTAAATGCTTTTAGACGGTTTGCCGTTGTATCTGAAGATGTGTTTCAAGCGAGAAAACAAATCTAAAAATAAGTTTCCCTCGTTTTCATCCCCGCATTGGCGATTTTCGTGATTCTTGAATTCATGTTGCATTCTTTGTACGTTGATTGAAAGGTTTTTGCAAACAAATTTGGTAATGTAGGCAAGCCAGGGGAAATGCGGAAGCGTTTTCACGCGAAATGTTTGAAGCCATTTATCTCGATATCGAGGAAATTGCAGTTAGACGGTTTGGCCATTGCACGGCAGAGGGGTACTGTATGAGTTTATCGAAAAGTAGGAAATGCATGTAAGAAATGTATGTATGGTTTGTATATGTACTACAATAGAATTACCATCCGAAGAGGTAGGCCCCTCAGAGGCTGCAAATGGAGCGGCACATCAAATCAGGAATTCCATCATGGAAGCATTAATTTGATGAAAAGTTTCGTCTTCAACATTTCAATCATGTAATAAAAATAAGATAGTTTCCATAAATGGAAACTCCTTACCGCATGAATTATTAAAGAGATGAAATAAAAATTATTTGTTTACGAACTATTGTTTATTTAGGCATACTGAATGAGATCAAACTGAAATTAAAAATAATTGACTTATATATTAGAGTTATTACTCGGAGCCATATATGGCTTCGTATGTGTTTAAGAAAATATTACTCGGAGCCATATATGGCTTCGTATGTGTTTAAGAAAATGCTAATTACATTTCGTGGAACTTATTAAAACGTTTGTTGTTATAACATAAATAGACATTGCATAGATTTTAGGTTAGATTGCTCAGTAATATGATCCATAATTTCAGTTGTGAATAAAAAACTCTGCTGGTGTATCTAGCTGCGTTATTATCTCTGATAGTTCTGAGTTACCTTTGAATTCAAAGTAAGCTTTGCCATAAATGGGGAGTTTTCCCTTATTCCAAATAACTTGCTCTTTTTTTTTAGCCTTTTTCCCATTAGCTTTATATGTAGTTTGTCAGCTAATTAATGGCACAATATGGCAAATTGGAAAAAAAAGACAAAAAAGAATGCAAAAAGGTAGATATTGAAACAAACAAACTAGTTTCATATTTGGGAGGGTATAAAGCATACAGTTATATTTGTTTGCGTTTTACTTACCGATTAGTATTTGATTTTGATTTTCAAAAGTTGCACTTGTTTTTCTATCACCGGCCGATCACACGCGTTACAAATAACCTCAAATATAGTTGACAGATGAAAGTGACCATAGACAAATGACTAACATTCGGTATTGCGACAAACGAGCATCTTCTAAGTGAAGGTATTTTGAAAGAATAAGTTTTCATTGGGGTGGAACAAATCATAATTCTTTTGTGTCCATATATGGCTTGGTATGCGGTTAGGGGTTAAAAGATTAAATGCGGTACAAATATATGATACATAAAAACTTAGTATTCATTTTCATTTTTTCCAGGATACCTTCAATCGATTTCTCCACTTGCGTTTGAGAACGGAGCAAATTCATCCGACCGTTCGTTCCGTTCTGCGGTTTTTCAACCACAGCAGCTGGAGAACTTGATTTTAGGATGTCCTCTCCAAAGTGTAGCCCTTTTGGATTCACTGCCATTCCGGTTTTCACTAGAGCATCCACTGCGGATTCCAGCGGGGTGAATCCAATCGACTCGAATGGGCCGCCACCCGTGGCCTCGAGCTTTACGTTGTTGGCTGCAACCTTGCTGCGTACGATGGCCTTGTAATCGATCCAAACCTGCAATATAATTATTGTGTTCAATATATATTTTCAGGAAGTATTTGAGCAACTACCTTCTTCCATTCGGTTTCCGTTCGGCAGGCCCAAACTGTTGAGGACTTTTGCCGTTTCTTCCCAAAATGTTTTTATATCTTGTTTCGTTTTGCCGAAATAAACACCGCCTTTTGCAACGTCCAGATGCAGCTCTATCTTCCGAATTAGCCGCTTAAATTGTGCTACATTGGTCCTTTTGACACTATTTGAGGAAAAATGCTATTAATGTATTTACAAATTGATTAATTTCCACGCTTCTTACCTCTTTTTTTGGTTCGCCTCTATTGCTTCTCACTTGTAATGTACTGCTCGACTGAAGTTTGTCACATTCGAGAGTCATAATAGGCCATACGTTCTCACTCACATTTGTTCCGAAAATATTCGACTTTCACTCACTCATTTGAGTGTCGTGATACCTAAACGCTCGAGACACGTTCGAATTTTACTCGAGTCGAGTGTCGTAATAGGCCTTTAGTGTCACAGTTACAGCCAATCACAGATCCTCCATTTAGGATCTATCTCAATACAAGTTTTGAGACTAGATTAAAAACACAACTGCACTTATTAAAGTTGGCCCATCAAATTTGATGATTTTTCTTCCCTGTGTTTATTACCTCTTTGCATAAAATCGACAATGTAGAATTGTCTGGAGAGGGATCCTGTCGGAACTAGCCTGCAACAGCAAGGCGTCAAACACGTTGAAAAAAGAGGATAATCTCGTCCTGTTTGATCATGACCGACGACGTGGACACATGGGTGCCGATCCTTTGTCGTTTCCAATACATTCGTCATATTATCTAAGTCTTTGTATCTTAGATTATTATACGAAGGCACTACAGTTGCTTCTATAATGAGCTTCGAGCTCATGATAAGCTCTAGTGTATCGGTAGTATAACTTTCAGTATATAGTATAGGTAACACCTTTTTAATTGGAAAAGGTTCCAATCTTAAACGAGTATCACAAAGTTAACATTTCGTTTTCTCGGTCAACATATGCAGATGGAAAGGCGCTCCTATCCACAAACAACGAGTATTATCAATGCACTAATGCCATGTGCGCTTCAACTCCGAAATTTTTTGCAAAATTTCAGGTCATTAAAAATGTTCCATTCACAATCATTCAATTCATCATAAATTGTTTTTTTGCTTGAAAACAGTTCGTTGTATGTAAAAAATTAACGAATCCATTTTTATTCGCGTTTTTACAACGTTACAAAAAGAATAATAGCGAGGCAAAAAGCATAAAAGCGAGACGAGTTGGCTCTTATCAATTATTTTGGCTAGGAACATCTGTTAATAGTTCGAAAATGTGGTCTCAGTGCGACCCTTGAGGCCCACACGACTAACTTCCCAGTGGGGTGAATAAAAAAGCTATAATTTGTTTTTATTAGTAATTACTATTATTAATAATTACTATTATTAAACATTATTACTCTAAATAATTATAATTACTTTTATTATTTTTATCAATTTTTAAGCCAACCATATAAGCTTTGGTAGAGGAAGACGTCTCTACCAGCTGGTCATCCTCTACCAAAGCCTAGGCAACCTCGTCCTCGTCTTTCTTCTTGTCCTCCTTTTCGTCCACAACCTCGTTCTCCATCTCGGCCTCGGAATCTACAACTGTTATTGAAGGTATTTAATTATTATTTACAATAATCATTCGTTATTAAGAATGTTTGACCGTTACTGAATAATTTTAATTGACTTTATATATACAATATCAAATTATCACTAATATTATTCAATTGTTTTTAACAATATTAAATTATTTATAACAATATCCAATTATTAACTGCATTAGCGTCTCTACTCCCATTCACCCAAACCTGATAATATAAGTTTGCAATTTTATAAATTAATCTGTTTTTTTTTAAATAACATTTTTTACAAATTTGATCACAATTTTGCTAAAACGCACAATAATAACAACATTACTATGAAGGTATTTGGTATCTGCACGAATTAATAGTGCGTATCAACAGTTTAAAAATAAGCAATTTTCAGTCGTTTTTCAGTTTTTTCATCCTAAATAAAAAACGGCTCAACCGATTTTGCTGAAAAGTCATTCAGTTTTAAGTTACGTAATTAAGCGTCGAATGAAACCAGTCCCACGTCAATGCGATCTTTGGTTCTCGAGATAATCGAGACAAAAAATAATTCCGAACGCACATTCGTACATACACACTCACAGACATCTCTCTAAAAACGATGGATTTGGATTCTAGAGACCTTAAAACGTAAAGATATGTCAAAATTTGGGATTCGCAAAATCGACCCCATGACAATAACTTCCCATAGGGAACTGGGGAGTTAACAACGCGTGCACTACCTTGCTTGGTTTTCAACGCTTCTCACTAGTGGTGTGTAACTCTTCACTGAACTGACTCAGTGTTCCGAAATATCAAAGTGTTTCGAAAGATTGGAACAGTAACAATGTTTCGAATGCATCATTTGGAACTTGAAAGAATCTCAAACATTGCTTAATCACTTTACTCCGCGTCACTTAAGTGAAGACGCATAGCGCGGAGTTAAGAGATCGACATAGGGCTGCCAGATATAGTTTACAAATATATTGAGATATAATTGGAAGTTTCTATTGTGGTAATTTTAAATTCAACATCATACAATATTATATCAAAATGTGGGCTATCATTTATCAGATGGTAAAGATGCAATTGTGCTTTTATACCTTTTGTGTGAGAATTTACACTGCAATTATGTTTTTCGGATTTTCAGCCAAATATGGGCTTACAGATTCAAGTTCTTCTTCAACAACCAAAGCTCATTGAGGATTATAGCGCGTCACGTTTTGCAATTTGTTTCAATGAAATTTGCTCATACACAGAACATATCACTCTGGCAGCCCTGTTGAGCATATTCCACCACTGTGCCGACACGATAGAAGCGGTGCATAGGACCAACCAATTTAGAAACTCTGTTTGTATACCTTGTTTCGAACTCATGCTACCAAACATTCTGACTCAGTGTTCCAAATGATTCATCTCACTGATTCGAATATTTTTCCTGAGTCAGATGCAAATGTTCCAATCCCAGCAGAGATGTTTTTTTCCCAATTCTACTTCTCACACTATTTGCACATACATGGAGTTTTCGTTTCCAGAAATTGATGATACAATAATGTAGTCTAACAATTCACGAAGGTTCATAACCAAAATAAAAATTGTATATTTATGCCTTTATACGTAACAAAAATTGGCAGTCCTTAGACCTCGCAGATGGAATAGTGTCAAACTGAGGCAATGAGGATCTTAATCCCACTACATATCAAATGAGGCTCTGTTTGAGTTTGGGCAGCATTTGATGAGGATGTCAGCGTAGTCCTATTGTAAAACGAAGACTAAAAAAATTGAGTAATTTTAACAAGTGGAATATGTACATGTATTGATATTTACTAGTTAATAACGACGATTAAACGACTGTTCTCGCCATCATTTATCAAAGCTTGAATGATACCGTAAATTACGTTCAAATTAAGACACGAGCAAGATGCACATCAGGTCTCTTTCTGTGCGCTTGGCAACTAAACGGCTAGCCTTCATTTGTGTCGCTTACATTTCAACAGCAATGTAAATTTATGTGTCATTGATAACGGTGACAAAACAGGAAACTAAAGTAACCTTAATTCATTAGTTTAGTGGGCCATGAAAGCAATTTGTTTCTAGAATAAGAAAACCATTAATGATTTATCGAGTAAGCAAAATTGTAACAACTTTTTATTTGTAGCATAAAAAAGAAGAAATCTGACGACGAGCATTTATTCCTTTACATTCTGAGTAAAGTTGAAGAGAGCGCAGCTGCCTAAAGTTGCAATCAATAAATTAAAATTGACAACTTTACTAATGGATTATTTTCGAGTTAACATGCCGACAAAAATAATTTGTAGGGAACACACAACTTTTATGGAATCAAATTTAATAAGTTAACTGGGAGCTACATTGCTGAGGTTTTTTTACACAGAGAATATTAAATAAATTTTGCTTTCCGAATCCGTCGTCCATTATTCGTAGTCTACAGCACCTAAAACGAAAAATTCACAACACATGCCACAGGTTAAAACTCTTTGCAGTGAGGGGTTCAGGCCGTTAAATGGGTTCAGGCCGTTAAATAAAGGCGATTGCCAAGCGATACTGTGGAGTTTCGCATCTTTCATTCAAGATCAACGCAACGTAGCGTCGGAATATTTGTTTAGATAACGCACACAAGGGGCTATAATTGTTGCTACAAACAATTAGCAAATGTGCGCAATTAGTGAACTTTCGTGATTATATTCCGAAAATCATACCCACCCAATATGAAGTAGTTATGATACGGATAGTTATGTTTAACATACTTTTGACTGAAAATTCAGCCTGATTCTTTATATGCATTCAAAGAAAACGTCGAAAATTAAATAAAAAAATTATATTACGTTATGAATTTGAAAAAACTCTACTGCATGAATCACGTGCAATTGAATCTGAAAATTGCAAGTACATATCGATAGCATTCTTTATTTATCATATAAAAAATTTATAGTCTAATGGAACAAATGTTTAAATCGCATGATTGGAAGATTTTCTGATTAAAAAATATATTTAAAGGACTTAGTAATTAGTTTCTTTTTACAATCAGTTGATAAAAAGTCTACAAGTGATAATAATGTACATTCATCATTTAAACATTGATTAGATAACAACTTATTCATTTTACACTGGGGTAGCAAAAGTCGATTGGGCAAACAAATGATTTTTCGGAAAGAATTACAGAAAATGGTGACATACAAGTATTGTATTGCCATCATCATTCAGTTCGGAGGGGCTATTGGCAATATTTCAAGATTGTTTCTCATTCGACATACAGTTCTGATATATAATTGGAATATTATTTTTATCTTCGTAAAAACTAAATGAAAAAATTAAGCTCAAATCATTCGAAGTGTCAATAATAACCTTACCAAAAAGTGAACACTAGTTAGTACTTCGTCGAATAAACTTTAAGCAAAATATCAATAATCTTTCTTCACCGTAAACCAGATTCAGCCCATCCATCGAGGTAAATTACTAAATTTTGTTCGCGTGTTCAATTTAAATTAATAATCGTAATGGCTGAAGTCGCATCGAAAAAAAACTTTCACATATAAACGATTCAGACGGATTACAAGTGGCTCTTCGTTAGCGCTTCTGCCCCCATACTGGACAAATTGGCATGTTTTCATTGCTAACAGTAGCGTTTAAACCAAAGTTAGGGAATTCGTCGTGAGATTGAGTGTTTGGTGCATTATAGTTTCTATTGTTGCGCCCAACGCGATCAAGAGTAGTACGACTTTTCCCCGGCTCCCATGGCGCGCCCTGTACTACAAATCCAGCTTTGCCAGTATTAGTTAGCGCATGTTCTAAGACTGTACTGAAGTCATTAGTATTAGAAGGAACTACATCGATGACATCTTGAAGATATTCTTCTTCGAGGTTAAGTATATGATCTTTTGCTTCAAGCACCGCTTCCTCAAGGCCTGTTATTGTAACCGCATTGGGATTCTCGTCTCCCGATTTCGGAAATTTAATATCAACTTTAAAATCTTCCATTATTTTACGAATATTACGTCCCCGTTGGCCAATCAACCGAGGATGCACTCGATGATCAACGTCAAATTTCTCCTCTACTTGTTCATTCAATTCACTAACCATTTTCATGATTTCTTCCTTAGCATCACAAGCATTCTTTTCATAACCGATTACAGTAATGGTTCGGTCGTCTGGATCATCTCTTTTTGGAAATGATATATTAACACCATAGTCTACACGAATTTTGTTAACAACTGCTCCGCGACGCCCTATGATTTTAGGATGGAATTTAGGGTCAACCTCCAACTTTATTTCAAATGACCGTAGTTCTCTTTCTTTGCGTTCAGCCTCAAATTCATCTACTTGTATCATTAGTGCATTCTTAGCTATATCTACGTCTGCTGGAGTACCTTTGATTTTAATAATGTCCATTTTTAAGTCCGGCGGTGAAAGTTCAACATGAACATTATAGCGATTCATGAAGTCACGAACATTAGCTCCTTTCTGTCCAATTATAGTTCGATGCATATCAAAAGGCACACTGACCTCGGTTACAATAGGAATTTGATTGAAAAGCGCTTGTTTCGCAGCTTCACATTTTTCTGGTCGTCCGGTTATACGAATGATGTCTCTCTGTGACAAAATTTCATCTATTCCATTTGCAGTTTCCTCTGCATCTTCTCCTGTATCTCTATTTGGAAATTTTATTTGCACATCAAATTCCGATGTTATCGCTTGAATTTTTGTACCACGAGAACCCATTATGGTTCGATGATATTGTTGGGGTATTATGCATTCTATTGTTGACTGACAGACTAAATCAGATACAATTTCCATTATTCGTTGTTTAGCAGCATCAATGCAATCTTTAGCACCCTTTAATGTCACACGTTCGCTTTCAGCGCCAGACCTAGGAAACGAAATCATAACTCCACCGCATTCTTCAGAAATTCTATTTAAAACTTCGCCTCGTTTAGCGACAAAGTGTTTGTGAAATTTTGGGTCAACTGTTATTTCAGCGTCTGTTACATTATCGATGTCTTTAATTATCGACTCCAGCTGCAGTTTAGCTGCTAGAACATTTTCTTTTTTGCCCATTATAGTTATTATTTCCTTATCGTCATCTTCATTTCCAGGAAAAATAATACGAACTTCATTTGCATCACGTAGTTTTCTAATGGAAACTCCATTCTTGCCAATAAGGAAACGGTGATGTTGTGGTTTTGCTCGTACTTCTCCTACAAAAGACATTGCTTGGCGTTCATTTGCTAACTCAAGTAGTTGATATTTAGCCTTTTCTACATCGTCCTTGGGTCCACGAATCGTAACCTGAAAAAAATATATAAATTTATTTTGTTATTATAGTTTACAAATGCATAAAAAACAATGATGTGTTTCATACAAAAAGTTATTTTTTTACATAAATATCAAACATAAATATGCCGAAGTTTATCGGCAAATTATAATGAAACATAATATCGTCAGTGAAAGTGCAACAGGTCATATGTTTTATTCTTAGTTCAGCATATATTATTGAATACAACACTATTTCAGACAGTAATTAGGCACATTTCGCAATATCAAAAAATAATATATAACTTTCGATATACGACCTTTTGCACTTTGAGTGACGATATTTTTATGTACAAGATATATGGACATGTATGCCATTGCGTATGTACCGTTCCTTTCTCCCTGGCACGAAATCTCCATGGTTACGTAAATATTTACGTTTCGGAGAGAAGTAATCCAGCGGGCACTTAATCATCAAGGTGGCGTCACCATTGGAGAGATACGCGGAACGAATCAATTTGGACACTCCGAAGAGTATACCATGTCTTGTTTATATTTTTTGGTATATGTATACATCTACATACAAGACCTGCTTTGAATTATTTGCTAAGAGATCTATATGTTCAATGCTGTCCAAATTTTGAATTGATCTATTCCAATTAAAAAAATCATAACAGGCCATTAAGTCCAGTACTAGCCTCGAAATAGCTCGCAATAAAGTTGGAAAAATTTGATGCTAGTTTTAATCGATCAAGATTGTCTAACAAGGAGAAGACACGACTTCGTCCTCTCAGATCACGATGGGCGTTACCCTGTCTTGTCAAATTGTCATTGTGACACGAAGAGGACGAATGGTTGCTTATGGAAACAAGGTATTACCATTAGCTATGATTTTGCTTCAGTTACAACAATTTTTGATTACCCAACAGTTCAAAACTATGTTTTTAGTATAATTCAAAATAAATGAACGAACCATCTAGCTGATTTTTGTAAAAAATTATATTTATATTTGTACATTGTTGATTTACCATAAAACTTTCAAGATTTCTATCAAAAAAAACACAGGATCTTATGATTGCAAACTACGCGCGCTGCTCTTTACAATGCACTGCTTCTATCGAGAGTAAAGACTAATTCATAAACAACGATTAAAGCTTTAAAAGCTTTTTTCTCAAAGTCGGAGGGAAGAGAAAGTGACGGCCTAATATTTTAGGATTTGAATATCCTTAACGTTTCTTACTTTTAGGTCAAATTTCATTAAATTCTAGTGTATATTGAAGTTATCGGAATTGGTCATTAATCGAAATCGAAACTTTCAACACATATTCATGTTTTAAGGTATTATGAATAATTTGTTAGTATTTTTTAGAAAGAAGTTTTATGTTGTATGTGTAGTATTTTTTCTCTCTAGAACTATATCTCGTGAACGCAAAGTCGTGTCAATCGTAGTATCGTTAGTAATGACACGAGCTGATTAGATTCGGTTTTGTAGCTTTTGCCAAGATTTCAATGGAAGTGGAACTATATTTTTATGATCCTATCAAATTTTCCATGAATTTAATATAGCAGTTTATAATTTTATAAAAAAAGCCCCAAAAACCAGATCTTTTTTCCAAATGAGTTGCATTTTTATCTTTCAATGCTTCAAAAAATCAGTTTCTTGAAAGAGTTTTTATTAACAAGCGAATAAGTTTAAATGCCATATGTTAGGCAGCTTTCGATGCTAAAGTTTAAGCCGCGAAATTCATTTTTTTATGTTTTGTTAAATTGAAAAATCGATGGACTAAAATTATTCAAAATTTGATCAAAGCATACACGCGTTAAGATGCTTTAATTTACACCACAACAAAAAGTGATATCCAATCATATTATTCTTTATTATTTCCATATTAATTTTATTGCGACTATAAAAAAATATTTTTTATTTGATAAAATCACTTTCAAGCAAAAAATTATCCCTACTTCAAAAAGAGCGCTCCAGATTTCGTCTCCCACCTGGCACGAGAAAGAATGTGTGAAAACATGGAGTGTAATTTCTCTATGCCGAATCGGGCAAATGTGCATAATAATTGTATAATAGCTTAACTTCCCATTTTTTTCAGTAGGTAAGACAACCGTCTGCACACAGAAGCGTTGTCACTTCTTTCTCATATTGAAGTGGTTGATCGGAGGTGAAATATTGAAAAGTATGGGGCTGATGATTGGAGTTTTTTGGGAGTTCTTCTTGGAAAAGAATAACCTATTTAGGAAACAAGGTTATGCCAGTTGGGAACTTCTACGAAATAAACTATCTAATCAAATGCTCTACCCAAAACCGAATCGAAAACTTTCTCAATGTCAAGCAAACATTCAATGGTTTGCTTATCTTCTATTAGAGAATGTGATATGTCGGTTTGAAATTTATGCAGAGGACACATTGTTGAGTGCTTGGAACGAAAAGTAAATTAGTTTTCAGGAGTTATATTTCTTGGTACAATCTCATTAGAATGGTTTAAGTATAAGTGTATCCGAAGATTTGGGAGAAGTGAAATAGATCGGAAATTACTTATGTCATTGTTGCTCGATTTCTTTGGAATGGGAATAATTTTTGTTAATTTCTACCAGAAAATATGAGTTGTTGACAATTGTATCCGAAAGTACGTGATTGGAGGACTTTTGTCGTAAAATAATGTATGTTGTCATTGCTAAACTTCTTGTTGGTTAGTTTCTTAGCAAAAGCAGGATGTGACTATTTTTTGAAAAGGCCAGCGGGGGTGTAATGAAGAGTTTTGATGAGAAAAGTTGATTCTGTCAAAATTTGAGACATTTAAGAGGAATTTTTAACACATTGGCACACATACACTTAAAAAAATTATGAGAAAACTCGCTTTTTGAATAAAAAAAATAAAAAAATTACCTATCAAGATTTCAAAGCTATTCATTTTTTTGCAAAATGTCATTTAGGCAGAAATTTTCTTTTACTGCACACTTTTCAATCATTTTTGTTTTCAAAGCTGCATACTTTGCAATACCGTTTCACGAATCTAATCAGCATACAGCCCGTTTAGTATTGATGGAATGCTATTGGGCGAAATGTTGTTTTAGTTTTGATTTTGGTCGTTTTCTTTTTTTAAAGATTTTGTATAGAATTTGATCATAACACATAATAACATCAATGTGGGAATGTCAGTCACAGCGGTAATGAAAATAGCTCGTTTTATAAAATATTTAATGCAAAAGTAGGAGAAATTTTTCGTAGCTGTTTATAATTGATGCCACATAACAGAATGGAGAAAATTATTGATGGCGTACAAACGGAAATTTATAAGATGAAGTGATAGAAGAGATGTTTGCTACTATTTAGGTGAAAAGTGGAGTGACTTTGTAGCCTGTAGTAATGGTTCAGTCATAGTGATATTCTTCTTGAATATTTGAAAATTATATATATTTTCACATCTTTTTTTCAGTTGTAACATCATTAATTGCGCCAGGTACCCAAAAGTTAATAATTTATGACTGGCAACAATGGGTGTCACCTTCGTCTGGTCTTCTTATTGCACTATACCCAATTTGGCACTGAGGCAATGAGACGGAGACAGCAAAAGCTTGATTCTAGCAACAAGAGACTATCTATACTATACTATATCATCCAGCAAGAATCCCGCTAAAACTACGCCAATCCAAAATCGTGCAACTGTTAAACAATAACGGCCCTGGTATCTTAGTAGATATGCCACAATTACTTAGCACCATCACATTTATGGCTAGTCATGATGGGCGTCACCCTGGTTTATTGCTTTTTGTCAAATTGGCATCGCGACCGGTCTAATATTTTAGGGATTGAATATTCTTAACGTCTCCTACTAATATGCCAAATTTCATCCTGATCTGAGAGGAAAAGGTCGTGCCTTCTTCTTAAAGGAGTTATCTTTGGCCCGTCACAAAAAATAACAAATCTAACTTGGCTGTGTTGTAAACGGCCCCTTAAGTCAACTGACATCTGTCATAACCTCTATGAGAGGAGCTGTCATCTTTTCTATCTTCTTTCTCGAATAAACTGTCGCCATGTAAAGACGTGTTTTCTTTATCCGGTATCGACATCCACAGTTGCCATCAACAACAGGTTATGGGCCCAGGAGTCGAAAATAAAACCGGAGAGAAACGTTTAACAAGTGTGTGCAATTATTTTCCTAAATAATTTCAAGCTGTCGCGTATAATCAGAAATCAAAATTCAACGTGGTCAACGTTCAACAGCCAAGCGATGCCGAAGGGAGAAATCCAATTCGAGAAGCTGCGAGGCAGAGAAAATTTTGGAGATTGGAAGCGATCGATGCTTGCATTTTTACGCACACGTAAGTTGGCGAAGTGTGTCGCGCCAGCCCCCGACACGGAAACAGATAGCGAAAAGCTGCAGGAGGCCATGGGTTGGCTATACCTCGCGTGTGAATCAACGGTGACGAACCATTTCGATGATGCGGCGACTCCGCTGGCCACATGGAATATGTTGGGGAAATGTTTCGCAGATTCCGGACTAGATCGTGAAGTGGCAGCTATCGTTGGCTTAACAACGACGCGATTAGAAAATTGTGCGTCAATTGACGATTTCATCGGTAAGATGATGGAGTCATGGAAACGGTGCACGGACGCCAAGGTGATCATTGAGGACAGAGTCGTCGCTTTGCTAATGATCGGTAGACTTGGAGTGAAATACCAGCCGTTTGTGATGGGTCTCGCAGGTAGCGGTACGACCATCAGTGTGGAGAAAGTCAAATCGATGCTATTAACGTTGACTCCGGCGAGCGACAAGGCAGATACAGCATTTTTTGGCAGTAGCGGACGGCTAACGAAGCCAGTCAATGTAAGTGGCTCAGAGAAGAGCAACGGAGGTGCAAGAACAAACGTGAAGTGTTTCGGATGTGGTCAACTCGGACACTACAAAAATAAATGCCCCTCACGAGCATTGAACGTCGAGTCCAGACGTGTATACTACGCAGGGAAGATACCAGACGCGAGATACGCGAATGCAGTTACCGCAGTTGCGGGTGATTATTGCAAGGAAGATTGGTTCATCGACAGTGGAGCATCGCGGCACATGACGTTTCGGCGAGACATATTATCGGATTTCAAGAGCATCAAATATCCGGATATTTCTATCGCGAACGACGAACGTTTGCCAGTGAATGGATGTGGGACCGTGCACATCAGTGTCAACGGAATCGACATTGTTGTTCGAAACGTGCTGTTTGTTCCGAAATTGGGAGCAAACCTACTGTCTGTAGGAACTATAACAGATGCCGGAAACAGTGTATCGTTCAGCAAGAACTGGTGCAAAATATTCAACGCTCGAGGACAGCAGCTGATCCAGGCGAAGTCATACAACGGAGTATATCGTGTTGATGCACAGCATGTGAGGTGTATGTTGGCAAAGGATAGCGAGGTGGTCGACTGGCATCGCCGACTGGGTCACATGAGCTATGGAGGAATGGAGCGGTTGCGGTCAGCAAATAGTGGAGTTGTATTCGACGGAAGAAAACAAGATCTGGATGGATGTGTCAGTTGCGCTGAAGGAAAGCAAACGCGTGCTGCTTTCAAGCAGAAGGCGGTCACAATAAGGACACGGAATGTACTCGAATTAATTCATATGGACCTGTGTGGACCTATGGAGACACCTACATTAGGAAAAGCCAGGTATTTCCTCGTTATGATCGATGACTTCTCACGAAAGGTATTTGTTTCTTTCTTGAGCGAAAAGTCAGCAGTCGCACAGGTATTCCAGAGCTTCAAGGCCTTGGTTGAAAACCAGACAGGACGCAGAATCAAACGATTGCGTTCAGACAATGGCATGGAGTTTTGTAATCAAACCATGGAATCGATTTGCTCCAAAGCCGGAATTATCCACGAAACATCCATCCCCTATACTCCTCAGCAAAATGGAGTCGCTGAAAGAATGAACCGTACGCTCGTGGAGCGTGCTCGCTGTATGCTTGCTGATGCGGAAATGGAAAAGCGACTGTGGGGTGAGGCCATCAACCACGCCGCATACCTGGTTAATCGTTCGATCAACAGATCAAGTGGGAAAGCCACTCCAGAAGAAATCTGGACAGGACAAAAGCTTAATTTATCAGAAGTTAAGATCTTTGGATCACCGGCAATGGTGCACGTGCCGAAGCAGAAACGCCAGAAATGGGACAGGAAAGCAGTCGAGATGTATTTCGTGGGCTACGCGGATACACAGAAAGGCATGCGCTTTTATGACCCGGCAAGCGAACGCGTGTTTACCAGTCGAGATGTGACATTCCTGACACCAAAACCAGCCAAAATGGGATCATTATTCGTTGCGGATAGTAGCGACGAGGATGACGAGCCATCGAAGTCAGTTGGGGCTTCAAAGCCAGCTCAACTTGATGAATCAGCCGAGAACGTGGGTGAAGTGACCCCTATCGACGAGCGGATATTGGACGATTCAGATGATCCGGATTTTAAACCAGCCATCAAGTTGCCTAATACGCCAGGCGAGCCGAAACGGAGAAAGAAAGAAAAAGCCAGTTGTTCGAGACGGATTTGTCTCATACTTCGCACGAGACTGTACGGCGGAAGATCCAATAAACCGTCAAGAGGCCATCGAATCACCTGCTCGTGAGAAGTGGATTAAGGCCATGAAGGACGAATTGGCATCATTTGAAATCAACGGCAATTGGTCGTTGATGGACTTACCTGAAGGTCGAAAGCCCATAAAAAACCATGTGGATATACAAAACCAAGCGTGCTGAGGATGGTTCAATCGTGCGGTACAAAGCACGGCTCGTTGCGAAGGGATGTTCGCAGAAATTTGGAATTGATTACGGTGAAACGTTTTCACCAGTCGTTCGATATAGTTCACTTCGCATTTTGATTGCACTAGCAGCACAACGTGGACTGGAAATTGACCAAATGGATGCTGTCACCGCGTATCTTCAAGGGAATTTGGATGAAGATATTTATACATTGCAACCGGACGGATTCGAAGATGGCTCCGGCAGAGTGTGCAAGCTACATAAAGCAATGTATGGGCTTAAACAAAGCGGTCGACAATGGAATCGGTGCCTCGACGCGGCATTGCTGTCATTCGGATTGTTGAAATCGGAGGAAGATCCATGTGTTTACATTGAAAAGAACGGTGATTTGGTTGTTGCCATTTACGTCGACGATTTCCTGATCTTCTGGAAGGATGCCACGACACGAGATGAACTAAAGCAGAAGTTGTCTACAAAGTTTTATATGAAAGACTTGGGTCGGGCGAAGACTTGTGTAGGCATGACGATTAAGTATGAGGAAAACTTTATCACTCTCAACCAGGAGTCGTACGCAAAAGAGGTCTTGGAAAGATACGGCATGGAGAATTGCAAACCGGTCGGTAGCCCTTGTGATTCGTCGCAGAAGCTGACAGGGTCTGATGGACTCAAGTTGGAGCAAGATGTCCCGTATCGTGAAGCGGTTGGATGTCTGTTGTATTTAGTACAGGCAACCCGTCCAGACCTGGCATTTGCAGTGAGCAGTGTCAGTCGCTTCAACGATTGTTATAAATCAACTCATTGGATGGCCGTCAAGCGTATTCTGAGGTATGTTCGCGGCACCAGTAACTATCGAATTGCATATCGGCGAGGAGACACCAGACCAATAAGCGGATTTGTCGACGCAGACTGGGCGAATGAATCGGACGAGCGGAAGTCGTACTCTGGGTATGTATTCATATTGGCAAGTGGAGCTGTCACATGGTCGTGCAAACGACAAAAGTCTGTTGCGGTTTCCAGCACAGAAGCGGAGTATGTCGCTATGTCACACGCGTCAAAAGAAGCATTATGGTTAGTTCCTGTCATCCGCCAGTTCGTGGAGTTGAAGAGCATCGTCATTAAATGTGATAATCAAAGTGCCATGGCATTGGCAAGTCGAGTCGCATTCAGCCCTCGAGTCAAACACATTGCGGTGAGCTACCATTTCTATCGACAATATGTCATCAATGGGCTCATCATACTCGAATATGTTTCATCAGACAAGAATGTCGCCGATTGTTTAACCAAAGCAGTTAGCTCTGGTAAGATGGAGTTTGGAGCAAAGGGCCTCGGTTTGGTAGTGGACTAACAGTGAATCAAGTTTAATATAAAATTTATTTGAATTGTTTGTCAAAGAAAATTGTTAATTTCTAAGTTTGGTTCTGTGATTTTATCACTGATTAGTCCAAGTTGGGGTGTTGTAAACGGCCCCTTAAGTCAACTGACATCTGTCATAACCTCTATGAGAGGAGCTGTCATCTTTTCTATCTTCTTTCTCGAATAAACTGTCGCCATGTAAAGACGTGTTTTCTTTATCCGGTATCGACATCCACAGTTGCCATCAACAACAGGCTGAACTCTAACTCACCCTCCAGGTCAGTTAACGTATTTTATAATTGGCAATTGAAGAATGTTTGTTAATATAAATAATCATATTATATCATTAGAAAAATTAAAGTCAACATGACGTATTGATGAAATTTCACCATGCTATGAGCATATGTTTTATACATTTTTTTCTTGATTTCGTCTTTGAACCGAATGCATTTTCAATAATCTCTAATTATAAATTATAATAATCGAAGCGAAATTAAAGCAAATGGTCGGATCACCCTTGTTTATCGCTTTCTTCTAAATTAACATCGAATCATGGAGGAAGCCATCTTTGATTCTAGGAACAAGCGATGGACCAACCATCAGGTATGATTTCGCTTCTTTCACGCAGAACAGTATACAACTATACAACTTCAAAATTATTTTTTAATACAATTCAAAAATAAAAATGTGCTGATCTGTTGATATAAAGCAATTCATAACTTGAAAAAATTCCCAACAAAAACTCAACACCGAGTCTAAATTGAGCCCACGACCCTATGATCGACGCTATGGGCGCTACTCCTTACAATGCACTAATCCCTACTGCTTGTTGATGTAATAACTTATTAATTATTAAGAGACGTTAAAAAATTTACAAGAGTTTTTCTTAAAATCGGCTTAGTTACACTCTAATATTTAAGGAGATGAAATCCCTTAGCGTCTACTATTTGCATGTCAAATTTTATCTAAAATTACGAAATCGTGCCCTCTCCTTGTAAGATATGCAAATAGAACTACGTTTTGTAAATGTATTTTTTTCGACGTTTAAGCTATGCAACATGATACCGAATTTAGGCAATACGAATCTGGTTTGTCCTAAACTTCATTGAAAACCCTTGTGATGATAAGTTAAACCCTTGCCAAATGTGATAAGAATTTATGGCAAATATAGCTAATGCAATACATAAAGCAGAACACTAATGAAAGTGGCAATTACAACTTGCTACTATCTTAAAAGATGATTTACATACTGCCTTCTCACAGCCTTTGAATTTACGTGCCGCGCTTCGCGAACACGACGTGGGCATGGTATAGCTTATAGTGGCGCGTCCCATCCCCGCATGTTGGAAACCTAAAATCCAGGCGCATACTCAATTGCACAATTGGCGCGTCGCGCGAATTCAGAGACAGTGGGAAGACGTCAGAAGAGCATATGACACGTGCATGTTTATGCAAATTGATGTAATTTTTACGTCATTGCATACTTTGTGATTACACAAAAACTTTCAATTCTCCGCTTACAAATTTTTAACTTCCCAGTTCCCTATGGGAAGTTATTGTAATGGGGTCGATTTTGCGAATCCCAAATTTTGACATATCTCCACGTTTTAAGGTCTCTAGAGTCCAAATCCATCGTTTTTAGAGAGATGTCTGTGAGTGTGTATGTACGTATGTGCGTATGTACGGATGTGCGTTCGGAATTATTTTTCGTCTCGATTATCTCGAGAACCAAAGATCGGATTGACGTGGGACTGGTTTTAAACGACGCGTTATTACGTAACTTAGGACTGAATGACTTTTCAGCAAAATCGGTTAAGCCGTTTTATATTTAGGATGAAAAAACTGAAAAGACAACTAAAAATTGCTTATTTTTAAACTGTTGCTACGCACTATTAATTCGTGAAGATACCAAATACCTTCATAGTAATGTTGCTATTATTGTGCGTTTTATCAAAATTGTGATCAAATTTGTAAAAAATGCTACTTAAAAAAAATAAAGATTAATTTATAAAATTCCAAACTTATATTATCAGGTTTGGGTGAATGGGAGTAGAGACGCCAATGCAGTTAATAATGGGATATTGTTATAAATAATTTAATATTGTTAATAACAATCAAATAATATTAGTTATAATCTGATATGGTATATATAATGTCAATTATAATTATTCATTAACGGTCAAACATTCTTAATAACGAATGATTATTGTAAATAATAATTAAATACCCTCAATAATAGTTGTGGATTCCGAAGCCGAAATGAAGAACGAGGTTGAGGTCGAACTGGAGGACAAGAAGGATGACGAGGACGAAGAGGACAAGGTTGCCTAGGCTTTGGTAGAGGATGAGCAGGTGGTGGAGACGTCTTCCTCTACCAAAGCTTTTATGGTTAGATAAAAAATTGATAAAAATAATAAATTAATTACATTATTTTGGATTAATAATGTTTAATAATAGTAATTATTAATAATAGTAATTATTAATAATAGTAATTAATAATAAAAGCAAATTATAGCATTTTATTCACCCCACTGGGAAGTTAGTCGTGTGGGCCTCAAGGGTCGCACTTAGACCACATTTTTACTGTTATGTAATATAATACCCTAAAAACAATTTATAATGGTAAATTATATTAGCCAAATTGTTTTCACAGCAAAAAGAAATTTGAAAATGGTGAGATTCATTATAAATTTAATAGGTAAGTTTTTGTAAAAATTTAGAACAAACCATTGAAATATTTTGCATCACACAAACTAAGATAAGGATTGATGCGTTTGTCTTTCATGTAGGATACTTACAAGGTTATCATTCAAAATATGTATTTGAAGACGATTTACATTAATATTTATCAATTTTATTTACCTTGTCGCTTTTTGATTCGGGAGATGGAAATTTTATTGAGACGCCTCCGCAATCTTCCATGATTGATGAAATTAGTTTCCCACCAGATCCTATGATGGAGTTGTACAGTTTAGGTGATATTTGAATTTCTTGTGTTATAACGTCGGATAATTCATTTTGTATCTTCTGTATACGGTCTCGTGCCTCAAAAACATTATCTTTTTTCCCAGTTATTACAATTACTTCATTCGTATCTCCTTCAGCAGGCAAGTCAATTTTCGTGTGTGTTTCATCTCGAATTTTTTTAATATTAGCTCCCCCTTTTCCAATAATAAATTTGTGAAATGGTTTGAATATGGGTATTTCCACACGATGAGACGATTCTTGTATATCTTTAACAAGTTTCAGTAAGTCTTTGTGGCACTTATCAACCTCTTCTTTTGGTCCACGTAGTTTCACTATGTCAAGATTCTCATTTTGGTTTGGAATAGTGATTTGAACTTGCCGATACTTTTCTTTCATTTCTCGAATCTTTTCACCTTTTGTTCCAATGATTTGACGATAAAGACGACGGTCTATGATGACATCTTTTGACCTTTCATTTTGCAGCTTTTCAATTTGTTCTTCGAGTTCACATTGAGCTTGAGCTACTCCTTCTTTAGGTCCTTCAATGCGAATATTGTTTTGGCCTTCTTTTTCTTCGATGCTAATAGAAACTTTAAGCTCATCTTTAAGGCGATTGATATTTGCTCCTCCTTTACCAATTATATGTTTGTAATAACTGGGATTTGCCTTAATTACTGTGTATGTATAATTACTACTGTAATCATCTACGACTCTCTCCAAATATATTTGTGCCTTTTCAACTGTATCTGGAGGCCCTTCGAGCTTTATTTCGTCTCCTAAGCAATTTACATTTACATTGGGAAACTCATGTTCAAACTCTTTCATATTCGCTCCTCGCTTTCCTATAATATATTTATGTATCCAATTCGATGCGGTGATCGTGACAGACTTGATTGAGTTGGCTTTCTGATAAACAAGATTTAAAGCGTTTCCTAAAGCATTTTGAGGTCCACGAAGAGTAATTGTTTCAGTATTATTATCATGTGGAGGAATTTCAACTGATACCCCAGTGCATTGCAAAATTTCTTGGACAGTAGCACCTCGTTGGCCGACGATATAACGATGTTGAGCCTTGGATACTTCCACACTGACAGTTGAACATTTCTTTTCGATTTCCTTACAAATATCCTCAATTTTGAGTTTAGCGGTTAAAACAAGATCCTTCTCACCAACAATGGTAATTTCATCTTTAAAAACTGTTTGCGGAGGCACATTGATTTTAACACATCCTTCTTCCATCAGTCTATTCAAATTTTGATTGAATGGTCCCAATATAAAAGGATGATAAATTTTTGGTATTGAGATCCTTTCGAACGATTTTTTTGATTGTTCATCAGACATGGTACGGATCTCATGTTCGGCCTTTTCAATGCCCTCTTTAGTTCCTGTGATAGTAATGATGTTACTCTCCTCACTGATATTAGGAACATTTATTTTAGTAGATGTCAGTTTCTCTAAATCCTTTAGGCGTTCGCCCTTTTTGCCTAATATGACACGGTGATGTTCTTTGGGTATGTCAATTTGTTTATTAGCCTGAGTTTGAAAATACACTAGAATTTTACGGCGGGCATCCAAGACATCACTTAGTTTTCCTTTTACTAAAAACGTCAAAGATTGATCTTTACCACTAGAAATTTCGATGTGAGCTCCAGTATCTTTCATTATAATCTGACAAATTCGAAGAGATTCACCTTCACCAAATTTTTCAGAATCCGCCGTCTTGCGTTCTTCGCAAGGAACATGGAAAACCTAAAAAATACATGAAAATATTTCACATAGTATTATCATAAAACAAAGTTAAAATATGTTAGTAATTTGAAATTTCATGGCAATCATAACACTACCTAGAAAAATTGTATGATTATGAAATTTCCACTAGATGCGTTGTTCGAAAATGTGTTCAATTGATATAAAATACTTTCTTTTTATTTAGATTGCTAATATGTGTAATATTTCCGGATTGTAAATTAAGTGTCTGAAAGAAATTTTCTGACCGAATAATAACGTATATAGATCATTGATGTACCAATTTATAAAATTCAACTGAATGAAACTTGCAGAGTAACATTAATATTGCAGGGTATTTGAAATATATCCCGCTATTATTTGAAATCATTATCCGCCTCATTGTGTCGAGTAACAAGTCATTTTATTATTGAAGAGGTTAACAGTTTATTTTCAAAATTCATCCATAAACACTTTTTATTGTTATTGCAAAATATGTTACCTGCGTAACAACGGAACTGCTAACTCGCATATTCAATGCTGTTTTATTTGTGACGGGCATCGAACTTTCGGGTAGAGCTGGGAAAAGATCATCATAGTTGTATGTTGAATTGATATCGTTAACTGAAACAGCAAAGTTAACAGGAAATTTTCAAAATTATTTATTTCCTTCATAAATATTTAACGTACCATGATTAGGGTCATCCATTATCGCCGCTTATTTTTCAAAAAAGAAAAAATTCCAAAGCTTCGGCTGGTCGCAGTAGTAAAGCTGTCGAAAAAAATATTTCCCAACATTATGAATCTTGCTATCCAAGAAGAAGGGATGGTAAGGCACTTCGCACACTTGATCCGCTCAGGTTCACTCAGCTCCGCGCGTCAGCTCAGCTCCGGCAGAATAAAAGCATTTGCTCATTTGATTTCGTTCCGGCATCCGCACAAAATCGATTCCTATCCGAAAAGTGCTGAAGCGGTCTGACCGAAAGCACCCCACCTGGGCTGAGCGGATCAAGTGTGTGGGCCTACACCTGATTGCATAGCTTTCGATTTTTTCTGAAGGCCTGAGCTGAGCGGTTCAAGTGTGCGAAGTGCCTAAGAATTTATACATATAATATACATTCAAATGTTTTGATTTTGGGAGTATTTCTACATGAGAAAACCAGAGTCGATTTTGCAATTATTTTAATTCAGAATGGCAAGGTGTTACGTTCGCCACGCCGCGTGGCCGATCCATGTACAAAATAAAGGCGCTGAACAATTCACGCGGGTAGCGAGACTAGTGACCGTCTTGCCCCTGAGGACCCTTACCACCTTGTGGGTAAACGTTGGCGGTAAGATATGGTATACGCGGATCGCAATCCACACAATCATATTTAACGAATTAAAGGTATGTAAATGATTCAAAATTAGATTAGCAAATTGTTTAAATTTAGATTAGTAACGCCGAATCGCTAACTCAATCGCCAGCGACAAAAAACACATGCCCCTTCCACAATCACAGCAGTCGCAGTGTTAACCGGTGTGGTGTTCTTGTGGCCAATAATATAATCAGCTGGCCAACACGGAAATCGCCCCAAAACGAGTTGAACAAGTTCGGCGAACTGGGCCATTGACCGCCGATATAGGGTGGATCCCACATATATATTGGGAAGGTAGAGGTTCATTCCCGGATGTGCTGGCCATTAAAAGTGAGCGAACGAAGTGCTCTCGCTTGGTGGCGCGTCGCGTAATAAAATAAGATACGAGGATTTTCCTTATTGGTCGCTGGTGGGACAAAGAGTATGGACAGCGAGCGACGAATTGTGCAGCAGTCAGGAGGCAGCGGAATTAGTCATAAAAAAGACATTGTAAGTAGCAATAAGCGTACATAGGTAACAAAGAGAGGCTTCGACTTTGTAGTCTCAGATTTGGATGAAATTTGGCACACAAGTAGAAGACGTCAAGGATATTCCATCCTTACAAAATTAGACCGCAACACCCTCCCCTTTTTGAGAAAAACGCATCTAACGCTAAAAATAGCGTCGCTTATGGATTAGTAAGTTTTTGCATCTGACAGAAGCGGTGCAGTGTAGGTAGTAGCGCTACTAACTCGCGATTTAGATGTCGTGTGTTCGATCTCCGGTCGGGATATTGTTTTTCTTGTTGAATGATTGACGTGTTCGATCACCGGTGAGTATTGTTTTTTTTTTGAATAATTGTGGATGTAATTAGTTTAGAATCAACCGAATCCTTGTAAGATAGGAAATTAAACGTGGTAAGTTAAAATTAAATTTTATTGAGTTTAGATCGTGTGTTTTCGGCTCCCTTTCTTTTCTTTTTTATTTCTTGTTTATATCGGTGGTTTCGGGTCGCCGTGAATATAGATCCCGTTTTCGGATTCGTGGACAGGGCAGCTCCGGCGCAAAAAAGGGTGGCGCATTTTTTAGAAAAACTTTCCCACACCCTTTTCGCGGGTTAAAGCCGGGTGGGATTCCTCAAACCGTAGCCAAGGTCGGCTGCGGTTATTGCCACAATGTGAGGCTAAAATTTAAGTTTCGGGTCGAAAATCTCTCCCAGATCTTTTATTTGAAAAACAGCCGCAAGTGGAAGATTTTGTAACGAGTAGGTATGAAATAATTGGACTGGGATTTAAGAACATTTTGTGACATATCTGGACAATAGGAGGGAGAAAATTAATTTGGTTCCAAGAATCGTTCGCGTCCAGATCCCTTTGGAGAGCAATACAATATTCTTCCGAGCAAATAGTTCTGTAAATTTTTAAGTCATCAGTATACAGAAGACACTGACACGCTAAGATACACTGCGCGACAATAGGATAGGTTCGGCAGTTTTGTTGCGTCTGTAGGTCATACAATGCAAGGTAAACCGAATTTGGTATTTTTCATAATTAGGGTCTGCACTACCGTAACTGTTACTTCAATTCTACAATCGGGGAATTACCCGTTGTTTTCCAGGAATTTTTCGAAAGAATTTGCGCATATTTAAGTGCGACAATAGGATAGGTTCAGCAATCATTTCACAGGTGTTGCTGAAGAAGGTTGTTCGGAGATTTTTAAAATAAAATTATAAATAAAGAAAGTGGTGTAAATAATAATTTAGATTATCAATATGGGACGTGGTAAAACTTTAACTGCAGAAGAAAGAACGCGAATTGAAACACTGAAAGAAGAAGGTTATTCGAACAGAGAAATCGCTCGAAAGATAGAAAGAAGTGCGAATGTGATAATTTCGTACGTCAACGATCCAGAAAGCTACGGAAAAAATCAAAAAGGAAGGGTAAACAGCGCCAGTGAAAGAAAACGACGTCATATTTGAAGGGAAGCGTCCAATTCAACGAAGACAGCCAGACAAATTGCTGCAAATGTAGGCACCTCAGTAAGTGTCAGGACTGTGCAAAGGATACTAAAGACATCTCCAATGTTAAAACGCCTTCGATTAAAAATGAAGTCAGCTTTAACACAACGACATCGACAAAGTCGTTTGGAGTTCGCTAGAGATCACATGGCATGAAGTACGGAATGGCGCCAAGTAGTTTTCTCAGATGAGAAAAGGTTTTCCCTGGATGATCCAGATGGGTATAGGTACCATTTTCACGACGTGAGGAAGGACCGGAAGTACCTCTCAAAGAGACATAGCCGCCTGGGATCAGTAATGGTGTGGGGAGCGATTTCCTACAATGTTGATTTAGTAATAGTAACGGAAATGCAAACTGAGTTATACAAGCAACTTCCGGAAAGTCAGAAAAATAAAATTGACCAAATGTTTGAAGGTACAGAATGGATTTTCCAACATGATTCTGCGCCTATACAAACTGCCAGGATTGTGAAAGAGTGATTTTTTCAACAAAATGTTCGAGTGTTAGAGTGGCCATCCTTATCACCTGATTTAAATATTGAAAATTTATGGGGATGGTTATCTAGAAAAATTTATGAAAATGGAAAGCAGTACAGCACTAAAAGTGACCTTATCACTGGAATAAAAGACGGATGGAATCAAATTCCAACAAGTATAATACAAAATTTGTATGACTCATTACCCAACCGAATTTTTGAGATGATCAGTAAAAATGGAGGTAACACTCATTACTAATAATTAATAAAATACACCTAAAAGGTTAATTGCTAAGTGCTTTAAATTTTTTCTCCAGATATTCAGCCGTTTCCTGAAAATTTTTAAACCGAACCTATCCTATTGTCGCACTTAAATATGCGCAAATTCGTTCGAAAAATTCCTGGAAAACAACGGGTAATTCCCCGATTGTAGAATTGAAGTAACAGTTACGGTAGTGCAGACCCTAATTATGAAAAATACCAAATTCGGTTTACCTTGCATTGTATGACCTACAGACGCAACAAAATTGTCGAACCTATCCTATTGTCGCGCAGTTTATATGAAAAGCCATTTATTTAAAATATGAAAAGAAGATGGCCAAGGATAGACTCCTGAGGGACATCGAAAGTAGGATGGACGAAAGAAAAATGTGCTCCACATAGGCTGACATGGTATGAACGACAACTGATGTAGAACTCAAGCCAGGAGAGTAAAGGACCAAACAGGCTGAAGTAAGCTAACTTCTGAAGTAGAATATTAAGGTTGAAAGTGTCAAATGCCTTACTGAAGTCAGCGTATCTTGGGAGCGATTGTTGAGAGCCTTTGCGACAGTTTGGGTACTTTCAAGGAGAGTTGTGTTGGTTGAATGGTTTGCAACGAACCCATACTGGAACAGGGACAAGTTAAAATAAAGAGCTTGGTATATTTTACTGTGGACAATGCGTTGAGTTTGGGAAGACAAGAAATTCACAAAATGAGACGCTAATTGCAAGCATTGGATGGGGAACCAGACTTGGTATAGGGAAAATGTTAGCTAACTTTCACAAATACGGAAAGAAACCGGAGGATAAACTAGCCTTGAAAATATAAAGGATTTTTTAATTATATTAGGAAACCCGCATGACCCAGGGCCTACGCTGGAGTCTAAAAATCAATCAATGTTTGGATTTCAATTAGGTTTGTGGAAATAAAATTAAGAATAGGTGGTAAGTTGAAAGGAATATTAATAGTATTTGGGAGAGTTGAGGCACGATAAATGAACGAAAAAAACTAAGCAAATATTTCGCAGATTTATTCTGGAGTTGAAACTTGTTTACCTTCCCGAGAAACAGTTTTAGGAACACTGAACGAAGACTTACGGGAATTGACAGGGGCCTAAAACGGCTTTGTTTCGAATTTTCGATATTAGCGAGTAGTTACGCATAGCTTTAATCTCCAGTTTAGCTGAAGCACGATGTTTGGAAAAGGCAGCATAGTTTCCCTGAGTTATATTAGATTTGTAAAGCTGATAAGATTGGTCTTTTAATTTCAAGATAGCTAAGACGTCACATGGCTTGGACAAAAGAGCATGCGAGATTTACAGATGAAAAAAATCAACTTAGATGGTCCAAAGGGTTTATTTTCATTTTCATAATTTAAGGAAAGAAAGGATTTTAGAGTACCATATCTTGATATGAAACCATTTAACCTGTGGAAATGAAGGGCATCCATCCATTCAGTCTTACAAATTTAGTCGTTGTGAAGTAATACAGCAAAATTAAAACATTTTTCACACAATTTCAATAACATTTCAACCCGACCATTTATAGTGCAAAGGTTTGTAAAGAATGGGTTTAAAAACAATCCATCAATATTATACAATGGTCATCATACTCGCCCGCTTTAAATCTTATGTTATATAACGTTTGGGGATGAGGAAAGTTTATAGCGATGGACGCGTATCAAGTAACACCGAAGAGCTTTTGCAGGAGGTTAGATCAGCTTGAAGAATCTCTGATATAATTTTTTAAGTAATATTTAATCAGGGAGGTCAAACACATTGTTAACAATATTTTAGAAATATTTTTTTTTTGTTTTATTCGTTTATTTTGTGTTTCGTTTTTTTTCGGTGTATCCTATTGAGCTGCTTTCCCACGATGCTTTTAAAAACAATGATATGTAAGCTCTGACGGAGCTGTCAATTTGATATTACATGCAATAAAACAAGCAAGTAAGCTTGTGTGCACAATGTTATCAGACGCGTTTTCATGGACCGGCTTGAGAGCTTGAACGCTCACACTACACACACATTTCGATCGTTGAAGTCGGGTTTACAAGGGATTGTTTGAAGTCGATCCAGTAAAATTTTCTGATCGACTCGAGCGGGTTCGGTTTACATGGCGACTTCAAGTGTCCATGAAAACCCGTCTATTGTGTTCCTAGAATAACACAGTTAATACTTTTCAAAAAACAACCAAGTTTGGAGTGGATCTAATTTATTGATTGGGAGACCTTTTATTATTATTTATATAGCAAATAATTTTTCCGAATATGTTGTCAGATTAACATGTTTAATATACTTCAATAATGTGACGAATTGTATGGCAAATAAATAATGTAAAGAATATGTTAAATGTACAATAAAATACACTTATTTCTAACTTCTATTACTGAGGCTATGGTGTTGAGCATGAAACCTGTGACATATTTATATATAACGTGTATTATGAAATGCGCTGAAGAACATCATAATAAATGAAGTATGCAAAGTATTTGTTTTCAATCAATCCGACGAATGATATAAATCGAAGAAAAGTAATGTGATGCGCGAGATGGACAAAAGTTCCGTATCAGAAACTCTGACTGCCAAATCAGAGACTGAGACTGTGACAATGATCTAAATAAGGATCTTATCATCGCCGCGCCGCAGAGCTTACAAAGCAATGTAAGCTGAACGTAGGGTTTCAATTAGCCTGGCAACTCACTAACGTGACACTGATCTTGTGATTCAGGACTTCTCATGGGAAGAAATCACAGTCCATCTCGAAGTACAGGTCATCTATTCTATCGAATGCTACTTTTAGTATCCCAAAGCCGTGTCAATAAGCTCTGCAAATTTCTTTTTCTTAGCTCGAAGACGAATATTTAAAACTGAAGAGTTATCTGTCAATGGATCGTAAATATTGAACAGAATTGCTAATAATTTGGTCACTCGACAAACAATTGCCAAAACCAACCACGCTGCGTGAAGTGCAACAATCTTTACAATTTTTCAAAGCGTGTAAACAAGGCTTCTTGTGCGAACTGCGGCGGTGACTCTACGGCTAGCTATGGGGGTTGCCCGGATCATTAGCAAATTGTTCGACAGTCGTTCACACAGATTTACAACTTCACTTGAACACCACCCACTAGCCTCAAGTAATTCCTCAAATCCCGCAAATTTTACTCCAATCCAAAAACCACAATGCCTCCTCCTTCGCTTTCACAAAACCAAACGATTTTAAGAGCAGTAGTACTGCGACTGTCATAGTTCTCAGCTGTAATGCACGATTGACAGAAACGTCATGTAGTAATGAGAAAAAATTGTGAAACGAGGAAACAAAATATACTTATCGTGCAAGGTTGCAGTGGATCCAAACAAGACGTACGAATACACATAAAAACAAGCCGCGAGGTGCGTTCCAAGACGTCCACACGATCAACTTCCCAGTAATATTTGAATAGATATTGAAAATATTGAACACAAAAATAACAATGAAAATAATGCTACTTTAAATAATAATAATAATAATGAGAGGTACTCATCACAGTAATTGAAATGAGTTAATATTAATCGTATCATCTACAGGAGCGTCCATTGATTAAGTAAAGATTTTGGTGGATGAGGGGTAATTGAATATTCACGCGGATCAATTGGGGCGGGAACAGGTTACAAAGCCATTTCTACGTTATTTGTTATTTTCATATCGACGGTTGGAAGACAAAAGGACACTAGCAAAAATGAATTCAGTTTTTGTTACGCAGACTGAAGAGATTTTGTCGCGTGATGGTCATTTTAAATATTTGCGTTTAAAATTTCTATGACTGCAGCATAATCACTGAATTTGTATTTTTTTCACGATTTTACATCAATGAGGGGATGTAAGGTAGATCGCCTCCTAGCGGTGCATCCTGGATAACGCTAAATGATTTACCACGGCACGACTTCGTATGATCTCGGACAACTCTCTCGTCTTAACGACTTTATTTGATGCTTTGGGCTGGTATTTGTGGTATTCTGTCACCTGGGTACGCAAGAGTGACATCTTACGAAAATGGCCTTCAGGCTAGTGCCACTGCTGCCTTTGGCCGCGTAGGTTCAGTTGAGTTTGAATTCCTGATTAGACCCTGGCCCGGCTCTGAGCACATATCCTCATAAGGGAATGTGCCAACACTGGCATGGCCTCCCTGCTTCCACATAGATAGCCATGGGGTTTCAGGGGAACTGCACAACGAGTTAAGATGGCGGCTGCGAGGAGGCACCCAATTGCAATGAGTATGAAAGATACTAAGGAGACTCCACTCCGCCCGGAAGGAAAGTGGAAGAAGGCGAGGCGTCCTTCTGGTGGGAAGAAGACAGCGATGTTCAGCCAACCCCCCACTTCTTCTAAGAGTGCATGCACCAAGGCAACTATGCCAGGGGCAAGCACCTAATCAGTTAAGCCTACTGGGGTTAGCGGCAACACTAAAGCAACGGCGAACAAGCCGGCCCGAACTGTTGCTGGCGCGCCCTCCAACACCGCCTTTTCTTCAGGTGTTAAAAAGCAGCAGAAACCCTCGGTTATGGCTTACGGGGACAGAAGATCTGCCTTCAAAGTCCTCAAAAGGACAACCACCACAGGAGAGGCTCACAAAGCAAGTGGCAACTCATAAAAGATGCAGATCTAATGAAACAGCCACAAATCAGCTGAGTGCCCAACTGTCGGTCACCAAAAGAGGAAAATTGGTCACGTCGAACCCTGTTAAAGGCAGGAGTTCCAGCGAAGTGGCCAAGTACAGCCTGGTATGGGCTGTCATTGACAGGAGTAGCAGCGATGGAACCATCTCACCGTCAAACTGGAAGATGGTAGAAATCGGTCTTCTTCGGGTGTACGAATCCATACTAGAGGCAAATCCAAGCCCTCCGCCAAGTTGTCGTGACGTTGGTTGGTACCAGGGTCATGTTAAGCTGATAGCCTGCACGGATCAACGTTCAGCGAATCTGTACAAGCAAGCTATCGACAGGTTGAGAGAAGTCTGGCCTGGAGCAAAACTTGAACCTGTCTCCAGGGATGATATTCCGAATCTGCCTAGGTCCAGGGCATGGATACCAGCGGAGCCATCCACATCGGAAGAAATTGTTGACCTGATTAAGCGAAGCAATGCTGACCGTCCGGTAGAAAATAGGAAGGTAGCTAAGATAAGCGAGCTCAGCAATGGACAGCGAGAAGCTTTTATAATCCTCAATGAGGAGTCGCTAGCTCTTTTGGAGTCTAAAGGTAGGGTGATAAGCTACGGTTTCTTGGCTATCACCCTGTGAGTATACCGTAAGGACCGTATTGGGAAACCAGTACGCCAACCGAACAAAGAGAGTGTAGCTTCAGAAGACCCAACCGCGGACCTCTCCGAATCAGATCTTTCCGATGACGGAAGAGGCACCACCTTCATTGCAGAGTTGGCTGGGGACTTTCTCCAATTCCTTTATTTGGTTGACAAGGAGAGGATGTCCTCATCTGACGAGGAGGTGGACAAAACCTTGTGTCGTGATGCTGAGGTTTATTTAAATAAACTTCCATCACTCTAAGGCAGCAACTGCCGCACTGCTCCTCCACCTGTCCCAAAATGTAGAGGAGCTAAAACTGGAACCTTCGGTTGTAGGAAACCGGGTTTGCGGGCTCAATATGAAGGTATACAAGACAGTATCCCTCAATACAACAGGTAAACCGAGAGCTTGCATAATCATAAAGGAAGGCTGGAAGTTTTAATTTTGTATGATTTCAGTGACCAGGACACCGTGGCCATAGCAGTGGAAAGGCAGCCTAAACCCATTTGGGCTGTCTCCTGCTATATGGCACATGATGTTCTGCTACCTCCTACCAACCTGCAGAGGATCGTGCTGCCAAATCTAGCTTTTTTAAAAACCCTACGCCAGACTGAAAAACCCTCCAATATAGTATAGTTTCAGCTAAAAACCCCTAAAAAAATGTGAAAGAATAAAAAAATAAATAATTTAGTTAATGTTAACAATGTTTATTATACTGTCTGATTTTCAAGCGTTTTCTGGTGCAAAGGCCGTATATCGTATAAAATTCTTTTCAAACCATATGCATTTTACGATTTTCCATTAAGCAATGGGCTTAAAGTGGTACGTTTTTATTTTTTTCTAATTTCAAATGACGGTCTGGTTGAAATAGGTTTTGTTAGGGGCCATTGGTTTTTTTAATTAGAGGAAGGAGGGAGTCACCTAAATATCGGCGTCTAGCGCCAAAGCTGTTGGCATGCGCGAGCTGCCTATATTCCTAACACAGCGCAAGCGCCACAATGAACAATCAACACAAAAAGGATGCCGATGCAGGCAGTCCAAATTCACTTGTATGAATGTTAATTTATTCAGTTAATCTTGCTACTTTTATATAAAAATATTGCTTATGTACAACTTACTAACTAATCAAATATTATTTACATGTGATTGAAGATATATGTGGTCTTGAGGAAGCCGTTGGGACCCTTATAACGGCCTTCAACGAAGTAGCAAGATCTGCATGTAATCCAACGAAGCCTAGGGGGAAGTATAAGCCCCATTGGTGGAACAGTGACATTTCGGAGCTGCGGAAGGAATATAGGAAGTCCTTTAATCGGGCTAAAGAATCCAATGGCTGGTCTTCCTATAAACTCAAACTGAAGGAGTTTAAATGCTCCATCAGAAAGGCTAAACGCACCTCTTGAAGAAGTTTCTGTGCAGAAATAGAAAACTCCAAGGATGTTGGTCGTCTGAAAAAAGTCAAGACGAGCTGTCCCTCATTTCTAGGGTCTGTCAAAGACGCAAACGGAGTTTGGACGAAATCCAGCTTCGAAACATACGCACATATGCTCCCGTGCTGTCTGTGACCCAATGTGTATGTAAATGACAGACTCCTACGCTGGGCAATCAGCTCATTTCAACCTTTTAAATCTCTTGGCATGGACAATATCTCACCTGTTGAGATCCAATAAATACGTCACTGTCATGGCTCAACGCCATTTTCAATGCATTCCCACGGATGGCTTACATTCCACAGCGGTGGAAACAAGCTGAAGTAGTCTTTATACACACAGAGGGTAAGACATCCCACTCCTCATCTAAGGATTATAGACCTATCAGCCTTACCTCTTTTCTTCTGAAAGCTTTTGAACGGTTGATAAAAAAAACCAACCCTCCAATGCGCAGCACGCATACACAAAATGGAGATCGGTTGAAACAGCTCTTCGCTCGCTCACCAGCTACATCGAAAAATCGCTAAGCGTCAAAAAATATACGCAATCGGTTTTTCTAGACATCGAAGGGGCTTTCAATAATGTCAGCCATAAGGCTATCGGGAAAGCACTTGAAGAAAGCAATGTCGATGACAACCTGATAGGATTCATCGGACAACTGCTAAGCAACAGGAACATCAACTCCACACTAGGAAACAGCACCTTAAGAAGGAGGACTTGCAGATGCATCTCACAAGAAGGGGTGCTTTTACCCCTTCTATGGAACTTAGTGGTGGACAAAATCCTGTCAAAATAGAAGCGACTGGCTGCAAAGTCGAGCAAATTCGATAACACCCTATCTGAAAGACTAAACTTTGCCCTGGGTATTCTTACCCTGTGGGGCAAAGAGTGCGATCTAAAGATTAATCTGCAGAAAACGGAGTTTGTACTCTTTACGAGAAGGTACAAAATTTCACGATTCGTCCCACCCCTACTTGATGAGACAAGTCTCAATCCATCTCATAAGGTCAAATATTTAGGTCGAATTCTGGATTCCGAGCTTGCGTGGAAAGCGAACACAGCAGAAAGAGCATGCAAAGCGGCATGCGCAATCTACTGCTGCAAAAGAGCTATTGAAACCCAAAATTCACGAATTCACGTATCACGACTCTATACGGCGATAGTGGAACCAATTCTTCTGTATGGCGCAGTTATTTGGTGGCCAGCTATGGCAAAGTCATCAAATGTAAATCAGCTAAACAAGGTCACAAGGATTGCAGTTATTGCAATTACCGGGGCTCTACGCACCACCCCGACAAAGGTAATGTTTATGCTGATGTTATGAGACAGCAGACCAAGTTCTCTGCGGTTCGGTTGAAAACTCTACCTATCTGGCATGCGGGGAACAATGGCCATTCCACAATACTACGGAGGGATGGACCAACGCCAGGGAAGGTAGACCTCGCTTCTCCGATTCCCTATTTTCACCATGGTTTCATGTCAGTCATCCCGAGTAGGCAGGACTGGACCACAGAAAGAGGTGGCATACAGGAATCGGTCGACATCTACCCTGATGGATCTAAAATGGATGGAAGAGTTGGCTGTGGCGTTTTCTCAGAACAGCTAGGCCTGAAACTATCCTTCCGGTTACCAAACCACTGTAGTGTTTTTCAGGCAGAGGTCATTGCGATTTACATGGCAGTAGACTGGCTGTGAAACCAGAAAATTTCCATACGAAATTTGAACATTTCACACAACAATCACTATCTAGCGTGCATACCTGATCCAAGATTGCAATGGAATGCCACTCACAACTAAACGTGATGTCGCTTCACTGTAAAGTCATTCTTTGCTGGGTACCAGGGCATAGTGATATACCGGGAAATTGCGAAGCAGATGCCCTAGCGAGAGCTGGCACTGAGCTTCAGGAGTATACACTTACCCCTAAGTCGGCCAACCTCTAACCTCCATACAGCTAGGATTCAAGTAGTACTACTTGGAGGCTGCGAATAGGACCTGGCTGCTCGAAGAAACCTGTGACACAACCAGGCAAACTTGGCACGCACTGTGCTCCAAACGCATCAAGTGGCTTCTTAACACGAGCCGCGAAACCTTGAGTTCCATCGTATCCGTACTGACGGGGCACTGTCTGATTGGCAGACACGCAGAAACATTGGGTGTTCCTTTCAATGATTTCTGCCGAAGTTGCAGATAGAAAAACGAAGAAGAAACAATCCAACACTTTCTGTGTGAATGCCCAGCACTATCCAGGAAGCGCATGCAAACCTTGGGCTCACCTTTCCTGGACAACCTCACGGAAGTAGCTGATTTAAATATTAGCTGCATAGCCGGCTTCATACGAGAATCGAAATGGTTCTCGTCATCCCGTAAGTTCTAGTGCCGCCCCAATCTTCTGTGGTATCGTGACCTAAGTGAACCACCTTTGGATAAAGGGGGCTGCCACTACAACCAACCAGTCAATCTACATCATTGAGGCTAACAATTAAATTAAGACGGTTCCAACCTTTTTTATGAATTTAAAAAAATCATACAAATGTTAATATGCGTCGATTGACGTCTTAAATATGCAAATTCTACATTTGGTTCGCATGATATAGTGCATGACAGAAATGACCTTCAATGGGTCAAAACAATAAACCCCCACCGAAGTTTCCCAAAAACTAATTGACTTTTAACATTAAAAAGACGCTTCGATTAACACCTCAACGAAGCCGATACGACTTTGTTAACGTTAGTTATGCTCGTAGAAAAAGCTGTCAACGAGCGTACGTACATACACCTCAAAACGTAAAGATATATTGAAAATTTCAATTTCGATTTTCGAAGCAATTACAATAACTTCCCATATACTGGGAAGTTAACAATATTCTTGAAATTAAACGAGGCAAGTAAGAAATATAAAACAATTATATGCAACAAAATTAAACACTTAATACAGTGAAAACCCCTCTAACTCGAATAACTCTCTAAGTTGGGAAAAATTGAATCCAATTTGCATTCTTTTTATTTTTCCTTGTAGATAATTTTCGCTAAATCGAACAGATTTTTTGCAATTTCTCTAAAGCAAAGTCCACACGCAGTATTGTTGTCAGTTTCGCATGATAAAGATTATTGACAGAGAAGACTAAAAAATGCACACTATTCAGTCTATTTGGGAAATTTTGTGGAGAAAGAACTGTTGTTGATTATAATTTTATTGTGTACAGTGAAATAAACAGAAAAAAACTTGCTCGTAGAATCGTGTACCAGTCTGATCTCATCTAGTGATATCGTCATTCCTGGACTTGCTTGCTTGATATCTCTAATCTTGACATGTGGCATGTTTTCAAAGTGCGTTCCAAATCACGATCGGTTATTCGGGAATTGGGTTTCGTAAATCGATTCCGTCACAGTTATCTGATAACCACATAAAATCAACCCTTCCCTCCTCCTTTATTATAGCCAAAGCGAGTATCCTAAATTGTAAAATAAGGTCCATTTTTTGCTCTTGGACTATGGTCACAAAAAAGGATTGTTTGGGATGATCTGTATCGTGCGTTATACGTTTCCCACTCGGCTTTTGACGCTCACCTTGCAAACACCTTTTTATTCCGATTTAACGATTCTCCCGATTCGCGCTCTTGAGCTTTGGAGAATCATTTAAAAAACTGTTCGCTCCGTACTCCGTTGAGCTTTATTGATCCCCAACTCAGCTATACCTGCCTACTCTTCTCCAGCTTTTCTTCATCTTGAACATTTCAACTTTGCCGCCTCGCGTAGACAGTCACTTATGGCGTCTCGTTCTCAGTCCATTACGGCCTCTCGGTCTTTAGGGTCGAGATTTCTTCAGTCTCCGATGAATAAAGCAAGAAATACCACCACTCTAAGTATATGCTTTTTTCTACGTCTACTTTTTCATTTGGATATTTGTTTATTTTTATCGAACGTCTAATCTCCTTTACTGGACTAAATTCTATTTTTTGTGAAAAGGCGAAAGACATAAAACACTACAATTTTCATCCGAAGAAGTAGAGTACCAGCTCACTGGTACCATGTCAGCTTATAAAGCAATTTTTCGAGTTAGCTACTAGAAGACTTACAGAATAAGTTAATCAAACCTCTGCATGTTGCAATGTATAAGCAACTTATTGGAAACACACGTAAGAAATAATACAGAAAGGACTGGCGGATTGCCACATCAGGAAGCTCAGTTCCAATGTATTCGCTTGTGCCAAAAGCATGTGTTCCAACGGAAATTATAGCAGGAAGTGTCTTTCAAAAGCCACATGATTATTATATGCATTAAAGGGTGGTGAAGTTTTAAACACTTGGCGATAATATCAAAAGTGCGATTTACGATATTGATTATAACCAGGGCTCACATAAAAATCCTCTACGATGGTTTACTTTTCACGTTGACAAATGGACGTCTTCAATATTGACGAAAAAGCTATCTCGAGGATGTTTAGCATGTTTCGAAAAGTGGATGTATGACCGCTGTTTCGTGAAGGATTGAGAAACCAGTTTCTGCAACCGGGTTAGACTATGCTAGTCCCATTCTGACAAAGTTTTTGCATGGCTACTAAAGCATTGAAACAGCTAACTTATACACCGGTACTTGTATTGCAGTTTTTAGATGCATCATTGCTAAGCGAGGTAGATGCTTGAAGCTCAGTGACTGCGCCATAAATTTTTAGAATCAAGAAAGCAGGTCTTGCAAAAGTTCTAAGAAATATCAGCGAAGAAAGTAGAATGAAACTTCATTTATCCTAGCAGCCCCTACTTTGAAGGGCTCTGGGAAGCTGACGTGAATGAAGACACACAATGAAGACAATCGGGAAGTAGTTATTAAATATTGGCGCACTCTACACTGTTTTATGAACCATCTCTATTAACTGAAAACAGCACTGCTTCAACAGATCATTTCGAATGAATCCCCGGATATTTCTTGACTAGTTCCAACTTCTATGAATTGACATCTGATAACTGCAAAACAAAATGTACAATAATCAAGAGATGGAAGCTTATTCAATAAATAATGTCATCATTTTGGCGGTGTTGAAGTTGAGAATATTTACAAAACTACCAGCAACGTTCAGAATGGTTGTGTTAAGATGAGATTGCCCGAGTAGTCACGCTTAAAATGAAAGCGAAATTCAAACTTTCAGTAATGAAAATAACATGCAACAGCAGCTGCCTGCGCTACAGAAATTAAATGCACAAAAAGCCGAACGTTCTCAGGCAGCATCAAAGAAAATAAGTATTGAAACTCACCCTTTCAATACGAATTGAACATACGATGTCGCCCATATCCAATGAGCCGAGGATAGTTGCTAGACCAACCTTATTAATAGCTACTTTATTCTCCATGCTACTCACACTGAGTGTCGAGATGAAGGCGATA